>JAGFMF010011606.1:1407428-1469720 GCA_019455555.1 Galemys pyrenaicus | reverse complement strand
AATGATGACCTTGCCCTGTCTTCATTCTGAAGTTGCACTCTTAACTGTTTGTTTCTTCACGATTAATTTGATGGAGCTTCCAAAATGTGTCAGGCATAGTCTAAAATAAAAGAGGATCAAATCAAAATACCACCCTTTATGCAAAACAACATTTACTTAATTTTATGTTCCTCAAGGAATTTACAATTTGAAATGTTTTATATTCTATAATGGAACCCAGGTTTTCCACAGGCACAAAAAATAATTCCACTCTTGAGTACCTGCAACAGTCAATGCTTTTGCTTTGTTCGCTCTGTTCATTTACATCGAATCAACAACAATCATAGAACTGTACACAAACAATAAAGTCTGATGAGGGGATAAGGCATGATGGTTTCTACCCATGGCTGAGTAGGAGCCCACTGATTACTAGCTGATGATCACGTCTCAAATTCCCAAATGTCTCAGCAACCCTGCAGAAAAGCACTGTTTCGTACATCTGCAGCTGACTGTTTAAATTTAATTCCAAATGTAATAAAAAAGGGAGTGCTCACAACAGAAGAATCCCATAGTAACCAAGAGTGGTAAACTTGAAATCCCAACTGAATAAAAGGAAATTCAGCAGGACTTACAGCAGACTTGGAATCCCATTTAGAATGGCACTTTAGAATTCATGACTTGATTTTATATTCAAGTTGCAAATTAACTCATGTCCAGGGGTGAGATTCACTGAAGCAATTTCAGAAAAACAAGACTTTCATCGGAATATCCCTGGTGCACACCAATCATCCCAGTTGGTTTCTAACGAAGCATCTACTCAAAGCTTAAATGCTTAGCCCTGGTGGCACAGGAAAGTACTTACCCAGGAAATGCTACTAATTAGTTCTCAGTGAAAAATGACTCAGAACAACAGCTGAAGTCCCATCTGCAGTGACTACTCCTCTGATGAGACAGAACCTGTGTTCTGCCCACTTTACAAGCTCTAAGTCAGGGTGCAATGCTCCTGACGAAGACGGGATACCAGACCTTAGGAAGCATCCTGGGACGGAACTGGAGGGTCCTGGCTTTCTGGCTCTGGCGGTGGTGCTGGCACAGCTTCTTTTTTCTGGGCTGCCAGGAACTCATGAATTGCTCGTTCTATCTGTGGCCTGAAGATGTGGTTTAGTTTAGGATCCACCACCTGAGAAATAATTCTGTCCACTCCAGCCTCCAACATGCCTGACCTGTGGAGAAAAATTGTCCCTTCAGTACTTGGTTCTGCTGAGACTCAGCTTTTACCCCTCAACAAGTATCATGTCAGAGCTCCCCACACATCGACCTGGACAACTTACATACCAAGAGCTCAAGCCCGTGGCCATGCTCTGAGGGGCAATCCACAACCAGATGCTGATTCACCATCTCATCCATTACCACCCCAGCTTTGTACAAAGGAACCAAACAAAACTAAGCAGCCTGATCCAGAGCACCTGATGTCAAGACAGAGCTGAGAGCCTTCATCGCACTAAGTGCACGAGCCTCAAGTTTCACTCCATTCCTTCAGCCTCATTCTCCACCAGCAAAGCAGTAGGAGCCCCTGCAGCAACCTGGCTACTCATCTCTACCCCTTACATGACGTAAATTTGTCAGGGTCGGGGTAGTGTTCACAACATGGCCAGGAAGTCAACACAGTCCTCTGCTGTGGCTGTTACCCAAAATACAGGGAACTTGGAAACAAACAGATGAGAAACAAGTGAGCTCTACGTGCCTAAGGGGCTAAAATAAACCCACTCCTTACGTGAAGTAGGTCAAAGATTAGGCAAAATTGCCAGTGTATGTTCAGATGCTTGGAGTGAGGTAGTGATAGGAAATAAACCACATCTGAATAGTTTGAGTATCAGTCCACGCAGGTTCAAGCTGAAGTGCTCTTCTCAAAGGACAGAACACTGCAATGCCATCACAGGCACTAGGGCAGGTTTCCTTTAGACCTGAGATTTCTGAGGCCATGCAAGCTGTTGCTGGGGGTAAAAATAGGCAACGGTAACTAGGGAAATGGTATGCCAGGATAAGCAAGGAAGTAAATGGCGAGGGTAAATGCTGACAAGCAAGAAAGAAATGGTCCTGAACTCTAAGGCTGGATAGTGAATCTGATGCTCCCAGAACTCTGTAACAGCTTGCCAAAAGGAAGACCTAGGTATGAATGCACCGCCAGTGGAGTGTCAAGGGCACTTCTGGGTAGACACGCACTAGACAGTTAGGTGTCCTTAAAGATGTAGGATAACACAGTCAGGTGTCAGAAAGCAAAGCCACCTCTCCTTAGGCACACGCCAGTACACTGGCCTGCCTCTCAATTCCAATCACAGGGCTCTCTAGCAGATGTGTAAAACTAATCAGGAGAAACAACAGAGAAACAGAAGAGCTCGCTTTCCTGGAGACCGTGTAAGTGTTTGGGAGAAACATGAAATCTTGCCAGGAGTCAACACAGAAGACAAACTGAACAAATAGCAAGTAGTTAAAAGACTTATTAGTTGTAATTAGGGTCAACGGCAGAACATGGCATGCTGTTTTGCCCTTGGAATTGCAGGACTGGGGTCTGGCTCTGAGTCTGAATGGAGGGGCAGGCCAGCCAGTGCTGAGGGCCACAGTGTCTCACTTGATGAGCGCACCACAAGGCCAAGGGGCAGATCTTCCTGTCAAAACATCATTAGGATTTGCCGCAAATTCAAAATGTTAGCAAGAATCACAGGAAAATGCCCAGTATTAAATCCAAAATCATTTTTCATGTTAAACGAAATATATAAAAAGATCAAATCAAAAAACAGGGAAATTTAGACAGGTGGTAAACCAATGGGAAAAAGCAAGAAAATGATTAGTGTACAAGTCAGAATAGGTAACTTCTGGGAAGGGGAAGGTGTACCTGGGGGAGGATGGAAGCAGGGTATTTGGAGGGTGCCGGTAAAGTTCTATTTCTCAACCTGAGCGGTGACTACAGGCATGCTCCAGCTCTGTGCCCCACGGTCCTGTTCCATGCACTGTGCAAAAAGCGCCACAAGTACCCTCCAGAAGGGGACCAATGCTCACTGGAAATTAACAGGCATCTTGACAGTCTTCATACTGCTAACGGCATCTTTACAAATGTTTCAAAATATTCAGGGTTTTGATTTATTTTCTTAATATGCTGGCCAATGCTCTAGAAGGCAAGGTAAACACAAGTTTATCTGTCCGGTGACTTAACTTCTAATAGGCTCTTTGTGAAGAGGAGTGCCGTCACATGTGAGAACCAGTGCCAGAGAAGAGTTTGCTCAGTGAGTGGCAGCTACTGCCGCCTCTCAGGAGGAGTCATGATTCCCAACTGCTTCTCTTGATTGGCACACTTGACCCTGCTTGAGGGCACAGACTGGGTAACTCCTGCCCCTTTTGGCCTCTTTTTAAAAAGAGACTCATTCTGATTTCAGTAGCCATCAGCCATCCTGAAAGTGCTAGCTTTGTACTAAAAAACCCTTTTATACTTTTTAAACCCTTTAATTCGGAACTCATGTTATTATTAGGAAGCTGTGAAGAAATGTGCAGGAGGCCCAAGCAGCCTCTCTCCCATCTCCCCTCCCATGTCAGCACTGGGCACAGCCTCCTGTGCATCAGACCTGTGATTACTTGTTTCTGCTCTCAATTCTGCTTACTTACTGAACCACACTCTGCCTCAGACCATTTCGCAATTGGTTTTTGTTCATTGTAGGATTCCACTCTTGCTTGTCCAGATGTGTTGATACAAAATTATCCACTTTCTGCCTCAGGTTTTGGTACGCTGGCTAAAACATTAAAAAGAAATGGCAAGGTCAGATATATACATCAAAGTTTTGGCATGCCTTTATAGAAACATTGGTTTAAGTCCTAAAGTACACTTCCACCACAAGTGTGAACGCACCCCTCCAGCACAGCAGAGCCTGGATAAATGACCAGCACCAACTCTACGGTGGGTGTGCACAAGGCCACATACTTTATTATCTCATTTACTTTATAAGCCACTGTATGAAGAACATCCTAGTAGCTCTTCAGCCCCCATTTTAGAGCTTAGAAATTTAAGTTTAGAAAAAGTAAACAATTTACTACATAAGGCTAACATGTGGCAAAGCCAAAGTTAGACACAGACTATTTCCAAATTAAAGGAACTGGGCTCTAGTCCAGCTCCATCACTCATTAGCTCTTTGACTCTCGACAAATCACCCAATCCCTAGGATTCAATTATTTCCATCTGTAAAAATGAAACATTACTACCTTACAGAGTGCTCTCAGCAGCAAAGAAGGGCTCAGAAAGATCTCTGCATGAATGAACCTCAGCATGACATAAGGAGAATGACGTCAAAGCTCTGGAATACCGAAGCTGAGGGGAAGCAAAACTTAAGTCCAAAAAGGAGCTGTATTGGTCCCAAGTGTTCTCGTCCCAGCTTGGATCAGGACAAATCTTGGTGAACAAAGAAGGCAGGTTCTGAGTCTCCAATACCTTCTAGGACAGTGCTATCAGCTGCTGCTCTCCAAACCAAGAGCACAAACTGCTGTTCAGCCCTGCACTCCTCTCCCTGTCTTATCACAGATGGACACTGACCCCACTGATGCTGAGATTAGCAATGTGGTATCTCTGGTTCATGGAGTGGCAGTGACAAGAGGCCTTAAATGTAGCTGTGCTACGTCATCTGCCTCTTGAGCTCTGGTGACCCTCTCTGAGGACACGTCCTGGGTAACTCCTGCCCCTGTGGCCTTGGACCCAGGATGAGCACCTGCAACTCCAACTCAGCTTGGACTCAAGTCTAGGCAACCTGCAGTCTACCAAGATGAGCTGAACTAGTTGACCTGCGACTCTATCACCAAGAGAACAAACTGATAAAGGAATCAGTAGATCCTAACTCCATGAGTGGACTCTTCCAAAAGGCCAAGAGAACTGACTCAGACATAAAATTCTCCATTAAATCTGGAGAAAAGACAGCAGGGAGGTGGGTGAGTAGTGAGGTTCACAGATAACCCATGTACTCTCTGCTAGAACACCTTTTTCCTGATAACTGTCTTTCCTACTTCACAAAGGCAAGGCAGTGGGGGCTATGTTCTCCTGGCCACAGGAGTGAGTGCTTGACTCCCATGCCAATGCAGACATTCCCTATAATCGTTTTTGAACTTGAGCTGAGAATCCCTTTCTAGAGGAAGAAACTATAATAAGATGCAATCAAGAGATGCCAGTCACCAAACAGATGACTCTGCCCTAAGTGACGGTGAAATACTGAAGGACAGAGCTGAAAGACAGGGTTCTGGCGCAGCACCCACATCCTTCTAAGAGTTTGTGCATTCAATCCTTCCCTGGAGTCCAAGAGTCAAAACATATTTCGCTTTAGCTGAAGGAGTTAGAATTAGTCTTGTCAATTGTGACCATGCATCACAAGAGAGTATCTTCTGCTCCTCAAAATAATTAATTTGGATTTGATTTCAAACTGTTTACTGAAAAAAGAACAAAGGATGGTGAATGTCTCTAGTCAAACCTGAACAGATCCTGACACTACAGATTAATCCCTTCAATTCATGAGGTTAAAGGCCACACTTGCCTTTAACATTTTACTGTATTATCCATTCCATACCTACACTCACCAGTTTGTCTTATATTTTGGATGCACGCAAAATGCATTACAATCATCAGTGCACTTTCCTTTAAATACTTTAAGAGCCTGGGGAGGTGCTTAAATATATACAGTTCTAATAAGTTCTCTGCTGATAATGATGCTGCTTGAATCACACTTTGTGAAGCAGGGGGCTAAAGCAACAAAGGGCCCAGTAAGAAGTGCCTGAAAACACACTTCAACAATTAGAACCACCTGGCAACTACAGGGAAGGGCTAAGGAGATGCTGAATGGAGACGATTCCAACTCCATCTCCCCCCAACAGCTGCTCAATATGTGGTACTGAATATTGTAGTAGGCTCAATATGCCTACTACATTGAGTAAGCCATACAAAACCTAGTGGAACATAAGAACTACGAATGGACAACTCATGATGGGAAGATGAGAACACTGAGTTCTAGGGAAGGTGAAAGCTGTCAATATGTATCTGGGATCCTTAAATAAAGAAAATCAAACACCTTGCTTTGAGGATAGCACTTCTACTTGGGTCTTTGATGTTGGAGAGTAACAGAATAAATCACTTACTATATAATCCATCTGGCCTACTGGTCAGTGTTCTACCGCAGAGTACATGGTTTGAAGACTGGGTAGTGAATTATTCATTCTGGGCTGGCTTCACATAGCTTTCCCACTATAGACCAATAAATGTTTAATGAATAACTGGACTAGGCCTTTCCGTATCTTTAAGATCTAGTTTTAAGCTCACAATCTTGCTCTGAGGTAAGCAAAAGATTTCCATGATAGGCTCAGTCAGGAGAAATCACTTCCCTAGGAGTCCAGTCAGTAAGAGAGCCTCCTAAATCTACAATGAAATCAGAGAAGTGTATGAAAAGAAGAAAACATGCCAGCAATTATTGTCTGTCTGACGCAAAGAACAAAACTTTACTGACTCCAAACAACCTTGGAAACTAACTGGGTAGCGTGAAATAGCATTTCACCGAAGCGGTTAGGAGTGTATGTGGGGGGAGGGGATGACATGGCCTGAGGACCTAAAACAGGCACCAAACCCTCTTTAATTAATGATGGGGTACAAAACAAGGGTGCTGGTTCTACAACAATGTACTTTAACTCAATTGCAAACTCGTCTTCAAATCCTCTAGCTAGAGAAAAGAAATATAGAATAGTCATTCCTATATTCCTGAGACTTGTGCATTCAAATAACTCTCCCTTTCTTACCTGGCTTTGTCAGCATTCCAAATACTGTGCGGCTTCAGGGAGTCCCACCTTGAGAAAGAGGTATAGGCGAACAAACCCAGTAGTTTATAGCCAAATTTAGAGAAGCGACTAGGAGAGAATCCACGTGCGCTATCACTCAGAAAGCGCTCACCGCTGCCCCAAGCGGTCTAACACTTCACTGCTGAGATTTTTTTAAAGGTATCTTTTGTTTTCCTTCTGCTTTGGAAAAGCAAAGCAGCAACCTCGGCGGCCTCATGCTCTACCCTGCCTCCTTCGCTACCGAAGGCCTCAATTACCTTGGTGTCTACGTCGGCCAGGCAATCCCGGCGGAAGCTGTCAAACAGGCCCCGGCTCTTGAGCTGCTCCACGATGAGAGCGATGAGCTGCGGGTCGCCGGGAGGCAGTGAGGCCGGGTTGATGGCGCCACCGCTCCCGCCGGCTCCCGCCGCGCCCGCCGCCGACCCCGCCGAGGCCTGGCCCGCTCCGCCCCCGCCCACCGCGCCCGCGCCCCCGGCCCCGTCCGCCATGGCTGCACCCCGGACCCGTGAGGGAGACCAGCTACAGCTTCTTCTCAGGGACAGCGGGCCCGGGTCGTGCAGAGGCCGCGTTTGAACCGGAGAAGGCGGCGGCGGAGGAGGAGGAGGCAGCGGGGCAGGAGGAGGCGGCAGCGGCGGCGGTGGCGGCTGCAGACCCGGAGGCAGCGGAGGCGGTGGTCGCGGCGGCAGAAACCGCCCACTCAATCTCGGGCGCTCTAAGGATGACGTTACCTGGGACATTTGCATTGTGGGGCGGGAGGCTTTCGACTGTCATCTCCCGCTTTCTTATAGGCAAAAGTCTGGCTCGCAAAAACTACAATTCCCGGCAGGTTCCGGACTCTCTCGTCCCTAGTTTTCGGGGGCATTATGGGAATTGTAGGCCCAGGCCTCGTGATTGCTAGTACCTGGGCTGGCCTCTTTCACAAAGCCTATTACGGGCCTACCTGTATATCAGCGTGTCCCAACAGTGCCTGATTATATGAATTATCTGTGAAGCTAATTAAACTCTGAACTATGAGAAGATGTTGAACCCTATACCTGTGACCTTGTATTTGTATGAATAGTTTGGGTGGGGATATGAGGACCATATGTCATCAAAGTATAGGTGAACAAGTTTATTATTTAGAGATTCTGATTCAGTATATAGCAGCCTAGGAATCCGTGCTTTAAACATGAGCCTTCATGTCCTCTTACTATCTGATCCCAGAAATGAGGAAAACAGTTCTATTTAAGAACGTGTGATTTTAGTTCCCCTCTTCGGATTTTAATAACTGCATACTTATTTTATAAAGTTGTAAAAGAAAGCAAAATGAATATCTTACTGAAATTTCTCTTATGGGTGTGAATAATCCTCATAGATATTAAATATTGTCAACGCTATTGGTTATAAAAGCGGCATACTTATCGCCACTACTTTACAGATACATTAGTAGTGACACGGATTTTGTCGTTCTGATTACAGAGATGGACGAGGACGTTTTAAACAGGTTTTCTGAATCCAATCTGCCATGTTTAACAAAGGCACAGTTCATCCTAGCACCTTACATGAGGTAAGACCTTATACTGACAATTTTTGTAGCCACAGTTCACTACTGGAACCCCATGCCGCCACCACTACTCTCTTACTTTCAGCCTTTTGTCAGATATCAGCTCAACTCCCATCTACAGCCTTGCCAATTTTGTTAGTGTTCTCTCTTCATCTTATATAATTAGTGGGGGTATGTAAATAATAAAATTTGCAATTCCTTGGCTCCAGGCAAGAGGCAGAATAGAGAACTGGGATGCTTTTCCTGCACAGAGAGTTTAACCCTCAAGATGTTCAGGTGTTAGTATAGATTCATCCTTTAACATCAGCTCAGCCTTCCCCTGGAAAGGTTAGTGACAAGCATTCCCTATTTGGGGGGATGCCTGGACTCCATGTTCATTCTCCTTCAAGCTCCTTTATCACTTTGGCCAGCTTCATCTTCATTTTTGATTTTGCCACATCACATCTTACTCTCTTATCTCAGGGAAAGCTCTTTTGACCCTCAGACCTAATCCAGTCTTGTCGGTCAGAGCCTCATTCTCGTTGCCATTATTGTAATTAAAGTGAATAATATTGGCGAACTGTTTCTCCTGCTGCAGTGTAAACTTTAGAGTTGGGACTGTGACTTTTTCACTGCTATGTCTTCAGCTCACGATACAATACCTAGTTCAAAGTGAAAGCTTAGGTTTCTGTTTCCTGGTGTCATGTGATAGGATCAGAGACAGGAAGGGTAGGGATGGGTCATCTGTGGCCACGACATTGAGAAAAGAAAGAAATGTAGCAGGAAATGATAGGTTAATCTGTCATGACCTAAATGAGTGAGGGATCTTGCAGCATGGTGACAGATGGCTCACCTCTTGGCAATCTCACTGTAGGTCATGTTGCTGGAACTCTGAGCCATGAGAAGATGCTGAACCCTATACCTGTGACCTTGCTTCCAGAATTTATATGAATGGTCTGAGGTGGGGAGGTGAGGACCATAGGTCATCAAGACTAGGGGCTTATTATCTATCCAAACTTGCAATAGCAGGTGGCCACTATGTTCAAAATGTTTTCCTTGTCAGTCAGGGAAGTGTAGTACACAGTAATGGTCACCAGGGGGAGCCATTGCTGTACTAATAATACATGACCTTTAGAAATTTTCCTGCAGAAAACTTTTAATTTTAGCTGTTACCCTTTCGCTCAGGTATTTTTTAGGGGAAAAAAAAAATCACTATTGATTCTTGGTGTTAAAATGTGTGTGTAACAAGTTGCCCAAAACAGTAAATTGTAGGCATAAGGTGCTGAGATATTTTAGGTCAGAGACTGCATGAAAGAATGGAAACTTCAATTCAAACTCAGATCTCCAAGGAGAAGGGGCAGAAACTAGGAAAGAAGTAACCAGTTCTATGGGCTTTTCCCATCAGATGGTGCTGGATTAGAATGCCAGCTCTGTCTCTTTGGGGGCTGTGTGACTCTGGGAAAGTTGCATTCCCTCTCTCATCCTCAGTTCCTCGGACCTTGGAGAGGCCTATGCACCATTTTGATAATCCCTTTAGGATAATTCCTTACCCTTAGCAAGTGTTTAATAAAATATTACAGTCATGAATTTATATTTGGGTTAGGAGATTATTTGATGAAAACTCCAATTTCCCTACTAACCTCTAACTTCCATGAAGGCACAAATCATCTGTTTTATTCTTCATCATGTCTTCAGCACCCAGACCAGCTCTAGCCTGGTGCATACAGGCTTTCAGTGGATATAAGATGAATAGATGGATGAAAAAAAGAATGAATGAATAAGAAATTTGCTTTTCTAAGTACAGTTGACCCTTGAATGAAGTGGGCATTAGGGGCGCTGACCCTCTGTACAGCCAAGAATCTGAGTATAACTTTTGACTTCCCATGACATTTATTCTTAGCCTGTTGTTGACTGAAAGCATTACTGATAACATAGTCAATTAACACATACTTTTCCACTATATGTGTCCTCTACAGTATTCTTACAGTAAAGTACACAAGAGGGAAGAAAATATAATTAAGAGAATCATAAGGAAGAAAAGATACATTTACAATACTGTGCTGGAATTTTCCATATCCTAAGTTTATGTTGACTATTAAAAGAAAATCTGCATATAAGTGGACATGCACAGTTCAAACTCATGTCGTTCAAAGGTCAACTGTACAGTCAGGTGTTACGTTCTGAGGAGTGCGTCTTCAGGTGATTTTGTTGTCATGTGAACATCATAGAGTGTAATTACACAAACTGGATGTTTGTGCCTACTACAAGCTGTAACGGATTAGCCTTTTCGGACCATAACACCTATGTGTGTTACGTTGGTTCAAAATATTTTTAAGCGATGGGTGACTGTATAGGGTAAAGCCATTTAGGATTTTTGATACTGGCTTCACCCAAATATCAGAATACAGTCTGTGCTTGGAGGGATCAGGTACAATCTAGTGAGCTGCCCATAATACATGACTAACCTGGACTGGAGATGGGGCCTGGAAGCTGGCCCAAGGTGAGAAGTCAGTCTGTGGTTGCCTTGGTAACACAATTTTTTAATCCAAAATCCAGGTTTTTTCAGTAAGGGCACTCCTGAATCCTAAGACTGAACCCAGGGCTGCATTTAAATCCCACACCCACTTGGGGGTAGACAGTTGTTATTCTATCTTCATGTTCCTGGCGTGGCCCCTTCCTTGCTTCCTTGTACTCATCCAGAGAGCCTTGCCAGGTCTTCGACTGCACTGTGGTGCTTTTCTTAATTCCATGCATTTAGAATCTCTGGAGATTGCCTGACTGTTGTGTCCTGGCTATGGCTGCACCATGTGATTTCTGCTACTGCTTTTAGTTTGTTTCTTTCTGATATTTTCCAGCCTCTCTAATGACATGGTGTTTTCAGATGCGCACTAAGAAAACAGGGCTTTGCTCAGCAGGAGTCCTCAGCACTGATCTGTATCACTGCTGCCTCCACCAGATGTGTGTCGTAGGTAACATTTCAGGCTGCTCTGTTGCTAGCACATTGTCATTTTATATTATTGTTACTAAAGGATGTCCAGTGAAAGAGGCAACCTGATATAGCATAGACAAGAGTGAGAAGTTTGGAATCAGGCTTGGGTTGGGATCCAGCACATGTGCTAAAGGACTGTATGACCCAGGGCAGTCCAGGCTCTCACCTATGTCTTGGTTTGCTTACTTGTAAAATGGGGGTGATTTAAATTCCTGCCTTTTATTGTCCTGAAAATGAAAGCTAATATATATACAGAATCTTGTAGTGCATATATATGATGCCTTGCAGGCCCTCCATAGCTATCAGCTAACAAGATGGTCTTGATGTATCATCCTAATGTACTCAGCTGCAATCTGATAATGGGCAAAAATCTTTATTACTATCTATCTTGAGTTAGCACCAATTTATGTTAGTTTCAATAAATATTGCTAATCTTGTGATGACATAGGGAACCACTTAGCCAAACCCTAATTGTGGACTCAGTGAAACCAAGTCCACAGTCCAGCCCTCCTGGTCTCCTGGGTCTGGGTCTTTAGTCTTCACCTTTGGAGCTTTATTGCCTCATGTTGATATGGGCATTGCCAGCCCCTATCTCATTGGGATGTGAGAATTACACCAGTCCATGTCGGGTGGGTGCTTCCTAGGGCTTTCCAGAGAGAAGACACTCCATTTTGGTGATTCATTGACCGGGAAGGGGCCTGCACGAAGGTGACAAAGCATAGACACGTAGAACGGATTGTTCCTGAGTCTGGGAAGCTTTCTTGGGGCAGAGCACCTTTTGTTTAATGTGGTCTCTGGATGGGTGAGCTGCTCTGCCCATGATATCCTGCCCCTCTGACCCCTCTCTTGATACCATCCTCTGTCCTCATGGTTGCTGGGTATCCCAAGACATGCTGAGGCACGCATGTCCTTCTGGGCTGAAGGACAGGGGTATATGGGCGCAACTGGGAACTGCCACACCACGTGTCCTTGCCCTCTCATTTGAGACAACTGAGGTAGGAAAGTTCTAGAAGCATCCATGAGGTAACACAGGAAATGAGTGCCCAGCCAACCTTCTGGCTTCCTTCCATTGACTCCTCTGGTCAACTCACTGATAGAACCTTTGGTTTCCATCCCTGGCCCTCTACATACAAAGGTATGACAAAGTTCAGCTTACAAATTGGGCACAGTAAGAGAGTGATGATAATAATTAATAATAAAATAGGGCAACTATAGCAATGCAATATATAAATTTTAAGTGAATATGGTTTCTCTCTCTCAAAATATGTTTTTGTACATACCATAATATTTTCAGATCCCAGTAGATCTCGGGTAACTGAAACTTTGGAAGGTGAAACTGCAGATAAGGGGTGTCTGCTGGACATAGTGAGTGCTCAGTAAATCAATTAATTGCATTACCCATTGGTAATAGCTACGCCCCCTACACTTACACACCCACCCAAATTCTTGTCCTTCTTGCAGTACATGTCCTTGAGAGTATAACTAAATCACATATTTGTTCACTCCAAAATAATGGTGTCTCTGTTCTGTTCTAGAGACAGAGGAATGAGGGAGGAGACTGCCTGGGCCCATATCCTGGAGGAATTTGAAACCTTGAGGGAGGTCATCAGTGGAAATGCCTGAGGATGGAGGTGGGTGCAAAGAGTATCGAGGGGGCTCATGTAATGGTCCAAGGCAGCCGTGGGGACATGACAAAGGAGGTGAAATCGGAGGCAGGTCCTAAGAGTGCAGTGGCCATTCGCCTGGCTTTTTGGAAGTGTTTCTGCAAATCCTTTGTGCACATGGGTGGCCCCCAGCATGAATTCTGGCAGGAGGCAGAGACTCTTGTCTGTAGTGGGATCAGAGGCTTGATTCCTAAACATGTGACCTTAATTCCAGCCATCAGAGACCATTTGACACTCTGGTACAAGCCTCTTGCTAGGCGACCAGTGTCCAGCCTTCAGAGGGGCCATAATGGAGCCCTGCACAGGCACTGATACCTGCATGGGCAGCATCAGAGGTCCCGATGCCATACCTGTCCCAGCGAATGGCAGTGGCATCCCCATGGAATGTCCGGTGGTGTGACTGCGTAGGGCTGCCGTGCTTCCAGGGGTTCTGGGAGCCACCCGTACTTTATCTTTCACCATGTATCTTTGCTACTTAAACCACCCAGAGTCCATTTCCGTTGTGATTAAGAACCTTTCCTGGATCAGTAGAGAAGGGAGTTGCTCAGGGTCCCAGGAAGGTGATGCAGCTTGAGCACAGGCTCAGAGGCCTGAAGGGATTGTGTATATATATGTTGTGGACAATAGATAGAGTATATATCCTGAAGAATTACAAGTTCAGTGAGCTGGGGTGAGGTGTGGTAGGGGAGGGCAGATGCGGCACATCTGGACCAATAAAGAGATGAGGTTGAGGAAATAGGTTGGAACCTCAAATGCTACATTTCAGAAGTTGAACTTGACCTTGGGGTGAGACAATGGATTTTAAATAGGGCAGGAGCAGCATCAGATGTGTCATTTACAAAGACTTCTCTGGGACAGCATGGGGTGTGATTGGACTCCATGAAGCTGGAGGCAGGGAGTCCAATAAGGAGGCTATAAGGGTCGTGTAATGTAGGGAATATTGGCTAGGGAGTCCATGCCCTTAACATCTAGCTAAGAGCACTTACACCCTGCCCATGCTCCCCAACCCTGCATGGCTGTTGTAGGCCCTACAGAAGGCTAAGTTTGAACTCCTCCATGATTTCTAGAAATCCTCCTTGGTCACTTCTGCTTCTAAGTGCCTGCCTTCCTGTATTCTTTTTACATTATGAATTTTCCTGTGAAGCTCAGTACCTTCATGCCTTGGTAAGGCTGAATTTCAGCAGCATGAAAAACAAACTGCATTGCACTTTTAACCTTCTTATTCTTAGAGGGATTTCCATGCCTTATGGGGTTCATGGTCAGCTGTTTCTCTTTGTGAGTCACCAGCCTCTGTGCAATTCATTATTTCCTCTCTTCTTTCCCTGTCTCACTGCCTCTTCACACCCATCCTCATGGTTTGCTGGTGGAAAACCAAATCCTCATGATGGGATACACTGCAAGTCAGTACTCTTGAGATCCTTCTTCCAAACTCAGTTCCAGACCCAGTTTTGCATCACAGAGCTAATTCAAACATGAGGGTCTTCCTTTTAACAAGCCCCACACTCTGAAGATGGAAGTAGCCAACATTTCTTTTTCTGCCTCTATTATAGAGGATCACAGTTGCATTTTATGGCTAGTAATCATAAACCACAAAATAACGACTTATACAAGGCAGAAGTTAGTGTCATGTAAGAGTCCAGGGAAGGCAGTATCAAACTAACAGGGCAGCTCTATAACTATAAGGTCCTGGGCTCCCTCTGCCATCTTGAAGATCCAAGATGGCTGCCTGAGGGTATCCCAGCCGTGGGGGCTGCAAGGCAGTCTGGGAAATGTAGTCTTGGAATTTTGTGCTGTACCCTCCAGGGTTCATGGTATTAAGGATCGGGGCTCATGTTTGGTAAGTGTCTATTGAGAGGAAATGAAACCCAGTGTAACTCAGAAGTTACACTATACTCACTCCTGAACTAGTTGTGGATGAAAGCTTAGATGTTTAGCTTGTTGGGCATTAAGCAGGAAGATACCAAGAGTTATATTCACTGCTTGGAGATGTGTCACATTACAACTAAGCACGCCCAGGGGTGTGAGGCTCTGCAGAGATGTAGGCAGGCCCCTCACTCATAGTACCTCCCTTCCTTGTTTTTCTGGGACTTGGTCTGGCCCGTCACCTCTCTGTAGCATGTGAGTCCATGAGACCTGCAGACACACCAGACATAATAGCTCCTGCAGCCTCCAGCCAGCTGCCAACAGAGGGCTTATTTCCGGAGGGAGCCTAGGGTTACTGAGGAGTACCTGCCTTTCTGGGGAGGGGGTTGGGGGATGAGTCCAATGGCTAAGAGGACTGTGATGAGCAAAGATGAAGATATCTGCCTGCCTGAGCTCCAGAGGCTGGGCCCAGCTCCTGGCTTTTGTTACTCCCTGCCCCTCCAGCACTTTGTCCGTGGGCTTTGCTCTGGACATTGACTGTTGTTACTTATAGTTTGAGCAGATGACCTTTTGTGACCACACCTCAGAGTGGGGTTTCTAGAGTAATGCATAGGTCTTAGTGTCTCAGCCCATGATGGACCTCAGATTTCCTGCCTCCATTTAAGTGCCCTTTTCTACTCCCTCCCTTGGTGGGCTCTGAATGGCAAGCTCATGTGGTAGACTGAGGGCATCATTAATACTATTCACCAGATATTCCCAGCTCTCTGCTTTCTAGATCCAAGGCAGGATTGCACCAACTAGTCCCAAGGAAGAAACATATAATGTTCCAGCCATTGAGCCACGAGAGAAAGTGACAGGTGTCACTTCTATATCAGAACCTTTAATCACTGCTCCAGAATTCTCTCTCTGCCACGGTGACAATGATAGCATTTGAAATGGTGGAGACTCTCAATTTTAGAGTTCAGAGAGAGGGAGCCACTAACCTACAGCCACACAGCAATTCTGTGGCTGAACTTGGGGTTAGGATGCACATCTTTTCCTGATAATGTGCAGACAGTATATGGCATTCTAAGTGTGCCGAAATTATTTGGAAATACAAGGATTAATACAAGATTAGTAACCCCTATTTCACAGCAACCTGTGATCAGCTGGTCCTTATCTCCCCTAGAGAAGCAATGCCCAGAGCGGCCCTTTTCCTTTTCTTTCTCAACCATCTAAAATACTTTGAGGAAGGGTAAAAAATTGCTGAATCGATTCTTTCAAATTAACACGGGATCCAAATCAAAGAAATTTGGACTAGGAGAACTTTCTCACCCAAGTGGCTGCCAACATCCATCCCCCCAGCTGAAGTGCTCCCTTGTTCTGCCTGCTCTGCCCCAGATTCATGGGCTGCTCTCCGAATCGTTGGCAGTTTCCTCTGCACTGTCCTGACAACCTCCGGCCATGAAATTCAAAAGCTAGTTACTGAATCTTGCTCCTGACGGCTTTGTCCTTGCCAGTGATTCGACAGGGAAATCTGAAAGAGGAGCCTGCGCTAGGTCTGCAGTGGGCTGGGATGCCACCAGAATGACAATGGGCTTTGCAGTGGGAGGAGAGAACATGTAGTTTGCCAGGAGTGAATGAATGAAAAAGAGTGAGAGAGAAAGAGCAAATTTGGGCCTTCAGATTGAAAATTGCAGCAGCAATCCTGGTGCCTTTACTCCAAGACCTGCTACAGAATGCTGAGCAGGGCACATTTCCCACACCACTGCTCTCCTGTCCTCGGCCCGGGTCCAGAGGTCTGAGCTGGAGGGCCGGGGAATTAAAAGTTGGGGGAAGAAATGGCTCTGAGCTGGTGCAAGTCCTGGGAAGCCAGCCCACCTAGCCAGCTTGCTGTCTGGCCAAGCTTCCCTCTCCATATCCCCACCTAAAGTGTCTCCCCTGAATTCAGACATAAATCCTCATTCCACAGGCCAGACCCCCAAGGAATTTCAAGAAATGCTCAAAACCCAAGAAATTTTAATTACCCTTCATTATGAAAGAACTTTCTAGAAGGTTGTATAACATGGATGTCCCTGAGCTGCAGGTGGGTGAGACTCAGCCTTTTGCTCTGTGCCCCAGCCGATGACCTTGAGACCCATGCAGAACAAGAGGACAGTAGACACTTATTGAATGAAGAATAGGAGCAACTGCATTCAGAGAGTTCTTTTTCCTGCCTCTTTATCCCCTCTGGGCCCCAGCCTAGCAACTAACATGGAGAGATTGGGTCTCCAGAGCCATGACTTCTTAGCCAAGGGACCTTGAACTTGTTGCTTAACCAGCTCAGTCTATCTCCTTCTCTGTGAAATGGAAGTCACAGGGGGGCCCCTTGGGGTGACTGCGAGTTAAAAAGGCTTACGTGTCCAGTGTTTGCCACAGACAATCACAAGTCACTTAACAACAGGGATACATTCTGAGAAATGCGTCACCAGGTGATTTTGTCACCGTGCTAACCTCATAGACATTACGTTATTCTCTAAGCAGAATTTTGCTGGCAGAGCTATGCAGGAGTGCATCTTGGAAGAGGAGCTGGTCGTGTGTGACTTCTTATGGCTCCTGTAGGATCCTGGCTGTGTGTGCTGTGTCGTCACAAGGCAGTAGGAATGTGGAGACCACCGTCAGATGTGTAGGTGGCTGTTATGCAGTGTATGACTGCAGTGCTCAATCAGTATCTCACAGGCCTTCCCTGGACTCAGCATTCACCCCAGTACAGCAGCAAGACCCTGAGAACTTTTACCTCACTAGCCAGTAGAACTTAGAATTAATCTCATGACTGGATGGGCCTGGCATTAATGGACCCCCGGACGTGCTATTGGCCCGGCTACCTAACTGATCATGTGCAATCTCTCGGTCACACAAATTCATTCATTCATACAAATATCAAGTGCTGTCATCGTGTTGCTTATGCTGGGATTTGAGGTTAAAAAATTAAGAAAAAGATAACTCATTCTCAGTTCTTGGAGGTTGTAGCCTTACAAGAAGCAAAATCAAGTCAGAAATTATTTTGGGTTCAGAGAGGTGGGTGATCAGGGAAAGCTTCTCATCTGAGCTGATACCCAGGAGAGCTGACCAGGCAGATCTGATGCCAGAGGCTTCCTGGAGCGGGGAGGCAAGTGGACAAAGGCTTGGGGGTGGGGATAACCTGGTCAGGGGGCTAGTTTGGCTGTGGTTGAAGGGAGGTCTTCCAGGACTTGGGGTTATAGTCTAAGAATTCTGGCAAGCCACTGGTGAAGTTAGCTTCAGAGGAAGACTGCCTGGAGGACTGGGGTGGGGAATCTGGAGTGTGTGTTGGTGTAGAGTGTACTCATCACCACCTCTCTGGAGGCCCCGTCTTTACCCTGTGTCTGCTGACTCCGCAGGACTTTGAGAACAAACACCATACTCAGCATTCTGTATCACCAGCCTTCTCAAAAGTGCTTGTCTCCCTGACCTCAGGTTTGCACATGGGCGGGGAATGCCCTTTCCTGCTGCCTCCTATGTGTAGCACGTTTGCTGGTGCTCTCTGCCAAGACCACTGTGGAGCGGGAGATGCCTTTCCCAAGTGGAGCCCTGGGCAGTGAACAAGTAAGCTCAGTGCTGGGCCCATCCTTCAGGCGCCCAGCCTGAGTTCACCCCCATGGCCAAGCCTCGCCTTATCCCAGCTGGGCCGGACAGGGACCTACAGCCCCCTAGAGGTTGGAGCTGGCGTCCCCAAGACCCTACTGGAAGGACCAGTCCAATTACAAAGTGCTGCTTACTTGGGGTCGGCATCAGAGGACCTCTGGTGATATGGGGTCTGAGAGCTTCCTGTCAAAGGGAGCTAAGTAGCTCATAGGAATTTAATTCAGCTCCATTCCTTCCTTCCTTCACTCACACAGTCATTTATTCCATAAATGTTTGTCAAGCACCTACATGCGCCGTGTATGCTTACAGTACCATCTATGTGGGTGAACAAGCCTGAAATGTTTCTGTTTCTTGTGACACAGTTATTTTTAGGAGGGCCATTACACACAAAGCAAGTCAACCCACAAATCTGTAATTCTGAACCACAGTGGAAGAGAAGACCAGATCTACCCAGATCAGGGATGAATGGTCCAGGTGAGGTCCTGGTTACATAGAAATACCCAGAATGTCCATGTCATCTAGGAGGTTCATGATGAATAAAGCGTGCCAAATAAAATACACAGGAAAACTGCTGTCAGCAGTCTGAAGTCTGGCTGGTATTGGAATTAGCTGGTAAATCCTTGTATTAGTGAGAGTGGTTCTAGTTGGTGATCTGTTGACCATATCTGTAAACTCGGGGAAGCAAACAGGTGACAGCTTGTGGAGCAGGAACTCTGGGCATGGGGGTCCAGGGATGTTAATTGTTGGCCAGAAGCAAGTGCTCCCCCAAGTCTGGGCCTCTCAGTGTGACTACCCTTGTCTTGCCAAGTGAGTGACAGCCAGGCTGCAGATTCCCCATTGTCTGTTTTGTTTTGCTCTAAGAGTTGACCTTGTCACCAGATTCCTGTGCAGTTTAATCTGGCAGAGTCCCGAGTGTAGTTCATTCTGCGGTGGTGGGTTAGGTTTTCACACTCGATGTAGTCAGTTATACCTACATCTTGGTGAGGCGGGCACAGAGGGGGAGGTTTGCATGGCAGAAACATCTCATTTAGATTAGGCAAAATAGAATTCATGCTTGGGAAAAGTGTGCTATTTCTGTCTCCAATCAGATTTTGTACCCATTTCAGTTTTAAGCTCTGTGTACCATTCCAGAGCAAAATCCTCCTCCCCCTCCACTCCTCCTCCTCCCTCCCCTTCCCACTCCTTTCCCTCCTGCCCCTCCTCTTTTCTCCTTCCTTCTCTCCTCTCCTCTGCCCACTCCTTGTGTCTTCCTTCCTCCCCCTCATCTTCTCCTTTTACACGTTGTTTCCCTCCTCACCTCCCCCTTTGCCCACTCTCCCTTATCTAATTCTTACTTTCCTGTCATCTCCTATCCCCTACTCTCTTCTTATCAAATCAGTTTACATTTATTTGCCTTTAACTTGGGGTGCAGTAGTGACCAGGAGATTTAATGTTCAAGAAAAAATTACATAACCCAAAGTGACTAACCTAATTTATAGTCAGAATCTTCTTCCATAAAATGGGAACAGTTCAATGCCACATGTATTTGTCTGAGCCTGTCTTTGCCAGTCCTCTGGGTTCTGTGAGGAGTGAAAGAGGAATGAATAGGACACTGTCCTCATTCTTAGCAGCAGCCCATCTAAGAGAACTTATCTGATGGGAACTTCCTGTGTCAGGACACGAGATAGAGCACAGTGGGCCCCTGGACTTAATGGAAAGCCAGAGTGAGAGGTGGGGGTGAGTGTGGGCTAGAGGGGTGCTCTATTCAGTGTGGTGCTAACACTAAGTCCTGAAGTTTGGTGAGATCTGGACCCCGAGGCTAGGCACTTCTTAGTTCATAGGGGAGACGGTCTGGCCAAAGGACCAAACCGTCTCTTCCTAGATTCCCTTTCCCTGCATCTTGGAGACCCACTTTCTTGCTTCCCTGATCTTCTGCCTCTCACTGCAACACCTTACCCCCACTATCCCAAAGCATTTTGATATTATTAGCGCTTTTCTCTTTCCTTTCCCTCATTGAATGAAGTCAGCCCTGTCTCAGTGCTCATTGTATAGAAATTTCCTGGAGACTCCCAGGAGAACCAGATGCCCTAGCAAAGGGCAAGGCAATGGACTTCACACTCGCCCTGACCCAGGCCTGCATCCTGGTCCTGGTCGAGGCTGATGGACTTGGACAAGTCCAAGTGGAGTCTCCAAACCCTCTCCTGTATGTTGAGGGTGATAATTCTGACTTCAAAGGGCTGTTCTGGGGATGGAATAAGATAATGCTTGCATAAAAGGGCTGGTGCAGGTACAGACATCCCCCAAACACTAGCTAAGGCCCAGTTTGTTTTGGCTAAACTTGATGGCAAAAAGATCCAGGTCAGGAGGCAGATGGAAGGAGCTTTCACACTCGTTCACCCTTGTTTTTGATTCCTGGTTCCCGGAGGGGTGTCTTTTTGGATGAGTGACTTATCCTCCAGGAGCTGCTGAGTTGTCCAGGGCCCCCTGGAGGACTGCTCAGCATGAAACTAGACTTGCTTGTGAAGTGTGCAACTCAGGGGTTGGCTTATAGAAAGTGCTAGAATCACTGTCATGGCAACTGTGGCCGAGCTAAGGCTAAAGAAATTGTACCCCTCGATGGCACCAGCCAGAACCTTTGTACCAACCTTAGAAAGATGATGAAACAGGTTGGAAACAAGTCATGTCTTTGCGCAGAGTCATTCCCATCTCTGCTAAAGGTATCGGCAGGCCGGAAACATGTCTGGAAATAGGACCCGGGAGCCCCAATAGGGCTCATTTTTCTTAAGTTGCCCTTTTGGAGCGCACACAACATCCTGCCTGCCTCAGCATCTACACAGTGCCAAGAGCTCATCACGCATCAAGAACAGTGTAACCAAATCCCGGCCGCTGGTCTCTGGGCGCTTTGTTCACTAACCTTAAAAGCTATTCCAGCACACTGACAACCTGCCAGCCTGCTTCAGGCCGGCAGAGCCAGGGACGGGAGAGAATGCTCCTTGTCTGCTTGTCAGAATGACAGAAACAGAGATCAAAGTTTAATGTGAGATTATCTTCCTGTTTTCGGGTGCCCAGTAGGCTTAAGGGAGTTGCCTCATCCGAGCCCACTGAGGGTGGTTGGGTGGAACTGAAAAAGGAAGGCGACTCCGTTGATACTCAGCCAACCCTATTGCATTTGTAGTCAGTGCTCTGGGTACCCTGGGCCTTCCCTGGTGCTTAATCGGCCCTGGTTCAGTAATTCTCAGACTTCTTAGGTCTGCAGAGATTTGGCAGGCATGAGGAGCAGAACAGAGGGACCCAGCTGGAATAAAGCCCCAGGAATAGAACTGCTTGCAGGAAGACCAAAGTAATAAGTGTTTGGACATACTTCCATGTTTCTTGTTGGGCTTAAAATGCATGGACACTTCATTATGAGAAAGGGGACTCTGAAACTGATGGAAGCAGCAGTATGCTCACCCATCCCTCTTAATGACACTTGACAACGATATTATTATGACAATAACAACAAAAGCATCCCACTGATTGAGTGCTTACGGTGTGCCAGGTAATCTGCTATACTGGAGACACGTGACCTCACTGAGTCCTCTCCATCATCCTAGAAGTAGGGAGCTTGTATCCCCATTTTACAGAGGGGGATACAGACTCAAAGAGTAAGTGTAAGACCAAGAGATAATGTTCTTATATCAATGTGGGCCCAGCTGTCAAAGAGCCTACATTTCACTGATGGGCTCTCTGGGCTTCCTTAATGATTAGATAAATTATCACCAGCTGTGGGCAGACCATAGGCACGATGTCACAGATAAGAAATGAAAAAGATTACAAGGAGGATGTGTATGAGCCCAGAAAGATGGGTGAAATCCCAACAGTAGATCAAGGTGGAAGGGAAAAGGGGGAAGGGACTCCTGGTGGCCAGTACTGCTCAGACCAAGACCAGAAGTAAGTCTGGATATAAGGAAAGAATTCCAGGGTGGACAGGCTGGGACTTCCAGGAGGCAGGGCTGGAAAGGGGAGTGGGGCTGGGCTGGGAAACCTGAATGCCGAGTGGAAGGGACCTAGAGCGGCAGGATGGCGGTGGCGCTGGAGGCAGGTTCAGGATGGTTCTGGGCAGACGGGTCAGGGAAGGAGAGAGTCTTGGAGCCCTCGGTGGCTTTTCATACTTTATTTAGTGGAAGTGGCCAGGTACATGGCAGGCAGGGGTGCCGGGGGGCTGGGGGGCCAGGAGGCTGGCAGGCCTCCCAGCCCCCAGCGCATCTCACCCTCTCGGCTGCTTCTTCTCTCTCTGCTGCTGCTGCTGTCGGGCCTGTTGGTTCTTTCGGTTGGTCCTCGCAGTTCTCACAGTTCTGGCGTCCTCCTGACACCGCCCATTTATGCCCGTGTCCAACACAGGTGCGCCCACTTGCGCATGCCCACCCTGGAATGCTCGCAGCATCTCAGGTGTTCATCATCAGTGGTGGGAGGGTGGAAATACCTGATCAGCATTTACCCTACAGGACCGAACACTTTTGGCCAATAGTGGGGCACCAGGGAGTGTCCAGTGGTGATCCAGGACATTGTGCTTCCTCCTGGCTTAGGGAAGGAAATAAAAAATTGACCTTTGGAGTCAAGCAGCTCTGGTTTTTCTCTTGATTTTCTGTATGAATTTGCTCTGTGTCCTTGAGGAAGTTCTCCAGCTTCTTCAAACAAAGAGGATCACTACGTGATGTAAAGGGAAGAAAATGCAAAAATGTGCTCCCTTTCTCTGCCCTGCTTCCATCCTGGCCCTCGTGCGTTGAATAGCATTGCATTGAATAGCAATTGCATCTGTTTATGGCCTATCTTTTTGACCAGACTGGGAATTTCTGGAGGTGCAAAAACTGCATACTCCACTATTTAGCAGTATTCCAGGTGTGGTCTGCAGACCCCGTGGGGTCCTCCCCAGACCCTTTTTTGGGAACTTTGAGGTCAAAACTGTCCTCATAATAACTTTTAGACATTAGTTGCATTATTCTTCCTGTTGACATTTGCAGGGGTGCTGGGTTAAACCGTTGGCCTTTTAGTGCAAACTGAGGGAGTGACACCAGAGTATACAAGGAATTCGAGTCCTTCACCGTCAGACACTTGCAGTAGACCACTTCAGTTTCACTGAAGAAAGTCCTTGATGAAGCAGTTAAATGATTCATTTTCTTATCTCTACTCTTGTACATTTTCATAATCTGTAGGGGAGAAAAAGGGAAGACTCTTTTTTGATGGAACACCAATTTTACTAAAAAGAACTGCTGATCAACTATGATTACTAAGATGTGGGCATGTGGTAGATGTTTTCCCAGACATGAGCATGGTGAGCCTGTCCCTTTAAGGAAAGCAGCTGGCAGTGTTTACTGCCAATGATAAGATCCAAACTGTTGGGCCTCCCTGGTGGTCCAGGGGTTAAAATCAGTAACAAGCTCTGGGCAGCGATTTCTGGCCAGGTAGCTGACCCACACGGAGCAGCAGATCTCTGCTATCTCGCCCGCTGCTCCCCTCAGCAGTGTATTTCAGTAGATCTGTCTGTTCTGCTCCCCACCCTGTCTCTGGTGAATCCTCTTACCCCCTACACTTCTAGCCTACACCCTGTTCTTATATACCTAAATAAAAATAAATGTTAAAAAAGATCCAAACTGTTAAGTGAGAATTAGAAGTTTGAGAAACTTTATCTGCTGTGGTGAGCTTGACATCTTCCCATGAAACGTCCCTGATGAGAACTGTGGTGATAGTAATGACCTTGAGTTTTTGATAGATGCAAGGAGTGGGCCATTGTTGGGAAGGGCTGCACGAGCCAGTGCGGCAGTCCTTTGCGAAGCACGACCCATGATGTTATAAAGCCACACGTGGGATCCAGACAGGCCAGTCGATTTTAATATGACAAAATCAGCTCTGTTTCAGATGTTATGTGGTGATGACCCGCCACCACTCGCTCATCAAGTTTTGGTGAAGTACCAAAGAAGGATATTCAAAATTACCTGAAAAGGTTATTAACATGTTTCTCACTTTCCAACTGCCTAACTGAATGAGGCCTGCTCTTCTTTGTGCATTTTAACCAGAATAAGCTATTACACCAGACTAAATGGAGCAGCAGATCTGAGAATCCAACTCTGAATAAGCTGGACAGGAAAGAGATTTGCAGATATTGTAAAACAATGTCACTCTTCTCATCTCTGGCCTTATTCTGTAAAATACAGCTTATTTTCATGAAATGTTAAGTGTGGCCATGGCATGGATTTATTATTGTTATTTTAAAATGAATAAATTAATGTATATTGGTGTCATTCTTCTGTGTTAATTTCTTATAGGGCAAATAGAAACAAAGGTGCTTTGGGATCTTCAGTAATTTTTGAAGAGGGTAATGGCATCCTCACATCAAAGATTTTGAGAGCTTCTGGCTCACCACACTCACTGACTAGGTGTGGCGTTCAGGCCTGAGAGGGTGAGGACAAACCAGGCTGCCCGGGCTGGTGCTGCCATTTGTAGTGGCAGGAAAGGGCACACTAGGCAGGTTCTCAATGATTTGGGCAGATGCGTCGAGGATGGAGTCTTGGAGCACTCGGTGGCTTTTATACTTTTATTACAGAGGCTGCCAGGTACACGGCAGGCAGGGGTGCCGGGGGGCAGGGAGGCTGGCAGGCCTCCCAGCCCCCGGCGCATCTCACTCTCTATGCTGCTTTGCTGCTTCTCGTTGGTCTTGCTGCTTGTTGGTCCTGCTGCTTGTTAGTTGGTCTGTACTGTCGTCCTCATGACACCGCCCATATAAACCCATGTCCAAACTCAGGTGCGCCCACTTGCGCATGCCCACCTAGGCATGCGCGCAGCACCGCAGGTGTCCATCATTATACCAGTGGCGGGAGGGCGGAAAAGCCTGAGACTTTTCTCAGACCATACACCGTTCCTTCGAAGGATGTTCTTCAAAGGACGGTCTCTGGATGGCCTGTGGCTGTAAGCACAGGGCTGTCTGTGTTGACCTTGGTGCTCCTTCAAACTGAGTCCCTCTGCCGAGTGGATGCTAAGTAGTATTACTTGGGAGCCTCCCTGTCCACCTCCCAAATTACCTCTGTAGACTGCACATTCTAATTCCATTTGTTTTCTGTCTTTCTCGCTGGATTTAGGCCAGATTGGGAAGCCTGCAGAATTGCTGAGACAGTAATTTGCAATTAAATTTAAGAAATGTGAGGGGTCAAGCCTGGGGCAGATGTAGACTATTTATAGAGATGGGCCATTTACGAATAGAGTGAAGGTGGACAAGCACTTACTGCTCAGGCCTTCCTGCCTGGCTGCTACAGGAGGGAAATGCTGATGGCATTCTCCTTGCTCAAAGGCAGAAGGAGGTGAGGAGTGGTACCCCTGCCCTGACACCCCGTAACCTGATCTCCTCTCTCTTTCCTCTCCCTCCCCAGCTCTTCCCTGAGGGCCTGAGAGAGAACATCTTCCCTGGCTGGCCTGAGTGGCTGCCTGTCATTAGAACTGAGGCCACGATACACTGGAGGAAACAGTAATGGGGCCTGGGAACAAAACTAATTAGCTAATGTACGAAAGACATAGACATACAGAAAGCCGCCAACCTACAAGGCTTTCAGGACTTGTGGAGGTTGAGGTGACCCTGGGGCTTTAGTGCCACCAAGGTCCATTGTGAAGGTCTCATGTGCCTGGACTCGCTTGGCTTGGGTCTTGCTTGGAAGGGACCAGTGGGGACCCAGAGATGGTTGTAACTGTGTCTGGGGACAGATGCTTTTGTAAGATGTCTTAGGTGGAGTTTCCTAGGCAACGGACTAAGATAGATGGTGTTGGGGGGCAGGGGAACAGACTTGGGAACCACACCTGGGAAGGAGAACATGGAGCAGGACCGGCAGAGGGAGAAGTTGGGCTGCGCTGCAACTGCAGCAGAGACCCCAGCAGATGCTCTGGGAGATGGGGTGACCCACCGAAGTGGGGTTATCCTGAAGTGAAGCAAGGGCTCTCAGTGTTGTTTTCCCACAGCAGTCAGTCTTTGGATGTTGGCTAACCCCAAGGAGAGGCTGGGACCCACAGCCATACAGGTCTCTTCTGTCCGATGCATTTCCCAGAGAAGGGCAATGATTCCCAGCAGCCAACACCCTGGAAGTCAGAGCGATGAAGGTCTTGGTCCTGGTGGGACATCTGACACAGCCCACAACAGCCATGGGAACCCATTTTAACATGCAGGGAAGCAGGGATGGGCACTGGAAACAGCAGGGAGACTCCAAGTTTCACTTGAAGATGAAATCAGCATTGCTTCTAAGGAAACGTAGAAAACACTCAATGCATATCTATTGCGAGAATGTCTACATGAATAAATGAATGAATAAATGAGATTATGTATGGGCACCTGACATATGAACAGGGTAGAATTGCGCTCGGGTAAGTATTTAACCTGCTTGTGTCTCAGTTTTCTTATCTGTAAAATGGAAATAAGAATGGCACCGTTGTCAGAGATATGTTTGGGATGACTGAGTCATTTAATATTTGTAAAAACTTAGAACAGCATGCCTGGTGTAAAACAAGAACTATAGAAATGTTGGCTGTTATGGTGGCTGTAGGGATTGTGGTGGTTTCTATTATGTAACACACATTTCTGTACACAGTGGTGGGGTCAAGGTGTCCAGCAAGCTCAATTATGAACTGACAGCCTGCAGGAAACCATGGGAGCACACTGGATTGGGTTTGGGTCAGGTTTGACTGTTACAGAGTTTCTCAAAGTGTGGGGGACACCAAAAATATATAGGGTTTCTTTAGGGGAAGATAAATGTTAAAGTCTCTTTCCCAGTTCTCGCTCAATCCTGATGATAGCAAGGATAAAGTGTCAGGCTGGTGCTGGGGTGTCCCTAACACCCCTCGAACACTCACTGTTGTTTCTTTAGCGACGAGAGACAAGGCTGTGGACTCAGCACCTCCCTGGGCAGCAGAACCTGGCTGGATTTCAGTCATGTTGTTTTGCTTTCAATGTTCTTATTTTCTTGGTGCCCATCTATTTATAGCAAGCAAAATCTATTTGCCAATTACTGTTGTGAGAGAAAGATTCTGCTTATTATAAATTTTGCAAATAAAAATTGGTGAGTCAATGTAAAAGAAAAATGTGAAATAAATCCTGGCTTTTCACTTCCTATGTACCCATTTGGTGGGGTGGTAAGGTGGGGGACAGGAGCACTTCCCTTCTGAGCTTCTCCCCAGCCATGTCACCCCCACCCCACTGCAGCTCTGGAGTACAGCAGTCCCAGGAGCCAGAGCACGGCTGCAACGTGGATGTAGCTAAATCCTCAGGGGTTGACTCACGTGTGGGAGAAACACTGAGTTTAAGGGAACAAGGAAGGGTCGGGAGGCCGAATAGGCAGGGCTGGAACCCACCACCATCCCTTTGCACACAGTTGACACTTAGAGAATGTGCTTGCTTCTCACAAGTGCGTGACTGATCCAAGACCCCTTCCCCTGCCTCGCTCCAGGGCCACTTTCTCCTGACTACTCCCCATGGGAAAGTCCCTTCTTTCCCTGCTCTGTTCCCATAGCATGTTGGGGGCAGTAGGACTTCTATTAGTGTGGCGGGCACCCAATTCCAGTCCTGCCTACCACGGGAAAGAGGATATTGTAGATACTCAACAAATGTTCATCCTGAAGCTGTGCATCGCTAACCCATGGCCAGAAGATGGGGGTGCACCCTGATCCGGGTTGCTGCAGCTGGAGATGGAAGCTGAAGCAAAGTGCTGCGGGGCCACTTTGGCCTCCTTGATTTAAAACTTTGCAACGAGCCTGCTTAGCTCAAGCTGAACCTGGTAGGAGGTGGATGCCAGAGCAGGGTGGTGAAGGAGAGTGGGGCAGCCACCATCCTTACTTGTGTGGAGTGTCGTGGCCACGTCCTAAGGGATGTGGATGTGGGAGTCTGTCGGAGTCGATGTCTGCAACAGAATTGTCTTGCCCCCAGTAGCCTTCTGCTCTTGTCAGAGCTCCTCACTCTTCTTCCCTTCCTTGGGGCCCGGTGGCATCCTCTTCCCCATCAGAGATGATCAGCCCTCTGTGATGTTAGTGTTTCCGGCTCTCAGAAGGAAGGAGGAGCTGTGAGCCAACATATGGTCTTCTTTCATCATGGCAATACGTTTGTTTTTGTTTGTACTTGGGGAGAGGTAGTTTGGCCTGATGAAAAGCTCCCAGGCACTCTGATTAATGCAGACTGGGATGAATCCTAGCACCTCCAAGGATGGCTGCGTGACCTGGGGAAGTGAACTCTCCTTTCTGAGCCTCAGGTTTCTATGAGATCACTGTCCTTCAGGTCGTACCCATGGAGTTGGCACAGTGAGGGATGTGTATGAGGATCTCTGGTTCCTTGGCCTGCTCTGGTTCAATGTTGCTGTGGAGATGACAGGCCCAGGGAGAAACTGCTGAAGTGAAGTGCTCCTACTTCCCCCCTCCCATTGTAATGAGTGCGAAGAAGGGCAGGCATCTACTACAATGGGAAATCCAAGATTTATAGTTTTCAGATCAATAGCGAGCACAAGCACCTTCTGAGGGTGCTACTAAATGTAGAGTCCTGGGTGCTGTCTCCAGAGATTCCATGTGGGGTCAGAGAATGCATTTGAAATAGGCCCCCTCGGTTCTTTCTAGCAGGTAGTTCTTGAGAACGCTTTTAAGAATTCTACCCTCCATCGCAGGGCTGGCCCATCTTCCCCACCTCCGTGAAGCGGTTCTGAGGAGCAGAGAGCAGCTGCTGCTTATTTCTGTCCACAAGGAGTGAGCCTCCACGAGGTTGGAGAAAGTAAAACTCATCCAGGGGAACTGGATGAAGGAGGTGGGGTGTGGGGGTGGAGAAAGAAAGAGAGAGGGAGACAGAGACAGAGACACCTCACAATGTTGCTTGAATCCTGGATCCCACTTGTTTCCTGAGTTAATAAGTTTCCAGAGTTAGTAACCACCTAGGGCTGCCTGATAGTGTAGGCTGGTCAGTTAGATCTGTATTTCTGATGAACAACTCCTTAGTATAAGCTTACCCCATACAGTATTTGATACACCTATATAAAAAAATTATTTATTGTTGTTCTGAAATTCATATAGAACTGGGTGCCCTTAGTTTTATTGGCTAGATCTAGATCCCTAAGCCCCTTCTTTGGGCTTAAATCCAGCCTGATTGGGTTTCTGAGTCTTGCCACTAAAGGGATCTCAGGAAACAGGCCGTTGAGAAGTGACTCAGCTCGCTCGCCTGGGGTCACAAGGCCAGCAAGTCACAGAAACTGGATTAAAACCCAGGTCTGTGACTCAGAGACCCGTGATAACTTCTCAGAGGGTAGAGGGTGTGGCATGACAGCGAAGAGGAGATAGAGCTGAAGTTCTTGCGAGGGAATTGGGTTTGAACAGGATGTGGAACATGGAAGAGTGAAGAGGCTTGGTACTTTTAAGTTTTGTTGACTGAGGGTGGCATTAATTCTTTATATATGTAATTTTTAATCCACTCAGTGTTACTTATCAAGTGCTACCAAGGCTTGTTTTGCTTGTTTTTCTGGTATCTGAAGTGGGAGGACCGCATCATTGTTAATCCTTCCCATTTTACAGAAAGGAAAACAGACTCACAGAAGTTATGGGTCTGGGAGGCCACAGGAGCTGGGTTTTCCCCAGGCCCTCTGGCCCAAGTTCTAGGTCCCACCTGCCTACCCGACCAGAGGTTGCTTGGATGTTGCATGCTCAAACTCAGCTCCTCATCCCCTGTCAGAGCAAAGCAGTGCACGCTGAAACTATGGCTGCAATTGTTCGGCCTGCCTTCCCCTTTCACGGGTGCATCTGCTGTGACATATCTGATGTTTCATCCTTTTGTCCTAAAACTGCACCTGGCCACTGCTCTCCTTACATGCTCCAAGGCAGATGACAACCATGTCTCCTTTCTATGTGGTGGCATGAAGGGTACTGGGGGGTGGGGTGGGAGCTCAGGGCCTCAGCAATGCCGGAAGTTGGATCCAGGTCTCTGATGCCATGGCGACGGTTGCTATAGAAACGTGCTGGCTGCACTCAGCATGCCTACTGGGATCTGTGGGGGTTTTCATAGACTGGAGCCAACAGAGGGGGGAACTCGGTAGTGCCCCTCCCCACCACCAGTGAGGGCCAAGACTTGACTGGAGGCTACCCCCACCTGTGTCACCACCTTCTGCTCCTGCCTGTGCCCTGCCAGCCCTCTGCTTACAGTGTGGATTCTACAATCCTGGTGGCCTTGGCTGCTATGCCCTCAGCCAGGAATACCCCTTCTAGCTTCTCCACTTGGCTAATTCCTAACTACCCTCCCAGCCTCATCTTGATGCTTCCCTTCATTCAGGAAATATTTAATGGGTGTCTCCTAAGTGCAGGACACTTTTATGGCCACTGGGAACCAAGACAGACCAAGGCCTTGCTCTCAGGAAGCTGCCAGTCTAGGAGGGGAGACATAGATATGAAGAAAAGACCCAAGTGCATGAAGGCAGACACGCTCAGCAGTGCCTCAGAGGGCACAGAGGAGGATGGCAGGCAGGAGAGTGGGACTAGTGACGAGAGAAGTGTTGTCTCAGCAGTGACACCTGTCCTGACTGGGTCCTCGTGCATCCCACCTGCACAGCCTAGGCCTGCTGCTGTGGGTTACCCCCTCAATTCTCTGCACTGGCGACACTGCTGTGCTCCCTCCTCAAAGGCAGGAACAAGGTCTCTCCCACGTTCAGTACATCGCAGGGGCCTGATTAGACACGCGCATCTCCCAAGTGTGGTCAGTGGGTCAGGCAATGCTGTAGGTAGGCGCGTGCTCTCTCTTTGTATTGATTTCATGGCATAATTATGACTTGATCGTTTTGATTACTTCAGAGACTGAGGAACTAAGTTCAGTCAGGTCAGAGCACTAGCTTCAGTCACATGAGTGCTGGTAGGGCTGAGATTAAGTCCTGGGATCTTGTCTTTTGGGCACAGGCTGAGGGAGAAGGTATCCTCTCTGGACTCTTGTTATGTAACATGGCCACAGATGTGATTCACATACCACACCATCCACCCTTGTCAAGAGTACGTGTGGATCACTGTTAACTGATTCTCGGAGTTGTGCAAAAATAAGAACAATTGATTTTAGAACATTCGAATCGCAAGCGAGAAAACAACCTAATTCCTCTAGTCGGGTGCCCCAACGTCAGCCTAGTAGGAGGTGGTGGAGTTCAGAGGCTGACTACAGTTGTAAATTTGGAAGCTGGGGAGTTCGGCATGGGCTGACTGCCTTTCTCTTGGCATATCAATAATGAGCTTTTGCTTATTGGCATTTTAAATGTATACCCTAGGCAGCTCAGAATTCAGACCTGATGCTCCGCTGACGATCTCAAAACAACCTACCGACAAATAAATTACATTCTAGGAGAGCCTCCAGAGGGCTTTCCCAGAGGGAACGGCAGGACATACTGTCCACACAGCTGCTAGGAATGTCTGGAATTCACCAGACCCTGTGTTTTCAGGCCTGAGGCTTTATGGAAGCCTGACTTTGTGGCAAGTGCTGGTGTGGAAGAGGTTCCAGCCAGGGGGAGTCACGTGCTCTTTGAACCCCAGGACCTCTCTGATTTCTTGGTGGTGTCCCGTTAACCTAGCCCCTAAACCAGAGGATAGAGTAGGTCATGAGAAGTTTATGCTTTCTTAGTGCTAGGGGATTCTCGCACTCCCCACTTCTTCCTCCTTCAATTAACCACAAGTGCCTGACTCTCCCCTCTGAAGATGTATTTACTAAAGAGTGGAATGGGAACAGGAGAACTCTCCCCATACACAGACAAGCATAGTACCCAAAAGATAAGGTCTCTTCTTGCCTTTTTATTTATTTATTTTTTTTAAAAGATTTATTTATTTATGCATACAAAAGTACTGGGGTACAGGCCAGAGGTGTCGGGGGTGAGAGGATTCACCACAGAGAGCAGGGAGCAGAACAGGCAGATCAACAGAAGTACACTGCTGAGGGCAGCAGCGGGCGAGGCAGGCGAGGTCTGCTGTGCCATGTGGGTCCCCTCCAAGCCGGCAGCAGGGATCGAACTCGTGCTGCAGTGGCTGTGGTTTGCTTCATAGCGCGTTGCTTAACCCACTGCGCCACCAGGGAGGCCCCTCTTCTTGCCTTTTTAGTATGTACATGGAAGCCCCAAGTTGTCCAATTTAGTAGAATGTTCAGCATCTCTTTCTTGGTCCCAGCCCTCCCCACCTTGGAATTGTGCGAGATACAAGGTCTCCTTCAACCTGCAGTCTGCAGTCAAAGACAGGTGAATTGAGTTGGACAGCCTCAGTTCTCACAGCCTTTTTGCTCACTGTCAACAGTGCATTTCCTAGCCTTGCAGACACTGGAACCCAGCCTGGCCAGTCGAAGCAGAAAAGAGTCATAGGTCATTTGTTGGGTGGCTTGCAGCATCTTTGGGAGGTCCGGATGCCTAGGCTTGGAGGGCTCACATCTCCAGAATCACACACTGTCCCTCTGCTGGGCACAGACACTGCCAGTGGCACCACTGACAGTACCAGGCCACACCCTGGATCTGGGGGGCAGGCACTGTCCGTGCCAAAATCCCAGGTGGTTCCGACTACTTTGTCACTACTAGCCACACTGATGTTCTGAGACAACATGTCTGGCATGAGAAGCCTTGCTCATGGGAGCTAGCTGCAAAAGAGTCTGGAAGTCAGATTTCAACTTTTGTAGTAGGAGGTAGTTTCACCACTAGGTAGTCTCATGAGGCGGAGAATTCTCCCTCAAATGAGCAGCCCAAACAAGTGACCAATAACTTCTGCGTTCTAGGCACATTTGCCCATCTCCCTGTACCTTTGTCCCATGGACATCTGTGAGGGACAGTCACTGGCTCCCAAAGACATCCTGTTTCTCCTTCTCCAGGGCAATAGGTATCTGCTTGCCTAGCATTTCTGTAACTGAGATGAGCCACAAGTGACTGCATACAGTCAACATAATGGTTCTAAGATGGCCGTACTCTCCACATGGCCCAAAGTGGGAGGGGCTGTGCTCTAAAGGCAACCCCCTAAGAAGAGGTCAGGAAAAGCAACATGTGTTCTCCACAGCTGAAAATCCTGTTTCCTGAGAAACAGATTGGGAAACAAAAATAATGTTAGAGAAACACAGAGGTTTTGAGGAGTACCCAGGTCTTCTCTGGAAATGAGCTAGAATGTGAATGGCCCTCAGTTGTTCTTATGCCACCCAGCCATTCCCTTCCCTCTTCTCTCTACTTGCAGGGGAGGCCTTTCCCCATCCCTTCTAGATGGTCTGGGGAAGGCCGTGGTGCCTCATGTGAATCTTCCATTCCTAAAGGTGGTGAGCTCTGGGGTAAGAGGTTGAACTTTGGATTTGGGCAGATCTGAGTTCTACTTTGGACTGTCCACTTTTATGTTTTTTCAAGTTTGGCTGTTTTACCTTTATAAGCCTTGGTTTCTTCACCTATAGAATAAATAAAATGATACAACATATGGCAAGGTAGAGTAATACTCCATGAAAGACAGTCATGATAATGAGTACTGATGACAGTATACATTATCACTGTTATCACTGAAGAGTGAGGGCAAGTCGTTCACTGTCTCTGAGCTCTCCATTTCCTCCACTGTAAAGTGGGGATAGTTACAATAACCTTACAATAATCTCTGAGGGTTTTAAAGTTTTAAAGATGTGTGGAGGGAACCTAGCAGAGTCTAGCTCACAGCACATACATCACTCCCTCCCTCATTTCCCACCTCTGTATTTATTTCTGCAGGAAATTAATTCTGTGAGGTGAATCACATCAAAACATACTGGAGTCCAGAGCCAGGTGAGAGTTTCCAATCTCAGCAATGTGGGGAATTGAACCATTCTCCACAGATTTGGCACTCAGGCTCAGGAAGGTGAGGCTGTGAGAGATTGTTTTTTTGTTCATAAATATTTCCTGCTCTTCCTAGGGGAAGATTGTGCTTCTATGCTCCATTAACTTCAGACATGGCCATAGGATTGCTATGGTTAATAGAATGTGAAAGGAGTGAAGTGTATTACTTCTGAGGGAAAGCTTTATGTGTCATTTTGTTATTCCCTATATAAATATATATACACTATATGTATAGTATATCTATATTATATGTGTATATAATATTATATACACATTTTGCCACACAATCAGCAGCGTTCCTGATAAGGGCTGTCCCAAAATAAGTTGGGTGTGTGAAGCAGGGCCACCTCAGAGAGGACACATTACAGTGAGAAGTTAGCCATTGTTATTATCCACTGAAATTTGGAGCTATTTGTTACTGAAGCATAACAAAGCCTATCCTACTGGCACAGACCAGATACCCAAAACAGCCTCTTCTCCCTCCAAGACTCTAGTTCAAGCCTTGATTATCCCTTGGGGATGGAGTTACCTCATTCTGACCCAGAGAGAATGCCAAGATGGCAGAAGACAGTGAGGGTAGTATGTGTGAAGTTGTATTTGGAGTTGTGGTTGGAATGTGACCTGCCATGAAGAACATCACGGGTTGCCATTCCAACTGCTTTTCCGCCTTGCCTTAGTAAATATCCTTTTCTAAGGTCTCCACCCAGTTCCACATGAATCAAAGGAAGCTAACCTCATCCGAAGCCTAGGAGGAGAATCTATGTAGTCTAAACTGGTGTTATTCAGAGTGTGGTCAACTGACCACAAACCATTTGCAAGCCATTTTCTACGGGTATGTAATGAGATAAGTACAGAACCAGAAAGGAGATATTTAGAAACTTCTTTACAAACTTGAACTTTGCCGTGGTAACCAAATTGACTCCTCTTGTTGAACAGAGTACAGATCCTTGAACAACTCCAGTGAAAACTATGCAGGTCCACATATACATAGACTTTCTTCCAATAAGTACAATCAGCCCTCCCTATCCAGGAGTTCTGAACTCACAGTTTCAACCAGCTGTGGATGTCAGTTGCTTGAATCTGTGGATATAAAGGGTCTACAAAAGGGACTAGAAATTTATGGATTTTGATATCTGGAGGTGTCCTAAAAACAACCCTCCTGAAGATACCAAGGGATGTTTTAGGGGAGTCAAAAGGTCTTCATAGTTTCAGCTGCAAGGGAGGGTCAGTGACCTCCCTGAGCTGCAACTTCCCTGTGTTGTTCCAGAGTCAACTGTGTGGACTATTTGAGGTTTGATCAAAATCACATGCTAGGTTCCTTGTGTGGAATATTATCTGCATATTGACCATGCACAGATAGTCCAGGTATTGATCCCGAGGTATCTAGGTCGATCACAGTAGCCCTTTTCCACTTACCAGTGACTGGCTCAGGCTTGGGTATGTGTTCCACATCTTGCCAATAAGACATAAGGGTAAGTCTGATGAGGGTTTCTGGAAAACCTTTCCTTACTCCTAAGAAAGAGATGCAGGAAGAAATCATTTCTTATATTCCTGGGGGACATTTGAGTCTGGATGTGATGCCTGTTATGTAGGAGGACATTTTTTAATGTTTATGTTTAATGTCCCACATTGTTTAAGTATTTGGGAGCCTGGTTCTGCTGTCGTTGTATACTGGTCAACACGCTCACTCGGTGCTATTCAGGAAATCAAATCCCTCCTCCTCCAAATCTATCTTCCAGTCGTCTGGGACTTTAAAAATACAGTTATTTAAGTCAACTCTTTTGCCTTCAAACACCTTACAGTCAAATTACAAGGTGTAAAAATGTATGCAATTAAAGCCAGCTAGAAAGCAATGCATATTTTGAAAAACATACAAAAAATATGCAAGCAAAGAGCAGCGAGGAATGATTTCAGGTGGATTGTAATGACAGATTGTTGGCAGAAAAATCGCTGGGTACTATAGCACATATGTGAGAGCATAGCTTTGTCTTTTCTTCTTTTTATTGTAAAAACTGTATGAAGTAAGAGAAAATCAAGCGGAAAATTGTTCATTATGCTATCACCTTTTATTTATCCATTTTACTGCCAGTGTTTATACTCATGTTTTACGTCCTATAGAAGTAATATAGATACACTTGGGTCCTTATTTGTTTATTTTTACTTCATGCCATGTACATTTACCGTATTGCTACCATCATTTTTTCTTTGCTTCCATTTTTATCCCCTGAGATAACAGTAGTTACAGTCTGGTGTGTATTCTTCCAGACTTCTCTCCTCCCTCATGCTAACATGAACAAATATGTTATTTTTTTGATTTCTAAAAATTGGGTCACACCATGTAAATTTCTCTGGAGTTGCTTTTCTTGCCTAACAATAGGGGAGAAACTCTTCATCAACCTGCATTACAGTGGCTAGACTCACCAGCGCATTGCATTTTTCTGGTAAATATGCCACTGTTGTCCACGGTGTGCTGACATGCTTTTGGGCAGCAGGATTTCTTGGAGCATGCCTGCAGCCTTCTGCTCCCTCTGTGACTTAAGGCCTACAGTCAGCTTGCAGTTGGTTTTGAGTCGTTTATAGTACTGTACTTGTAACTGTGATTCTGCAATTAAGTATCTTACAAATCAATGAGAGTACATCTTGTTTTTGTGAAAACTAAGTTACATACTTAGGGACGATCTACTAAATCTGACTTTCTAAAACAATTTGCTATCAGACACTGGTGGAAATCAGGAACATATCAGTTATCTTTTGCTTTGTAACAAACCACCCAAAAAAAATAATAATCTATTGCTATGGACTGAATTTTTTGTGTCTCCTCCTAATTTGTATGTTGAAGCCCTGACCCCCGATATGGTGGTATTTGAGGGTGAATCCTTTGGGAGATAATTAGGCTTAGGGGAGGTCATAAGGGTGGAGCCCCCAGAATTTGATTAGTGCCCTTCTAAGAAGAGGAAGAGGCATAGAGCACTCTCTTTCTCTGTATCTTGTGAGGACACAGCAAAAAACCAGCCATCTGCAAGCCAAGAAGTGAGCCCTCGCTAGAACCTGACCAATGCTGGTGCCTGATTTCAGACTTCAAGTTTCCAAAACAATGAGAAATAGATGTTTGTTGTTTAAGCACTCAGTCTCTAGGGTTTTATTACAGCAGCCCTAGCCGATTAAGACATCTATTATTTCTCATGATGTTACGGATTCTTGTTTTGTCTGAGCTCCTTTAGAGAGCTGCATTTAGATGGACTAGACTGGAATGTCCAAGGTGGCCTCACTCATCTGTCAGAAAGTTGCTGTTGGCTCTCAGGGGGACACCTAAGAAGAGCTACAAGATCTCTTAAGGCCTAAGAAGTCTCATAACATCACTTCTGTTGGGTTTTTTCGGGCAAAGTGTATTGTAAGGTTGTTCAGCTTCAAAGGTTGGGGAATAGATATACCCTCTTGATGGAAAGAGTCACAGTTGCATCTAGAAGAAATGTGCATTCTGGGATCAGGAAGAAATTGTGACAGCGTTTTGTGGTTTCATATAAGAGGAGAAATCATAAAAATCTAAAAGGGTTATACAATCAGCTTCTTTACAACTACCTTGAAATTCTCCCCCATGCCTGAACTATACCTGGTGCAGAGCTATGGCCCAGGAAATGTTTGTTTTTTTAAGGGACACTGTAATGAAGCTTTTCCACAAAATTTGTGGAATGAGGGAAGAGAGTTTCAAGAAGACTGGTGATTGTAGCTGCTCAGGCAGGGGGAGGTGGAAGGAAAATGCAATTCCAGAATCTATGGGCAAACATCCTAGGGCAGAGGGACCCTGAATTACTGTATAGGCCTTGATCAGTTTGGCAGTTGCTGTGATTCTGACATCCTCTCTCTGTTCTTTCTGGACTCGGGCTTCCAAGGTCACCTCATTATGGCTCTGTGCAAAGACAGCACCCCAAAGGGGCCATCGATTTGGAACATCTGATCGGCTCTCTGAGTCAGATCCACTAGCTCATAAAATCCAATAAATGTCAAAGATCTGTCAGGCACATTAACCTCTGGAGGTCTATTAAAAGACTCTACTTCGATAAGGAGATTCTTTTTCAGTCACAAAGACGCCAAGACAACCAATTCTAAAACCCCTAATTTTAGGAAGTTAGGCAGGGGGTAGGTCTAAAATAGGACCATCTGGTCTCTACTAATTTTGTCTTAATCCTCTGCCCATCCTTCCACTGATACATACAGAGCATCTGTTTATATGACTAACATTTGGTAGGTATATGTGTGGAGGGAGTTTCCTCCAGGAAAAACCCCAGAACTTCTTTACCTGCCTCCATGAAGATGAATGCAATCCCACTCTCTAGATATCTCTATTTTTCCTTACCAGTTGAAACCATAAGTGTTTGCTTATGGGCCCTTTTCATTACACTGTAGGTGCCTCGTGATTGGAGTATTTGTAGGGATTGTCTTTGATAAGAAGTACAGGGAAACCTGAACCCACACTTTAGCAAAAAGGGGGGAGGGGAGAGGAAGAATTTGGTTGGCATATCTAATGACAAACTCTGACCATAGGTAGCAAGGTGTGTGCTGGCAAGCCTGTCTCCCACAGCTCCAGGTAGCTGCTTCCAGTCCAATAGTCTTGGGAAAAGAACTGTTCTGTGCTAGTAGAGCAGCCAGTTCCCAGGTCCATTCCACGGTCTGTCTCCGTACATTCTAACAGAGCACTTACTGTGTTTGCTGTGGTGACTGCTTTACTTCCCTGTGCCCCACCAAGAACTGTGACTGTCCTGATGATCAGAAACTACTTTGTCCTCTTCCCAGTACCTAGTTAACGGCTGGAGCAGTTTGTGGACTGAATGAGTGAAAACTAACATCGTTGAAGGTCTTTTGCATGTGGAAATCCATGTGCAGGAAGTTGTGTTCCAAGTGGCTTCGCAAATATCCCCTGCCTCCCAGGCTCTTTCGTGAGGAGACTTTGCTATGCCCATATCAAGAGGCAGAATCCATTTGCTCTCCATTTCAATCCTTGAAGGGTCTGGCCCTCACATCAGTTATAATTAATAGAATGAGATGGAGGTGATGCTGGGTAACTTCTGGGTCTTAAGAGACTATAGCTTCTGTCGTCTTGCACTGCTCCTCACTGCCATGCTCTGAGGAAGCACAAGCAGCCATGAGGTGCATGGAGGAGAACCAACATTCCTGGGAGACCAGTCCAGCCAAATTCTAAGCCGGTGGTCAGAATCAACTGCCACTCATGTGAGTAAGGCTACTGTGGATTTTCCAGCTATTCCAGGATATTAGCTGGCACCATGTAAAGCAAAAGAACCATAGAATCATGAAACATTATTATCATCATCAACAATTTCCATCCTTCATCAAGCCTGTGGAAATAGAGGCTCAGAGACCTAAGTAGTTTTCTTTAGATCAGTCTTTAGAATAGCAGACTTAAACCCAGGGGAGCTAACTTTTGCCAGAAGTTAACAATGGAAATCAGTTTAGTTATTCCTTGATATCCATAGGGGTATTGGTTTTAGGACTTGGTAGATACCTAAATCCATAGATGCTCAAGTCACTTATATAAAATGGAGTAGCATTTGCATATTACCTATGCACATCCTCCCATATACTTTAAATCATCTCTAGATTTCTTAGACTACCTAGTACAGTGCAAATGCCATGCAAATAGTTGTTACACTATATTGTTTAGGGAGTAATGACAAGGAAAAAGGTCTGTACATGTTCACTACAGATGCAACCACTGTAGGCCTAACTCATAGTACATATTTTTGAGCTATGGTTGGTTGAGTTCAATTATGTAGAACCTGAAAATACAGAGGACCAACTATAATTAGAAGGCAAACCATTCATCAAAATCACAGAAATGTGTTTCAGAGCCAGACACTGGATTATTGACTCTTTTCAGACGTTAGCATGGTAGTTAGATTTTAGGACATAGTTAGGAGCTACCTAGTATGAAGATACTGGGCTGCTGGGCAATAGGGGATAGTGGGGACTGTGGCAAATAGGCAGAGAGCTCACCAGGTTTAAAAGAGACAGTCAGTATGGAGGCCAGTCTATTCCTGCCAGGTGCATGTAGGTTGGAACAAGATCACCAGATCTTTTAAAATTTCAAAACCACTAAGTATTCAAATTCCTCAGTTTTGTCTTACTTGGGAGGCAGCCAGATGGAAAAGACAATTACATGCCAAATCTGACCCACAAGATCTTTTCTTTTTTTTTCTTTGCTATGTTCATTTTTATTTTTATTTTTTTAAAAATTTTTTTGGTCTTTTTTATTATTAAAATATTTTAAAATTTACATATACTTGCCATTAATTGTAATCCCCATGTATTCCCCATCACCATCTCACCAGTGCACCATCACCTCAGTCCCTCGTGAAGATCTTTTCTTTTGACTTTCTTTCACAAGAACAAACCTAGATTGGCTTTAGAAAAGGAAGCATACCCACTCTCTTTCCAGTAGGAAAAAAATGTTTTTTCCCCACTATTTATGGAGCTCCAGAAAGGGCTCCAAAACGTTCCATTCTCTCCCATATTTCCTCCCCCTCACCATAGGTAAGATCATTATTGTGGCTTCCTGACCCATCCTTCACCTCTCAGCAGACCGTTCCATACCCTGGAATACTATGCTGCCACTAAAATGAGTTTTATCCATGCCCTGCTACACAGTCATGTGTCTCTAAACTTGGAATGCATTCTGAGAAGTGTATTATAGGTGATTTTGTCACTGTATGACTATCAGAGAGTGTAATTACACAAACCCAGGTGATCTAGCTGACTGCCACCTACCCTGTATGGTATAGTGTATTGGGACCAGCAAGATACATGACGTCTGTTGTTGACCAAAATGTTGACTCATGATTGAATTGATGTATGTATGTACACTCAAAGTATACTGATAATAAAGTAACTGAGAACAGTGAACAGGATGGTGTGTGGAGTGGGTGCCCCCGACTATACAGAATCCTTCCACCCACATATCCATGGATTGCTTTCTGGAAGGTACATAAGAAAGAGCGGTTGCTTCTGGAGAAGAGAAACACTGGGGCAACTCTTGACCAAATTCTCTTTTGTATAACTGGAGAGTTCTACAGTGTGCATGGAAAAGGGAACATTCTCACATTAGTGTTCAAAAAGCTCCCAGGTGGATCCGAGGAGTACTCAGGCTTGGGACCCACTGGATTAGATGACTCTGTGTCCTCCCGGGACATTAAAACTCAGGCCCTCGGCTGAGCGATGAATACATGTGATTGACTTGTCAACTTAAGGTGGCACTAGAGGGTGGATCTGTCTGGAAGGACCACAGTGACAGCACACCTCTGGACGGGGCTTGGTGGGTCCGTCTTTGCTTGCAGTTCACGGGCTTTGTCCCCTGGACTTGTCCTTAAGCAAGGTGATGTTTGGCCCCTGATTCAGGGTGGGCTTCCCCTGCTTTCTAGGGAGGAGGAAGGCAGTACTTTGTGGGATACACCTGTGTGCCAGAGCCCATGTACCAAAACCAGAAGCACCTGCGGAGGTCCTGCCTACAGCGCCACAACTTCTGTCTAGTGGGACTCACTGAGCCAGCCAAGGGCCCGGAATCTTCACAAACTTTGGTCCACTTCAGCTCACAGCCACCTTGTTGCACCACTGCACGGATTGGGGCACTGGGGCTCAGAGCAGTCAGGCAAGTGGCCCTTCTACCTGGATCTTCCTGACTATAGAGCAGATCCCGCTTCCACTACAGTCTTCATGACCCAGGTGGCCTGTTGCGGGGACCAGCTGCCAGTGGGTTGCGTATTCCCGGCACTGTTTTATCCCAAGAGCCCCAGGAACCCTGCTCCCATGGGCTGAGTGATGGGGCTATCTTGGCCCAAGCTGAGTCATTCATTGAGTGTGTGGAGGACAATGTGGCCAAGAGGTGGAGACGCTTCGTGGCCCCCCCCAAGTTTGGGACTTTGGCTAGTGCCTCAAACTCCTTGAGCCTCAGTTTTCCCAGCTGAGCTAGAGGAACATGACTGCTCGGGTTTTGTGAAGGATCAGGAAGCATGTCGCATGCACTTGCACCCAGCCTGGCACAGCATGACTTAACACATTTACTGTGCGACCAGTCAAACCCTCACTCATCTATGCTGTGCCTCCGGCGTGTGGGATGTAGGAGGAATTCAGTACCTTCTGTGGCCCAAGTAAATAAACGAACATTGATATGTTTGTGGAGCTGCTGCTGAAATCTAGGTGACTTTGAATAGTTCCTTTCCAGCTCCTTGCCTCAGTTTCCCCATCTCCCAGGAGTGGGTGCCCTCCACCAGGTCTCAGTCCACACAGCACAATTGTCACCTGAACCAACCTTCAGGGAGCTGTGAGCAGCCCAGAGAAAGTTGTCCTTCTGTTTCCCTGAATATTAATCTTTGAGTTCAACAAATCCATTTGAAGTATTCAGCGTTGCCATGGTAGCACATCAGTGCGCTCTCTCTACTCCTCCTCCTTCTTCTCCTTCTCTCCCCCTCTCTCTCCCAGGCAGCAGAGAGGCCCCTCCCCACCCCAGGAGACACTCCCTGAACCTTAAAGGGCCAGCCCTGCAGTCCCCAGAGAAAGACTTTCTGAAGTCATGAATGGCTGTTGCTTCCTAGCAAAGCATTCATTCGGTTTTACCCTTTGGGGAAGCAAATTGTAACTAGGAGCTGTGCAGTCAGGGCTCCCCAAGGAAAGAGAGGCATTCCCCAGGCTGCAAGTGGTAACTAACCCTATGCCTGAAAGGTTGGAACCTCTGGCTACCTATCTGATTCTCATATGACCCTAGAAATAAACCAGGTTGGAAGCAAATATGACCTCCATGTGGACCTTGGACCAAAGGAGTCTAATTCTGCAAAACCAGAGCATCCCAGATATGAGGCCACTCCTATGGGGAAATAACTAATGTTGTTTAAAGCTTGAGACTTAAATTTAGTCATGGTTGCCCTCAGAGGCCACTGCCAGAGACTTTGAGGATGGAAAATTTTTTCCCTTCCTTAGCTTCATTAAGAAATATTTGACATACGACATTGTATATGTTTAAAGTGTGATGTTATGATCTGATGCATGTACATATAGTGAAATGCTCACCCTAATAAAGTGAGCTAACACATCCTTCACCACACACTGTTACCAGTCTGTTATTGTTGATGTCATGGGTAGAACATTTAAGACCTACTCTTTGCTGCACTCAGGCACGCAGTATTGTATTGTTAACTATAGTTGCAGCTCTGAACATGAGATCTCTGGCTGTTACTCATCTTATAGTCTAAAGTTTTGACCTTGGACCAGTCTGCCCTTTGACCAGCATCTACCCATAACCTCCGCTTCCACCTTTGCTAACTATCCTTCTAGTCGCTGGTCTGTGGGCTTGACATTTCTAGATTCCACGTACAAGTGAGATCATACAGTATTTGTCTTTGTATTATTAGTGATGGAAATTCTTGAAGGCATAGCCTTGGTAAGAGGAAGGAACCCAAATTTTCCATGAGTGGCTGAGATTCTGGCAAAGGTTAACAAATAATAATCATTATATAAATAACTTTTACAACAAATATGAACATACGTGTCCATTGGGTTCTGTGGTAGGCATTAACATCCCCATTTCACTGATGAGGAACAGAGGCTCAGAGGGATCCAGTACTTGACCTTGATGGTCTGTACTGTGTCAGTGTGGTTAGGCCCCTGTGTGTGAGCTGGTCAACAGAGGAACACGCATGAGAATCGGGGAGTGGAGGGGTTCACTCTGAGGTGGACTCACTGGATGTGGCAGCAGCAAGACACAGAGGCCAGTGGTGCCCACAGACCTTTTCTTCTTCCACTGCCCGCTCCCACCTCCACACCCTGGATCAGACAGACCTACAGAAACCGCTTCCAGATCCCCTTCTCCAGCTTCCACGTTCTGTTCTGCTTCACAGATCTATCACAAGGTCTTCTGACTTATGCTTTTTTATTCAGATCTTTCTTTCCCCACATTGTATAAAATCAGACTCTAGTTATAAAGTCCTAATTCCATACCCCTAGTGGACTTTTCTCCAGTTTCGCCTTGGCAAGAGGTAGAACCTGGACTTAAAGCCAGCTCCATCTGACTGGGATGCCTGTATTCTTTCCATGAAGCTAAGATGTCCATCTAGTTATTGGGCATCCAGGCCCCTGGCACTGTGATTGACCACGGATAAAACTGAAGCAAAGAAACCAGGCTTGCTTTCTGACAGTCTTTGTCTATTTAGAGATAGAATATACTTATGTCAGAGGTCTCTCCTCATGCAAATGATGTCAGTGATGTTTAATTCCTAAGTTTCTGTGAAAGGCAGAATGTTAGGAGTGCAAAGGTGAGCTAGGCAGGGACATTGGCAGAGTAAGGTAATTAAACTATGGAGGTGTCAATCTAAAGGACTAGTTGACAGGCGCTGTGTGTGTCTGACCAGCATGCAAGTCCTCTTTTTCCAGAAACAGTCCTTTGGGACCTCCTCTGGTCTCACATAATAAGAGTGGTCTGGGCAGGGCCGATCCTTTTCAACTACAGCAAGTGGTGCCAGAATAAGCACATGACCCAAGTCACCCCACTAAATGTCAGTTGAAGAACTTTTGCTGAAGCTATGAGAAAGAGACTCTTTCTTTCTGTGGGACTTGCCACACTGGCAGGAAGTAGATCTAGAACCTCCAGAGGCTGCCCTTTGGAGACTGTAGCCTGTGAGCCTATTTTCCCAGTTGGAGTTTGGTCATGGAAAATGACTTGACTTTAACATGAGAGATCAGGAGAAAGTGATCACACTTGGCTGGGGCTGTGGGAAAAGCCTCTTGGAGGAGTTGGGGTGGGTCTTTGACAGGTAGGGTGAGAAGGAACCGGTGAAGGGAGGAAGAAGAGGTGTTCACGCAGGACCTATGAATTAAGTTAGGGTAGTGGTAGTGTTGGTGCCCTGGGGTAGGTTGCCTGGGGCAGGGGTCTATGGAGCAGAACAGTGGGGTGGAGTAGGGAAGGCACACTTGGGACAAGATGGAGACTAGAGGGCCTTGAGTATTGAGTTGAGGCCATGGAGAATCATGGAAGGTTCTAGGTCAGGAGTACAGTGGGCATTGCTGAAATTATTAGTGAGCTGGTACCGCTGGCAGAAATAGGAATGTGCTCCATGGGAGTTGAACTGTACAGAAGCTGGGGAGGCTCACTCCACACTTGGCCAGCTTGGTCTCCAGACCTCCACTAGCACAGAGGCCAAGATGGGTGAGCCGGCTAAAGCAGGGCTAAGAAGAGGCTCTGCTGCGTGATGGGAGAGGACTCACCCCCATCAGGGCAGGGGACCAGGAACCCTCCTCTTGTTCGAGAGCGCTCTGTGCTGTTCCTCCATGTCCCTCGTCACAAACGTGACCACTGAGTTGGAAGACTGTGTGGTGACTGTCTGTCCCACGCAGGTGCTGACCAGGGGCTTACCAGGCCAGGGAGCCAACAGAAACCAGGGCCCTTCCATAGAGTGATGGGCTGCAGAGCTCATGCCCACCTGAAGGGGGCAGCAGCACCCCTAGGCAACTGATACAATGTGGGAATGGAATCTTCTGGCCACTCTTGAAAATCTTCTCTCAAGATTAGCCGAAAACTTTAATGTGAAATGCCTGATTTTTAAAAGTTGGAAAACATTTCTCCTCTCCCTCGTTTTTAAACACAATGTGTGTGTGTGTGTAGAAAAATTGGGTGTAGACCAGAGGTACAAGGGGTGAGACAGAGACAAAGACAGAGAAGGGAGCAGAACAGGCAGATCCACTTAAATACACTGCTGAGGGGAGCAGCGGGTGAGATAGGCGAGAGCTGCTACACCGTACGTGGCTGGGGACTGAACTCAGGCTATAGTGGTGATAGTGCTGAGAGTTAACCTCTAGACCACCAGGGAGGCCCAGAAACCATTTTCTTTTAAGACTAAGCAAAACCCGGCCCTCTGGCACTGTTTACCCCGTACCTACTCTCAGTACCACAAGGTTGGGGTAGCTCTGGCCATTGAGAGTTCCTGGGTCTGGCACCAAGCCCAGACCATCTGCATTTGCTGTGTAACTGAATATGATTGGATGGATGTTTCCATGGCTCACTTCTGGCTGGACCATGGTGTGGGGAGCTGAAGAACCTCCCTTTCTTGGATGCACTGACACAACTGCCAGGTGCTTCTGGCTGGCCTGGTGGTGTGGAGTCATCATGAACAAGAACATCTCTGCCTGCCAGGTAGTTGCAGAAATACAGCAATTTACTACCCCCTACGTCCCTCATCAAAAGAGTACCTGCCCCTCCCCTCCACCTTGCTGGGCCTTCTAGAGCCAGAGATGGCCTTCTTGCCAGCTTCCAGGATCCACTGAGCTTTGAGCATCCTTGGGCTTATGGGAGGGCCCAAAGTGCCACTTCCCAAACAGCTGAGCATTATCTTCCCTATGCTCATTTATTTAATGGCAGCTTAAACCGGCTGGTGGAGATGTCCAGAAGTTTGCCCAAAGGCAGTGTGCCTGCCTGCTGGCCCTGGGGAAGAAACAAGCCACAACATCCCATCTGTCCCAGGGAGACTGCTGGTGCTGTCGCATCTCCTCATCACGCAACGTGGTGACCGAGACCCTCCAGGAATCTGGCCCTTCCCTCCAAGTCCCTGAGCGCTTTAACATCCCCTTGACATAGGTTTGCTGCAGGCAGCAGCATGCGGGACCAGGCAGGGTGCCGGGAGGTACTGGGGCACCTGTAATCCCCCAGACCGGGTCCTCACAGAAGTGCGGACTTGGCCAAGTGGCGTGAAAGCTCCCGTGTCTGGGAGCCGAGTGCTCGTTAGGAGGACTGAGCAGAACCTGGATAGCAGTTTCAAGCAGTGAGTCCAAGTGCAGAACAAGTGCCCCTTTGGCTGCTCCAGGAGAACTGTGTGGTGGGTGCTGCCTGGTGGATGCGGGGGACTGTCAGGAGACCACGACAGTCGTCCAGGAGGAGATGGTGGGTGTTGCAAGGAGGTGGCAGCAGCAAAGATGGGGCAGGATGTGGGCAGATTCGGGCTATATTCGGGCTATATTAGGAAGATTTGGTGACAGTTTGGACAAGCGAGTGGGCAGGTGCCAGGGTGCTGCCTGTATTGGGGCTTATGTACCTGGGGGGCTGGTGGGGAATCCTTGTTGTGGGGAGGGGTGCTGGGCAGAGGAGAGACTGAGCCAGCCAAGGGACCATCCTGCTTTCCCCAATGTGCTATGTTTCTCATGCCCCCTCTTTTCTAAATGTGACTTTCTCTGCCTACAAAGCTGTTTCTTCCACTTCTGGGCCAAGGTCAAATGTCCCTTCCTAATTTTTGCTCAGCTGCACCCATGGGAAGGCGTCTCCACACTTCACTTTGTTCATGGCCTGACTCATGCTAGATCCCTAGGAACATTTCACCTGGGGAGAAAGGAAATAAGGAGGATTGCAGTAGGCTTCTGGGAACAAGAAGGCAGTGTGTGTGTTGTGGGGGGTGTGTGTGTGTATGGAAAGGGAGAGAGAGGAGACTGAGTGGGAAAGAGTATATGGGAGAGTGTGTGAGTATGTGTGTTTGAGAAAAGGAGCGTACAAGAGTGTATGCATGAGAGTGTATTCGAATGTGAGTGTGTGAGCATCTGTGAATGTGTAAGAGTTGTAAGAGGGCTTTAGTGTGCTCTCGCTTTGCTTGCCATCGTGTCTCTGGGCTGGCCTGAACTGGCACATCGTGGGTGTACAGCAAGCATTTATCAGATTAGTGAGCAAATGTAAAATGGTAGTGTAAGAGTGTGTAAGAGTTGTAAGTGGTAAGCACAGAGTGTAAGGGTGAGTGTGCAAGTTGGAAGTGTGTCAGTGTCAGATAGTGTGCAAGAGAATGTGAGTATATGAGTGAGAGTATGAGAGTTTGAGAACTGTCTAAGAATGTGAGTGTGTACGAGTGTGAATGGTGAGTGTGAGAAACTAAGAGTATGTGTCTGAGTCTGCATGCTGGAGAATGTGTGACAGCATCTGAGTGCGTGTGGAAATGTGTGAAAGCATGTGCGTGCATGTGCTCGTGTTACTCGTGTGTGCGCTAGCCTCAGTGCTGAGGAGGCGAGTGCAGGGTCGGGGTGTTCCAGGCTGCGGTGGTCAGGGTCGTGGGTGTGGAGGCGGCTCTTCCGGCTTTGAGTCTGCGCTCTTCCCTATAATAAACTCTGTGACCTTGGCTGCACAACACCAGTCTCTGAGCCTAAGTGCTTTCCTCTGTGCTGGCACTAGAACAGCGTCTGGTCTGTGGGGCTGGAACGAGGAGAGTCTGATACGATGCTTAGAAAAGCCTAGCCAGGGCAAGGCGTATAGAAAGCACTCAGGTATATAACACTCACTGCTGACTGCTCCCCTCCCCACCCCAGGGACACCACACCGCACAGACAGGCCAGTGTCCTGGTCAGTCCGACACACAGGAGCCTTCCTGGTGTCACTCAGCAAAGCAGCAGTCTGGCTGCACAGATCTGTGTTTATCTGGTGGACTCATCTCTGTAAGCTCCAGGAGGGCTTTAGTGTGCTCTCGCTTTGCTTGCCATTGTGGTTCTGGACTGGCCTGAGCTGGCACGTCATGGGTGTACAGCAAGCATTTATCAGATTAATGAGCAAATGTAAAATGGTAGTCTCTCTCCCTTTTGCCTCCCCTCCGTCCTTCCTGAACTTTCTCCCCTGTCCCAGCAAGCATGGCTGACACTCACATTAGACCTGGGTACTGAATTCATGACCCTTTCTGAGTGGGACGAAGCTGGTCGCCAGAACCTAGAGGGAAGTGAAATGCCCAGGATGCACCCGAGGTCCTCTGGGACTGCGTGGCATGGCCAATGCCTGTCAAAGGACTGGTGCTTCTTTATTCAAACTGATGGCTGCTGTCACCTTGCACATCTCTGAACACACTGGAGAAATCACACTTTCGGTTTTTTTTACCCCAAGGGTCATTTTTATGTTGCTGCCTCTTAAGAACTCATTCCTGGTTTAAAACATCCGAGATGAAGACTGTGAAATGTATAGTCAACCAAAATGGCAGAATTTTCTAATTTGTTAATCATCATTGAACCTGTTAAAACCTGTTAGGAGATTTTACCAGAAGGTACCATGTTGCCTGGAGAACCCTTAAAATCATCCATGAGTGTGTTTATTTTCATGAGTCCCACCACCAAATAAAACAATGCAGGAAAAAATTTCATTGCCATCTGAAAGATTGATCTGCGTCTTCCTGAAATAAAGCTGTTCCTTTCCCATTATCTTGGGGGAGCTAAGGCAGAAGACGTTTGTATGAAAAACAAGGAGCAGCAAGCAATCTGATCCCCCCCCCTTTTTTTTTTTTTTTTTTTTCAGGAAATTGCTCTCTTATGCAAGTTCACCCGCCGCCGCGGAGCAGTCATATGATAAGAAATCAGTTTGCAAGAGAGGGAAGCTCATTTCCTCTTTGAGAAGCTGCATTTGTTTGAGGGAGACAACAAGGGAGAAAGCATTTTTGCTGGGGGACAGGGAAAGGATTAAGGCATCATGACAAGCACATGGTTTAGGAATGAGCCCAATTAAAAAAACATGAACCCATCTGACCCTCATATGAAAATCCGGAGCTGTCACCTTCCTCTCCTTGATTTGAGAGCCCAACACAATTATTCTGGAATCATTAAGATTCTGGTGGAAGGAGTTTTCGGGGTTTGCTTGTGATTTCCATTTTCTCATTACTGACAGAAGCTGCATTTATGGATCTTTTTCTTTCAAACAGGAGCTTCTCAGACTAGTTTTTTTTTTTTTTTAAATTGGCCTCCCCCAAAGGTATAATGTCAAAGCTTAAATGGGCTTGTCTCAGCTGGTTCCGTGAGAATGGTCTCTCCACACCCCTACCCCCCTCCAGCAATCATTCCCTTTTTTTTTTTTTTCAATTTTCTTTTCTTGCATTTGGAGATGGGATTTGCAGCCATGGGCAGGCAATTAGATTTCAAAGCTGGAGAACTCCGTTGCACTTTGCCAGGAACAGCTGAAGCAAGCAGGCGAGCCCATGGGTTTTGAATGCCTGGCCCGGAAGCAGGCCTTCCCGATGCAGCTCTCCCAGGATGGGCTAGAGGAGTGTGTGTTTGTCTTTGTTCTGAAAAGGGAAATCTAATTTCATCCCCCGAGTCCTATCTGCCTGGTAATTCTGTAGCTAGGCGATACTGGCATTCAAAAGGCTGGGAAATTGCCTAGTTTGTGAAATGCCCGGAGTTGGCACGATCCAGAAAAAGATGAGGTTCTGGGTGAGCAGGTCAAATCTCGGGCTCCACATTCAGCCTTCAGTTGTGACTGTTTTTAGGGTGCTGCTTTCTCTCTGAAGATCAAATGTACCCTTTATGTCCCCAACCTAGTCTTCTCTCTTGCTACAGGCTGAGAGTGAGATCTGGTTTCCAGAGCTTCTGATAGCTAAATACCAACACTTGTTCAAGCAGCAGGCTATTGCTGTGGCCAAAACTCTGACCTGAGAGCCACCTCTAGATGGACCCAGGGTGGGTGGGTTGTGTCTGTGACCTCCCTGACAGCAGTGCTGTTACCATGGAGCCTATTTTCTCACAGGGCAAAGAAAGCACACAACTAAATAAGCAGAAAGATAGTGACTAGTCATAAGTGCTCTTAAGAAGTAAAATGATGTGAAAGAGCAAGACTGGCGTCTTCTCTGTGGAGGTGACATTCAAGGAGCGACCTGATGAGGAGCCAGCCATTCAGAGATCTGAGGAAACAGCATCCAAGGTAAATGGAACAGCAAGAACAAGGCCCCTGAGCAGGGAGTGATTATGGTATGTCTTTGAAACATCAAGGGAGCGTGTGTGGCCAGAACCACTGAGAGGAGAGCAGATGACATCAGAGAGGTAGGAACTGTGGTAGGAAGGAGTTGAAGGGAGATGCTGAATATTTTGCAGTAGTTTTGAATGCAAAGGAGAGTCAGTTGACCTGATTGACATTTTAAGAGGACCACTCTGCTTTCTGGTCAGAGATTCGATTGTCCAGTGCAGGGCTGGAGGTCAGGATGCCACTATGGAGCTCCAGATGGAGAAGGGAACCATGACTAGGTTGTACAGTCCTTCAAAAAAGTGTTTCTAGACTTTCTGCTGATTCTGGATGGAGGAGACAGACTCCATCCAGTAGAGAGCTGGGTGGGGGACATGAACACTCCTTAAAGTTGGTTTCACGAATCAGGTCTCAGAAACTCATGTGTGTGTGTAAAGTCTGCAGAGCACTGCAGCCTGCAGTCCCCAGCCAGTGAGAAGGATTTGAGCTCAGTGTAGAGTCCAAGCACGCTCCCATAGGAGCACCAGGAGTGCCTGCAACAGCCGTGCCATAACAAAGCAAAGCAAAATACTCCAGGTTGGGTTTTCAGACCAAGCTTCTGATGCTCAGTTACCTATAGAAATCCACAGCAATGTGGATAAATTGAACACATGGGATATACTTACACCATACACGTATTGTAGCATTCTCAGTCACACAATACAAGAGATGAGCCAGGCCCGTCTATTATCGCATGTGATATTGTATACTTTCCAAACCTTTTAAGTTTTGTCATTCCTGAATTTTCACAAGCTGAAAAAAATACCACCAAAGTCCAAAGGAAAATCAGAAAAACATCTTTAGGAAGATCTTGATAGTAATTCTTCCAAGTAATATGTGACTTTGGGTAAATGAACCAAGCTTTCACTGCCTTGGTTTGTTCATCTGTGAAGTGGTAAGGATGTGGTGTCTTCTTCTCAGGGCCGTTGTGAGCATGGAATCAGAACTTGAACATACAGGCTTCTTAATCAGTGTTGGGACCCTGACCTGCTGGAAAAGCATTAGCCACCCTCGATGAGGCAGCTTGTCCTCATTTGCATAGGATCTCATTGCACATAAAATGCTACAGTTGTAAATATGCTGGGGATATAAATGAGATTCCCCAAGTTTATCTTCTAGCAAGATAGGGGCTACATGTTTACCATTTCAACAACAATAACAATCTCTATGCAGTGAATGAAGATAGTGTTGTTATTATAAGGTGTATCCACCAGCATAGTGGCAGGAAACAGAACTTCAGTCAGATGATTCCATCAAAGAGATTTTAATGAAGAGACCACTAACATGAGATTGAAATATTGAGGAAACCAAAGAATCTGAGTTATCAAGAGACTGTGGTATCAGATTGCAAGAGATAGTCATAGATTCCTCCCATCCCAGTATCTGGGCCCTTTGCAAGGTCACTTTGCAACTGTTCCCATTAAGTATGGAATCTATTTTCCCACTCCTTAAATTTGGCCTGATCTTGTGAATTGTTTTTGTTAATAGAATGTTCTAGAAGTGTTGTTGTGAGCTGTGGCTTCTAGAAATTTTGCAGCTTCTATCTTGGCCGTCTCAGAAGATGCCCTGAGATTTCTATATAAAGTAGTCTGGTCCAGCTGCCTGAGAGAAGGCCATGTGAAAGGGGGAAAAGAGGCGCCCGGCCACCAGTGGCTACCAGCTACCGCTCGTGTCATCCATCTAGTCCAGCTGTCAGTTTTAAGACCAGCAAGCAGTTGCCCAGAAGAAATGCTCACACAGTAGAATCATCTGCAAATTAGTGAAGATGGTTTTAAATCACAATGTAAGGGTGACTCCTTACATGCAGTGACTGAAAGAACTAACAATAGCAGAAGCCACTACCACCCTCAGAGTTGAAGGCACACATGACCCCTAGAGCCATGTGCTTCAGGAAGGTAGGAACAGGAACGAAATACCCCAAGTTCTTTCTCCTCCTTTCCTATTTTTTTTAGGTACCTCCCATTTTGCAAATTCAAACAAAAACAGGGAGTCCAGGGAGAATGGGTGGTGTGGTGCAGAAGAAGACTCTTCAGGAATGGGAATGACTGGGGGCCAGAGGGTGGGGTGGAGGGCACCACTGGAAATAACCAGCATGGAAGGATGAGTGTTGCAACTTCACATTTATTCCAGATGAGTCCCTGGTCCCCATAGTCCTATTTAGTCTTCGATCTTCAGAAAACACAAATACACACAGCCAGTTACTCCACACATCATTCGATTTCCTGAGGAAGGGAAAACAATTAGAGACCACACTCTGTTGCTCTTCTGCTTGAGCTTTAAGGGGTGATTTTCTCCGTAGTCCATGCCATGCCCCCAGATGTCCTCCACCACCCCCCTCCCTCGAATCCCTCCAGGAAATAGGAAAAGGGAGAAGGCAGTGCACACCAACTGAACTCTTCCATCATCTTGCCTCCCAGACCATGATTCCTGAAGGGGAGTGCTTCCAAACTTGAAAAGTCTTCCTAAGTCACCATTGCTGGTGTCACATACCTCTCCTGATTCCACGCCCGCCCTGTATAGTCCTACAGCAATTGCCAAATGATCGTGAAGTCGAACCTGCTAGAACAAAAGGAACTCGGTGTGACCGATGGACACCAAAGTTCTGCTCTCAGGTTGGGAGGGACCCCCACCTTTGTGGGAGGAAAAATGAACCCGCCTTTTCAACCCTGCCCTTTCTTAGGCAGCCTGGGGGATCTTTGTGAGTTGCTGATAATTTAAATGCCATTCTGGAAATGTGTAAGAGATTGTTTTCCTGCTCTTTTACCCTGAAATGATAGCAAGAGATTTGAGAGTCACCCAGCTTTAGAAAAAAAGCAGGACAGGTCCCCCCCACCCTCACCAGAGGCAGGGGAGGGGTTTATTCAGATAAGTGCAGCTTGGAAGGAAGAGGCCCAAGAAGTATGGAAGCTGATTGACTGCTGGAGAGAAGTTTGCAGGAAAACCTGGTTGGACAAAAAGACAATAGCTTCTCACAAAAGAGTCCAAAGGAGAAACCCCACTGAAGTTAGGAGGAGGCTGGGGTCACCCTGAAGATGATGGGGTGGAGATCAGCTCCCAGGAGGGGTGGAACCACATCTCAGATGTTAACAGCAAGGCTGGAAAAGTAATAGAAAGAATGCTTAAAGGAGCCACCCTCCTGGAGACAGACCAAATAGCCCCGTTTCATGCTGGACCAATGAGGCTGGGTCCTGTTTCAGGTAGCGACTTCTTAATGAGGCCCATGGTGGGGAGGCCGCACAGCTGTGCTATCACGAGGTGATAAACAGGGCAGCCACTGTTTCCTGTCCCTTTCTGCCGCACAGCCCAGTCCCATCCATCCTCCTAAGTGATGAGCCGTGGCCAACACCCCGCTTTCCCATCCACGGCTGGAGGATAATGATGCCAGTTTTCATTGTGCTTCCAGACCTGGCGACCCAAGGGACATGGCTTTCTTTCCTGGTAGAGATAGGGAATGGTGGGCTGGGAGGGCTTTCAGACAAATGCTTCTCCTTCCTCCAGTTGAATAGAAGTGGGGAGGGCCATGGAAAAGAGGAGAGGGCAGCCTGGAAGTCTCTGCAAGCAGGCCAAGAAGAGCATTCAATCAGAGAGCTGACATTTGCCTATTGACCTCTTATCAGAGTTGTGAAGTCATGGGGGTCTTTGTGTTGCAGAATTGGGAAGGAAAGGACAGCCCAGCCCAGCCATTTCTGCCCGGGCTCTCTGCCCAGGCGCCTGCCATTAGCATTTCCCTGACATCTGACTGATATCTTCATTTCACTTTGGTAAACAGGCCACCTCAAGGCCAAGGTGATGGTGACCTCTGGCGCTGCATGCTGCCTGGGATTCTCTCTGGAGACCCTGGTAAAACGCTTTCTCATGGGCCAGGGCTCTAATTTCCCATCCCTACCACTCTGATTAGTGCTGACGAAAAATAAATAAGTCCCTGTCCAGTAGAAAAGAGAGTGAGCATGTTGGGTAGAGAGAGAGAGAGACATGGGGAGGGGCGCCAGGGAGAGTTGGACGAGGCAGAGGGGGAGGCTGGACTTAGAAGGTCGCTTTTTCGCTTTTGCTTCTCTGCCACTGAGAACAATGCAGCTGCCCAGGAAACACTACCAGAGAAGCCCAGCTATTAATAAGCTGGAGCACGTGGCTGGCCAAGCTGCTGCCTTTCTGACGTTCAGAAGGATCTCCTGTGTGGAATTGCTTGGAGGCTCCGGTTTTGCAAAGACAATTAAATATAGATTCGTTGGGGCGAGGGTTGGGAAGGGTGTGGGTGGAATGTTAAGCCTGTGCTGCATTGCAATTTAATGCTGGATGTTTCAGAGGATCTTTTCACAAGTTCAACAAACATCTGAGCATGCATACAGTGTGCCAAGTGCAGGTACACCCAGGTAAAACCCGTGGTCAAGAGGGTTGCAATTGCTACTTCCTCCAGGGACTGGGCAAGCAACTGCAATAAATGAAGCAGACCAGGTGTGAGACAATAGGGAGAGGTGGGGTCTGTATGAAAAGTGTACCTATGTGTTTTGTATAGAGATTGGGGAGCTATTTCATCCCGGTTGACTGTGACTATGCAGGAATAACTGCCCAGTGTTGCTGTGCCTTATGACTTTTAAGGGAAAAACATACACTTGGAACATTGTGTGATTTAATTTTCTTATTTTTCTTTTTTTAAAAAAAACACTGAATGGGCCAAATAGACCATATCTGTGGATCTGTTAGGTTCAGGGAGGGTTTTATCATAACATGTAATAAGAGCAAAAATAGGAATCTCAGAAGCTTATGGAAACCTGAAGGGGAGTATTTCACCCAGCGAGGCTAGAGGTGGGAGGGGAACATTTCACCCAGCTAGGATAGGAGTGGGAGTGTCTTCTCAGTAAACTGAGTGTTGAGTGATGGTAATGATGACTGGGACATCTATTCCAGCAGAGTAGAAGTCTCCCTGGGGATGTTGCACATGCCTACCCAGCTAAGGACTACATTCCTCAGTCTTTTTTGCAACCAACCTACTGGTGTCCTTGAAGGGAAGAAGCCATGCAGTCCTCTGTTCCACCGCTTTCATCCTGCCAACAGGCAGGAATGTCCATAGCACAGATTGTAGAACCAGCGATTAAGTCTCTTCTTGGGTTTGTGTAAAATTGAAGTATTATCTACCACATACAGAGATAGGTGAAACATTAATGTCTCTAAAGTATTTATAACTTCAGTGTTCAGCGTTGCCAAGGTGTGGTTCCATCTATATGATTCTACAGAACTCTAGGGAGGGCACAGCAATAAGAGTGCAGGAGCCTGCGCCCAGCTCCTGTTTATGCACCAGTCTATGGATGTGAGTTAACGGCCCTCGCCTTTTCCCAGCTGTGCTTTTTGTATCTGTGATACAGTAGCCTCGCTTATATCCCTCAAAAATGATCAGTAATTCAGAAGTCAGTTGGGGTTCCTGTGAACCAAAGGAAACTGCTCTGAACTTCATAGCCGTGAAAATCCAGTGTGATACTAATACCCAGGTGCTTGTTGTGACTCTTGGACCTTGTGAGCCCAGCTTTCTCTCATGCTAGCCTGGCTTACACCTTACCATATCCTGTAGTTCCCATGACAATGACAACCCAGTGCCAACACGAAGTCTGAGTGAGAACTGACTTCTCTGGATATAGCAGGGCACGTGACCATCACACAGACTTTGATCCCCTCCTGGGCCCCCTGTCTCTTCTCCCCTGCCCCATTTTTCCCAGCTGCTTGTGGTTACTGGATGCTCCTTTTGAGCCCTCTGCTTACAGGTGTATCAATGGCCAAGGGTCTTATGGGGTAGAGGCGATGCATCCCACCCCATGACCAAGTGTGGCAGGGATATAAGGCTATCCCTGGCAGACATAGAGCTCCTCTGACAGTGGAATTTGGCTAGACATTTGCTTTGTCTTGGCATATGTTTCTCCAGCAATAACACACTGCCCAAGTTTCTTGGAAGAAAAAGAGATAAATTATTTTACACTAGGGAACTGATTCCATCCCAGGATCATATCTAGAGAGAACAGTACACCGTTAAAATGGTAATTCAGGCACCAGGGATACATTTGGTAACCTTTCTGTCCCTCAAATGGAAGCACATGGGAGGGCAAGGCACAGGGATTGGGAAAAGTCTGGAGTTTTGACTAGACCTGTTTTAATCTCTAAGAGGAATGAGAAATGATCACATGTGCTAGTTAGGATGTTTTCAGTGGCAGGTAACAGTAGTTCCAACTCTAAATGGCTTAAAAACAAAGAAAGATCTTTGATTTGAGGTAGTATGTTTCCAGGACAGGTTAACTTCATAATTCTTCATGTTACCAAGTATCTGGTTTCCTTCTGTCTCACTATTCTGGGTTTCAGGTCTGTCAGTCTTGCTTCAGGCTTCTTCCCTCATGGTGTCAATATGGCTGCCACAGCCCAGTCATCACACTTAGATGCAATAGCTTTTTGACAGAGGTAACAAGAGACTGGCCTTTTCAGTGGTTCTCATTTTATGAGTGAGCAAACTTTCTCCAGTCTTGCAGCAATTCTGTGACTAGAATTGTGTTACATGCAGTTTTGTGTTCATCATTGCCAGAGGGAATGGAGCTGCATGTTTGGCTTGGACAACCCGGACTTAGTTTTGGGCTGAGGATAGGGTTACCTTGCCTGAGGGTGGAGAGCTGAATAAAACTGTGGTTCCAATTTTAGCTGGAAAATGTGTTGCTCAGTCCTCACTTTCCTCAGTTTAAGCTTCTCAGCCTCTTTCTATTTTTGCTGAACTGTTTCTGCATTTCCAAAAGTTCAGTATTCTTCTTGGTCTCTTGACTGCAGACGATTCTATTTAACATCTTGTTGGCAGCCAACAGTAGTCTGATTTCTGAGCTCATTTTACTAGTGACTTACTTTGGCTATATGTGATTGAAATCTTTTGAGGTAATCAGAAGTAACGGAAGAGTTTCTATAAATAATGACTTTTCTATATCAATGGTATACTCTAAATTCCCTTAGCTTAATGGACTTTGATTCTTGACACTATGCAGTTTGAGACAAATAAGGACTCTTCTACACCTCAGAATCTCTATCCAAAAAATGATTGGGGATGGAAGATATTTTCAGTTGAGTGGCTAAGTCTGCCTGGAGCACTATGTTAAGAAAGACTCAGAAAGTAAAAGTACTTTTAAGAACTAGCAGGTATTGACAAACACAGTGAAGGCCCTGAGGTAATGAGGGAAGGGGAAGGTGGAAAAGGATATAGGGGATGGTGGTGGAAAAAAGATAAGAATTTCTCCCCCTCACCCCCTCTTTATTCTATGGGTCAGGCAATGGGCTAGTGGTGTTTTTCATACATTGCCAAAAAAAAAAAAAAAAAAGAAGAAGACGAAGAAAAGAGAAGAAAGACTCAGAAGTTTGGGTGGAGTGGTAACTACAATCTATTAGTGATGCCTGTCAAGGACAGAAGAGGGAATAGTAGTAGGATACTTCTTTTGATGCTGAGCTTGAACATCTTGAAGAGCCTTCCAGCTGTCACATTCTTTGGTTCTTATTTTCTCCTCCCTCAGAGATTACACTGTGATTCCCCAGAGGCATTCTGATATGGTTAGGGAACTGGCCTTTGATGTGCCTGTTAGCTGTGTCACCTTGAGCTTGTTGTGTTTGTTCAAGCACAATGTTGTTTTGCCATGAGAGTTCCTCCATGCATAAAGGGCCAGAAACAAAGCTTTGATCTGTAGTCCCTTTAAGAATGAGTGTGTCCTTCTTTGTGTCTGTAGCTATAGATCTATAGATATGATTAGTGTGTGCATGCAAATGTGTACATATAGATACACAAATCCTCATGTATCTGTGAAGCATACCCAGGAGGGTGGGAAAAAGACTCAGAGATGACTCTTAAATTTTTTGACCTTGAGTAGCTGTTTCCATTTACTAAGAAGGGGAGACTGTGGAGAAGCAGGTGTGAGGAGATCATGAGTGATTAGCTGCCTACCTAACACGCACAGGTAGTTGGAGATAGAGATTAGGTATTACTTGCTGATGTGTATTTGGAGGTGCTGTATCAGAAGGAAGACTTGGCATTTTACACATGTGATTATGTCTTTTAATCCCCATAACAACTTCATCAGCCTGGTAATACCATTTTTATAAATGTAAAACTTTGTTGGTGGCATGACATGCTCTGGTTGCGGATTTGCCAAAATGAAAAATTGTACATCCTAGAATTGATGAAATATGGTGATATTGTTCCTGTTTTCCAGATGCGCAAAGTGAGTTTAAGTAACAGGCTCAGGGTCTCAAAGCTAGTCCTTGGCAGAGCTGAGCTGCCCTTGTTACTGCTTCTGATGCATGTGAAATGCAGTCATTTAGAGAAAAACAACTGGTATGTTGTCAGCCTCGTTAACATACATGGCCACCGTTACCAGCTGTTTAATGTGGGTATCTTACACACATAACATACATTAAATACGATGTTGTGTAATAAAGGTAGCAGATGATGCACACACCTGTACACAAGTCAAGGACATGTTATTGTTTGGCATCTAAAATATACATATTTCAGATATTATTGTGTAACTTTTCAGACTATGGGCCCAAATTTACATATATTAAAGCAAAAAAATGACTTTCTTAAAAATGAACAGCCTCGATCCTGCACCACTTCCATCCATCTTACTTTGGGATACCAAAGAAAGGTGGATTTTCTCAGTACTTCTCCCACAGTCTCCCTTGCTGTCCAAAGTAGCCAGCTGCCCATAAGTGGAAACACTCAAGTTGAAGGGCAGCTGCTTGTCTGGCCTGGGTCTGTGACTTTGGGAGTTTTTAGGCCTCAGTCACTGCCCTTCTCATTGAAGGATATTTCCATCCCTGACAACAGAAGCCTACCCAGATGAAAACTGTTAGATGAAAGGGTATACGCCTATATATGTGGGTCTTAGATTACTCTAGTTTCCCCTCTGAAGCTGAAGATTGCACTGAATAAAATCCAAGATGAGTAAATTTAGTTAAGATTTGGGAATATTGAAGTCTTTGATTGGTGTGACTGGTTTATTTTGTCCGTTGGGTGTCTTAAGGAATTGATCAAAGAACAGAAACATTAGGCAGATTTTATGAGGACCTGAAATCTCAGGCTTGTCAATTCAACATTAACAAACCAAACAACATAATTCAAAAGTGGTTGAAGAACGTGGATAAATATTTCTGTAAAGAAGACACAGAGGACTAATATGCATTTGATAAAATACTCGCTACCACTGGTTATTAGAGAAATGCAAATCAGAACTGTAGTGAGATGCTTCTTTTAAAATGGCTGACAAAATAATAAAACCAATAAATAAAAACAAGTCACTGTCAACAAGGATGTGGAGAAAATGAACTCTGGTCCATTACTGGATGGAATGTAAACTGGTGTGGTCCATGTGGAAAATGTGATTCCTCAAAAGATTCAACGTAGAATTAAATGTAGAATTACTGGATGATGCAGCAATTCTACTTCTGGTTTATACTGCAAAGAATTGAAAGAATGTTCATAGAAGCATTATTCACTGTAGCCAAATATGAAAGTAACCCGAGTGTCCATTGATAGATGAATGGATAAGAAAAATCTGTTGTGTGTGTCTATCTATCTATCTATCTATCTATCTATCTATCTATCTATCTATCTATCTATCTATCTGTCTGTCTGTCTGTCTGTCTGTCTGTCTGTCTGTCTGTCTGTCTGTCTGTCTAATGGAACATTATTTAGCCTTAAAAAGGAAATATGTTCTGACACAGGCTACAATATAGATGAACCTTGATATTATGCTAAGTTAAACGAGCCACTTGCAAAAGGACAAATGCTGCATGATTTCACTTATGTGAGGCACCCAGAATAGGTATATTTATAGAAATAGAATGCAGAATGGTGACTGGCAGGCCGTGAGGGGAAGGGAATGAGGAGTGCTGTTTAATGGGCGTAGAGCTGCAGTTTTATAAGATGAAATGAGTTCCTGGGTTGATGGTGGGGATGGCTGCACAGCACTGCGAATGCATTTCAGATCAACATGCTGTACACTTGGAAATGGTTAAGATGGCCAATTTCATGTTAATGTGTTTTAGCACACCCAAAATTATGTGTGTTTGTCTATTTAGAATATACATGTGCCCTATTCCTGCATCACTGACTGTATATATCCTGTAGGAGACTGACCTTTGTCAGCAGGAAGCTTAGGGGACACATTTGTTTCTGGATCATGCTGTGTGGGGTTGTCCTGCATCTCCATATTGCACACCCTAAGGGACACTCTTTGTGGGGTGTTCCAGGAAATGGCCCTTGGAATTGTGTGACAGCGCCCTGACCGTCCACACTCTCAGCCACTGCCCCCAGAACTTGTTCCAGCTCCTCTAGTGCTTTCCCTGAATGAAATTCCATTGGATTTCATCCTTTTGTTCTAGCCGTGGACATGAGTCTTTGTTCTCTGTCATGAGTATTGATACTGGATGGCATCTGAAATCCTCCAGCAAGGGGTGACTAGCATTAGCTAGATACTGGCTAAGGAGCTGAACCATGAAAAACACTTTGTGAGAGTCATTGTGAATTCTCAGGAAGACTTAAATTTCAACGTGCATTTGGCAATGTTTACCAGAATGCATCCTGGCTCAGGGAGCCAGGTCCAGCATCTCTTAACACTAGCCAGGTGGACTTAGTCCTGCCACATGTTGTGAAAAATGAACCCAAAGTTTCAGTATTATCATGAAATCAAACCTCAAAATGCTAGCAGGTGTGGGGGTTGGCAGGACTGGGTCACATTGTGTTTAAACTTCAGGACACCAGACATTTCCTCCATACCTCTTTGTGACAGGGTTACCTGTATTTAAAGCCACATAATATTGGTTTTTACAAAGTACACTTGTCCTTTCTCTTGCTAATATGTCAGTTTGGGAAGGGGAAAAAGTATCTGGTTGGCCCTACCCACAGTGTCAGCCAGGATTCCTTTACTGTTGTAGGAATTAGGGGACTATTCCATGTCCTTTCATGTTATACTGTTTTTTGGAAGTCCTGGAAAATGCAGGGAGGTCTTCGTAAGGGGATTTGGCCGTAGCTCAATAGAATGGGCATAAGATTGATCTGGACCTAATATTTCACTGTTCGAAATCTGAAATCCATTGTCATGTATCAAACAAATTTTTTTTTGTTGTTGTTGTTTTGTCTTTTTTTATTAAAATATTTTAAAATTTACATATACTTGCCATTAATTGTAATCCCCATGTATTCCCCATCACCATCTCACCAGTGCACCATC
>JAGFMF010011606.1:1392862-1407114 GCA_019455555.1 Galemys pyrenaicus | reverse complement strand
TCCTTTTTCTCCACATCCTCGCCAACATTTGTTGTTGCTACTTTTTTTGATATGTGCCATTCTCACTGGGGTGAGGTGGTATCTCATAGTGGTTTTGTTAAGAGGCCCTATGTGCTATATCCCTGGTCTCCAAAACTGCATATGTGAATTATGCTTTAGTATCTCCTGCCCTCTTTTTACTCTCCCTAAATAATGCATCCAGATGTCATGTGGAATTTATTGATTTCATGAACAAGAAAATAAGAAGAAAAACAAGTACTTCACATTCTACAGTAAATGGCTTAAATATCAACATTATACATAACACTTCTCATTTCTCTTGATTTTTTCTTGTGGCCCCTTTCCCCGGCAGCACCAACTTTGGAGTTTCACCTTCTCAGAACAATTATACTCTGCCCCAGACCTGCATATGCTGTAGTCTCTGCTGCTCAGTTCTGCTACAGTAGTACCCTATCTTAGAAATCCAACCATCTTTAACCTGTAGCACCAGCTCTTTGGGGGTCTCCTCCACCCCAATAGAGTGGCTTTTGAAAGGATTTCTTTGAAACACATCCAGTTTTCTTCTTAAGAGCCATTTTGGTAACTCAATTTCTATTACTATCAAGAACCAACATTTTCCAGGTATTGTGACCTGAAATTGTACCCTCTTCAAATGCATATGTTCAAGTTCTAACCCTTAGGATCTCAGGGTAAATTGTATTTAGAGAAGTGATTAAAGTGAAGTTATAGTGTGGGCCTTGTCCAGTAGGACTGATGTCCTTACAAGAAGGGGCAGTTAGGACACAGACACATGCAGAGGGAAGGCTCTGGGCTGACACAGCAAGGGAGCAACCATATTTATAAGCCATACCAGAGAGCTTCCAGAAGACACCGCACCTGCCAATACCTTATTCTTGGACTTCCAGCCTCCAGAACTGTGAGAGATTAAATTTCTGTAGTTTTTGTGGTTTTGTGTTATGGTGATCCCAGAAAACTAATATGCCAGGTCTCTGGCACATTGCTAGGTCTTGAAAACTCTCTCTGACATATAGAATATGCTAGATGATAAATCAGAATAATGTAAATCACATTTAGAATTCAAACCCCTTCCTGCTCTGGCCTCCTAGGGCCTCTCCATCCTCACATCCCATTACTCCTTCACAGACCACCTTTCCATCTGAAAATACATTTAATTTGTTTCCCCTTCAGGCTTCACATTTCCTGGGCCCTCTGCCTGGATCCATCACTTGCAGCCTCGTTCTCACTTTTACTGGATTTGGTAGAAACATCACCTCCTTGGAGAGGATGTCTGGGCACTAAGTCTCCCAAACTTGTTTTCTTACCATGTCACCCCAATCTTTCATTGCTCATTCATCTGTTTACTCAACTTTGGTTGTCACTGCACATTAAAAACGTGAGTTTTATGAGTACAGGGACCTTGTCAGTATCAGTTCCTGACTGTAACAGTAACAGATCAACTCAAACCTAGTGACATAAAACAACACAAATTTATTATCTCACAGAGGTTGGAAGTCTGATGCTGGATTAAAATTAAGATATCTCTAGGGCTAACTCTCCCTGGTGGCGTAGCGGGTTGAATGCCACACTGTGAAGCATCCGTGGCACAGCAGCGCCAGTTCGATCCCCTGCCAGGGAGGGGACACACATGGCGCAGCAGACCTCTCCTGCCTTGCCCGCTGCTCCCCTCAGCAGATCTGCCTGTTCTGCTCCCTACTCTGTCTCTGGTGAATCCTCTCACCCCCTGTACCTCAGGTCTGTACCCCAGCTCTTGTATGAATAAATAAATATTTTAAAAAATTATTTAAAAAAATATCTCCGGGACTACATTCCTTTTTGGAAACTCTATGGAAGGATCTGTTACCTTGCCTTTTCCAGCTTCTAGAGGCTGCTAGTTCCTTGGCTTGTGGTTTCTTCCTCCATCTTCAAAGTCAGGAACATTGCATCTCACAACCAGGAAAGTTTCTCTGCTTTCCATCTCCATGTGATTAGATTTGCCCCACATGGATAAATCCATGGCTCCTCTCTCCATATCAAGGTCCTTAATGTTAATCGAGGAAACACATAAACAAGTTTTAGGGATTCACATATGGACATCATTGGGGGTTTTTCTTTTGGCTACCACTTCAGTCCATTCCTTTTGTTTCTCTAGTATGTAGAATAGACCTGAAAATTAGTAGTTGCTTATTAAATTTTAGTAAATCGCTACCATGAATCAGATAGTCTCTAGGTAGTGAGCAGATGTAAAGTGTTATATATGTGTTTTCTCATATACTCTTTACTCCTATTTACAGATAGGAGGAAAACTAAGACTCAGGGAGGAGTTGACTTGCTCAGGGCCATCCCGCTAGTTAGTGACAGAACTCAAACATGTGTCTTTCTGTCTCCAAAGCCCAAGGTCTGTGTTTCAGTCTTGCATTTTGCAAGAAGGGTGTCTCTGGTCAGGACTTGACTAGATATTTACTTTTGCTTCCCTTCCCAGGTCAACATTTCCTGCTCTGAAACTGAAGATTGCTTAAAGTCTATCATCTTTTTTTGTAGGGAAAATGCCTTAGTTTCTTTTAATATGATCATTTCTGCTAATCTAATGTGAAGGTCAGATAGGATTAGTTGTGGTCCATGAGCCAGCAGCTCTGGTATCACTCAGGTGCTGTTAGGAATAAAGATTCTCACAACCCCAGAACTGCTGAGTTAGGCTTTGTGTTTTGACAAGTTCCCCTAGTGGTTTGTTCACACACCTGCCTTTTTTGGTTATTATTGAGATAGAATTGACGTAACTTTGTGTGTGTTTAAGGCATACAGTGTATGGATTTGATAAGCTTTTTGTATTATTGCAGTGTCATTGCCACTATAGTGCCTTAGCTAACACCTGTCACATCACCTAATAATTGTTTCTTTTTGCAGTGAGAACATTTAAGGTGTAGTCTCAGTAACTTTAAAAGATGCAGTGCACTATGGTTAACTGTGATCCCAATGCCATAGATCCCCAGAACTTATTTATCTTCTAACTGGACGGTTGTACCTTTGACCAACATCTCCAATTCTCCACCCCCAGTCCCAGGTAACCACCATTTAACTCTCTGTTTCTGCAAATTCAGGTTTTTTAGATTCCACATATAAGGGATTGTAACGGCAGGAAAGGTGGCACACTGGGCAGGGTTCAGGATGGTTCTGGGCAGATGAGTCAAGGAAGGAGAGTCTTGGAGCCCTCGGTGGCTTTTCATACTTTATTTAGTAGAGGTGGCCAGGTACATGGTAGGTGTAGGGTAAAGGTTGACCAGGTATTTCCACCCTCCCACCACTGATGATAGACACCTGCAGTGCTGTGAGCATTCCAGGGTGGGCATGCGCAAGTGGGCGCACCTGAGTTGGGACATGGGCTTAAATGGGTGGCGTCATGAGGACTCCAGAACTGCGAGGACCGACCGACAGAACCAACAGAACCGACAGTACTGACGAGCAGCAGCAGAGAGAGAGAGAGAGAAGAAGCAGCCGAGAGGGTGAGATGCGCTGGGGGCTGGGAGGCCTGCCAGCCTCCCGGCCCCCTGGCACCCTTGCCTGCCATGTACCTGGCCACCTCTACTAAATAAAGTATGAAAAGCCACCGAGGGCTCCAAGACTCTCCTTCCTTGATCCGTCTGCTTAGAACCATTCTGAACCTGCCTCCAGCGCCCCCATCCTGCTGCTACAGTAGGCATGGGTGTCAGGGGGCTAGGAGGCCTCAGCAGCGTATCTCACCCTCTCACTGCTTTCTTCTCTCTCTGCTGCTGCTCGTCAGTACTGTCGGTCCTGTTGGTTCTGTCGGTCGGTTGGTCCTCGCAGTTCTGGCGTCCTCATGACGCCTCCCATTTAAGCCCGTGTCCCAACTCAGGTGCGCCCACTTGCGCATGCCCACCCTGGAATGCTCGCAGCACCGCAGGTGTCCATCATCACAGTGGTGAGAGGGCGGAAAGACCTGATCATTCTGACCCTACAGGGATAGTATACAGTATTTGTCTTTCTCTAACTTATCTCATTTAGCATATGCCTTCAAGATCCATCCATGTTGTCACAAGTGGCAGAATTGGCTTCTTTCACATGGATGAGTAATATTCCATTGTGTATATATAGTCACAGATTGCTTAACAATGTGTTGGTCAATAATGGACTGCATGTGTGATGGTAATCTCAAGTGCTGTAGGTGTGCAGTAGATCATCTAGGTTTATGTAAGTACATGTTATGAAGCTCACAGAATGACAGAATTGGCTAACTGTATTTTCCAAGTCTGTATCCTGGTTGTTAAGTGACACCTGCCCCCCACCTCCCTATGCAAACCACAACTTCATTATTCATTCATCCTTTGATGGACACTTAGGTTGTTTTCATATCTTGGCTATCATGAATAATGTTACAATGAGCATGGGGGTGCAGTTATCTTTTCTATATCCTGTTTTCATTTCCTTTGGATATGTATCCAGAAATAGGATTGCTGCATAATCAAAAAACAACAAGTGGGATCACATCAAACTAAAAACTCCTGCATAGCAAAAGAAATAATCAACAAAGTGAAAAGGCAACCTATAGAATGGGAGAAAATACTTGCTAATCAAATATTAGGAATTAATAGCAAACAAATATATAAAGAACGCTTACATCTCAATAACAATAGCAACAATCTGATTAAAAATAGAACTAGCATAAATCATTTTTGAGACGCCCTGGAATAAGGTGGAGATACAGGCAGGTACTCTAGAAGTGCCTGATAAAATATTAACTAATGATGACAAGAGGCAGGGCTTATTATCTTTATGACAAGAAAGAATTCTTTCTCTACATCTTTTCTGTGAAGTAAATAGTCTCTCGAAGGTTCTTTAAAATCACCATTGTATCTAAATCAGAAATAAAGAAAAAGAAAATAAGAATAGGTAGATTAGAAAGAATCAAGTTCTTGGGGCACAAAAAAGGGGTTGGGGTGGAGAAAAGAAAACTATAATGAGTGTTTGCTAGGCCATCTGTGTGAGGAAATAAGACCAGCCTTGAATTACCAGCAGGAGTGAACACTGAAGAGATTTACTTGACAGAATTATTGGAAAGATCTCTTCCTGGTTCGGGGAAAGAAAAAAAAAAACAAAACATTTCAAATCTATTTGTCATTTTTTTCCCTAGCACGCTTACAACTCCCAGCAAATCCAGCCACAGTAAAGAGCCACAGGTTCTCAGCTCATTCGAATCTACTCATCCTGTGGTTAATAATTTCCAGTTTACCCAGCAGGCTCCGAAACCTCCCATTTCCTGGGAAAGAATTTCTGTGCTCTGGTTGGCAGCGAACCTGTCTTCTTAGCAGCTGCCCTCCTCATCCAGCCCGCCCCTGCCTCCTCTCCTGCAGGGACCCTCCCGGTGGGTGTCGGGAACAGTGACTTAGTGTTCCACCCAGGGGAGAGGGAAGAAGGAAGGGCTGTCTCCCAGAGGGTGAGGCTCTTCTTTGATCATCTGGCGACTAAAAGACTTTTCTCCCTGTTTCCTGGGAAATAACTGATAAAGAACATTTTGTCCATTGCTATTTATGTATACCTAGGCTGACCACATCCCGAGACGCTGCCCTCCCAGCCCCCTCCGGAGCTGGCCCTTTGAAAACACAGGACAGTTAAGAAGGCCCAGACCAGTCAGCTTGATGTGGGCCCCGGGGGCCCTAGGCTCCCGATCTCTGTGCTTCCTCTCCCTGCTGCTAAAAGCTATGCCAGCTGCAGCTACCATCCAGAGCTGGCTTCTTTACCCTTTGTGGCTGAGAAATGTTTCTTTTAGCGAGGTGGTACGAGAGATGTAGGGGGAAATGGACTACAGTAATCAGCCGGGACCCTGCTGTCCAGGTGCCTCCCACCCGCCCCGTGGCCCCATGTGGGTAGCTAGATCTGCCTGGTGTGAGCAAACGTTGGCACCTGGTTGGTGGGCAGCAAACAGGCTTAGTGAGTTTCTGATAATCCTCTCCCTGGTTCCTCTGAAGGGAGCCCAAGGGCGTAAAACAATGCAGCCAACTGCAGGGTGTTCCTGCTGAGTGTACCTGCAACTTCCTGTTTACAAGCTCAGTGTGAGAAGCCCCTGGGACCAGTTCTGCCTGTGTCACTTTTCTTTCTGCTTCCTCTGAGATCTCTGACGTGTGAGGGCAAAGGCCTTCCCTCCTGTCGCCTGGAAAAATAATACACCAGGAATGTGAGCTTAATGTGTAGGCTGCTCAGAAAAACAGTTTTGTGACGAAGGTGGACTTGAGTCTGTATCTTCTGGACCTTTTGGGAGCATCCCCCATCCGAAGGTGTGGTGACAGTCTAGACCCTGTGAGATAGCCTAGCGGGGGATTTAAGGGAGTCGGGTGTAGGGAAGGTGGCAGCAGAGGCAGAGACCTAAGCCCAGTGTAGAGTTAGAGAAATCAGGTCTTTCCACCCTCCCACTACTGTGATGATGGACACCTGCGGTGCTGCGAGCATTCCAGGGTGGGCATGCGCAAGTGGGCGCACCTGAGTTGGGACACGGGCATAAATGGGCGGCGTCATGAGGATGCCAGGACCAACAGGACCAACAGGACCGACCGACAGACCAGAGAGCAGCATTGAAAGCAAGAGCAGCAGAGAGAGAGAGAGAAGAAGCAGCTGAGAGGGTGAGATGCGCTGGGGGCTGGGAAGCCTGCCAGCCTCCCGGCCCCCCGGCACCCATGCCTGCCATGTATCACACCTCTGATGTAGAGATCAATAAAAGCATGAAAAGCCACCGAGGGCTCCAAGACTCTCCTTCCTTGATCCGTCTGCCCAGAACCATCCTGAACCTGCCCAGAGTGTGCCGCCTTTCCTGCCGCTACACCCAGCCACCTCCATCCCGGTAAACCTCCATGTATCCCTTCCTCACCCTGTTCCCATTTTCTGTACTGAAATGAAGCAGTTGGTATCTGAAAGGGTTTCCTAACTTTAGAATGGTGACTCTAGCTAATACGTCATCCTAAAGACCCCTGGAAAACCTGGAAGATGCAGGGATGGAGCTCTGGGCTACAGGACCCTCTTTCTGGTTGTGGGAGTGTTACCAAACCTGCTGTTAAAAGAGCTTGTAAAAAAAAAAAATAAATAAAAGAGCTTGTAGGGACTGCTGTAGCGCTCTCCCTGGGAATCGTCTTAGAACTCAGAGTCTCAGGTCCTGTCTGGACCCACTGATCTGAATCTGTACTTTAACAGGCCCCCCAGGTGAATCTACATACAAAGCTGGGGGTTGGTTGGCAGCCCTAGCGGACCCAGGCCTATGTCCTCATTAGGAGGACTCCTGAGCTGATCTGGACACCCTGTGCTTTTTAAAAATCTCCAGGGAGTTTTGGCCCTTGCAATCGATCATTTCTTTCTTTGCTAAGGAAAAACAGGTTTAATTCAGCTGATGTGCTGACTTATTGGCCCTGGGGTTATGGCATGCCACATGTCAGAGAGCAGGTCAGTACATAGGCAAAAGAAGAGGCGTATCCCAAGACCTGAAAATTCAGATGCTGGGCGCCAGGCAGGTGTCCGAGATGTTGGGAAGTAGGTGCGGTGCACCTGTGGGGACTGGATGGCAGGCATCCTGGACGAAGGGACAGATGCTACTCAACCCTGGCCATCCTTGTCATGCAGGGGATCAGGCCTAATCTGGTCGGACCTGGACAGTTTTCATAAGAAGGCTGAATTCAAATTCTTTTCAAAATATCACCCAATATTGAAATGTTCACAATTAAGTAAAACTTTTTTATAAAGAAAAATTGGGCCCAATTTAAAAAAAAAAGTGCAACTGATCTGAATAGACAGTTCACCAAAAGGATATCCAGAAGGCCAGTAGACACAGGGAAAAATATTCATCCTCACTTCTGATAAGACAGAGGCATGTCCAAAGCACAATGATATCTCACACCCTTGAGAATGGCCCGTATTAAGTGCTGGTGAGAATTCAGGCAAAGGGGAGCCCTTTTACACTGTTGGTGGCAAAGTGAAATTTTGGAAAGTGATCTGGGTTTACCTTCAAAAACTAAAAATGAAGTACTGTATGACCCAGAAACCCCATTCCTTGACAGTGATTGAAAGAACATGAAACCATCAACTCAAAAACTTACATTCTTTACAGAGTTTATTGTAGCAGTCCATACCTGAGTGCCCACTGGAGGATTGAATCAAGTAGATGTGATATCTATATAGTGGAATACTATTCATTCATAAAGAAAGATGCAGCCATTCACAGCAAAATGGAAGGCACTCGGGAATTATGTGTGGTAAAGCAAGTCAAATGACAAAGACAAACATTGAAACTTTACATAGCTACAGTTTGACAGAACAGAATATTTGGAAATACTAGGGGTTCAAGAGATGGTGGTGGGGAAAAAGTAAAATGTGAGCCTATAAACCGAAAAAGAAAGAAAGAAGACCTGGGCAAACCTGACCACCTATGTCATGGAGTATCTTGTGGACATGGGCCTGTTATCTGGGCCACCGCTCTGGATGAGCTCTTGGACTGGTGAGGGGATGGAGAACTGCAGGTGGGTTGATCCTTGAACAACACGGATTTGAACCGTGTGGGTCCACTTATCCTCAGATTTTCCTGTAAACAGACCCGGTATCAATAAATCCAGTCCAGTATGTAAAGGTATTTTCTCTTCAGTATGATTTTCTCCATAACAATTTCTTGACTTTCGTTTATTTTATTGTAAAGCAACATTATACAATACAGATAAGGTATGAAATATGTGTTAATCAACTATTTGTCATCAGATAAGGCTTTTGGTCAACAGCAGCCTGTTAATAATTCAGTACTTGGGGAGTCAAAAGTTATACATGAATTTTGACTGTGCAGGGTTGGGGTGCGGGTAAGAGGGTGGGTGTATTGTTCAAGGGTCAGCTAAAATATGCAAGGGAACACATACTACCAGAGCTCAGAAAAATGATACTGAGATCAACCTAGGGATTTCTTCATTCAAATTGCCCATTCCTTATGCAAATGTACTTGCAGACACCCCACTTTTCCCCACAATGAGCCAGGCTTTATGCTAAGGCTAGAGATGAAGCAATAAGCATGGCAGACACAATTCTAACCCTCAAAGAGTATGCAGGCTGGAAAGTGGGAGAGAGACTAAAAGGAAGGAATTGTATTCCAAGCAGGGGGACTTGCACATGCTAAGGTCCTGAGGTACAGACACCATGTTCCAGAAAGGCCTGTGGGTAGAAAAGGACATAGGAATTAGCAGGATTCCAGACTCTGCACTCATGAAACTCATTGGATATGTGGCTTCAAGCAGCTTTGCCTACCCCTCTGAGCATCAGTGTTTTTCCAGAACATTCCACCATCTTCCAGAATTCACATTTGCTGGTGAAACATGCTTTGAATATCCTAAAACAAGGGTACCTGAACTTCTTGGATTTTTCCTAAAATAGGGTGGGGTTTAACAAACACCAATAAGCAAACAAAAAAATACATAAATGTCATGGTCTTGCATATTTGCAGTTGTTTACTTTTCCCTGTCTGATAGTGTGAAGGTAAACTTATTGGAAGTACTTCCATGGTGACCAACTCTCATTTACTGAATGATTACTTAGTAAATGCTGGGCCCCATGCTTTTAGCTGCTGTCTAGGTGAGTCTTATATCAGATCCTTGTGAGGATATATTCCTATTGCTGGCATTTTAGAAATGAAAGACCCAGCCTGGGGGAAGTTGAGTGCCTTGCGCACACTTTGAAGTAATAGACATGGGGTTTCAACCTAGGCCCATCTGACCCCAAAACTTGTCCTTTTGATTCAAGCCCTTGGTTCTTAACCCTGGCTCCACACTGGCAGCCCTTAGAGCTATGGATTCAGATAACCCACAGCCAGGTGCACCCATGGTGAATCTCCTCTCTAGCCTCCACGGGCCCCCGGTGGAATGGGCTGAGCATGACTGACTGAGAAGGGGCAGGCAGTGGACAGGTCTACTTCCATCCCTGAGATGTCCTCCTCTCTTAGCTGGGACCCCTCTGCCCTCCCTCTGGACCCATACGGGTTTGGCCACCCAAGTGTGGTGGGATGAGAGGGAGGTGAACAGAGCACCCAAGAGCCTGAGGCTTCACTGGGGGATCTTTCTGTCTTTAGCTTTAGACCTGTAAACTCCATGTGAAGGCTGTTTGTAACAGGTTAGCAATAATTGAAAATATAAAAAGTAAGGATATTAGCATTTGTTAAGAGCTTTCTACATGTTGGTAGCAAGAACCAACAAGAATAAGAATCAACATTTCCACTCAACTCTTGTAACATGCCGGAGAGAATGGTGAATTATTCCCATTTGATTGATGAGGAAATCTCATGTTACAGTCTTAAGATCTCTCACAGCTAGGAAGCGGCAGGATTGTTGTTTTCACTTGTCTTGCTAACTGCTAGGCTGAGTTTGCTGCAAAAGAGATTGGCATCTCTAGTCCATTCACTAGCACCCAGCCCCGGAGCAGCTTGCACCATTGGTCTAGGCGGTGGTGCTTGTCCGCCTCTTGGCGCACCCGCTGCCCTGCCAGGCGCTGTGGTTCTCACGTCTGGGCTCTGCCTCTGTATTACTTGCCAAGGTCATCCCAGCTCACGCTCAAAATTTGACTACAGTCTTACCTTCTCCCAGGTAATTTCCCTGGGTTCCCAAAGAAGAACCGGGTTCCACAGACCCCGGGTGGAGTGGGCTGAGCATGACTGAGAAGGGGAAGGAGATGCACAGGTCTGCCTCCATCCCTGAGACGTCCTCTTCTCTTAGCTGGCACCCCTCTGCTAACCTACTCTGCTCTCAGCCACTGTTCCTCCTTCCTGTCTTCATGGGATACTGTCGTTCTCATGTTCCCTCACTACCCCTGTTACTTTATGCCTCCTTGAAGACAAGGACGGCATTTTCCTTAACTTGGCATTCCCAGAGCCTGTGGCCTGGCACATAGAGACCCACGGTGACGTTTGCTGAGCAATATAATAATAATAACAACAGAAACCACTGCTATTTGAATACTCTGTGTCAGACATTTTGTGATGAACTTTATGTATTTTATTGCATTGGCTATTTACAACAAGTCAAGAATTAAGAACACTCACAATCCCTATTTTACGAGAACACTGAGCTCAGAGATGTTAAGTATATTGCTCAAGGACACACGGCAAGTGGTGTAATTGAAACTAGAGTCAAAGTGGCCTCTGAAGCCCCTATTCTCGGGAAGCTGTGGCAGTCAGTCTCCCTGTGTATCTCTGCACACATGTGCACAGACATATGAGTGAGTGGTGAGGTGAGTCCGAGGAGATTGATTCACGGGTGCCTGCCTTTCCTGTTCCTCCCCCTCGTTTGCTAGTTGCTGACGTCCCTCTGTCCCTTCCGGGACCCTGCTGTGGCCGCCTGTGGGTGCAGCCGCTCTCACCACACAGCCTTGCCAGGCAGCCCACCAGGGCCTGGCTGCCCACCGGGAGCCCATTAGTCAAGTCTTCCTACGGCAGGATTAGGCGTTTGCCATGGCTGTTTCCAGGCCCAGCTGCTGAGCCTGTGTGCAAATTTGTGCTGATTTGATTAGCTTGTTTAGTCATCGCTGTTGATGAGAGTGGGCTTGATGAGAGTGGGCTGCGGCCACCAAATGACATTCTGCTGCCTGCGACTCTGTAATCGCTTTTGGAAGGGATATTATGTTAATATCTCACACAAGAGCCTCAGATCACACAGGACGATGGGGGCGACCAGACCCAGGCCATATGGTGCATCCGAGGCCCTCCTTTGTAATCCTAGGTAATTGAAATCCTCTGCCTCATTCAAACGCAGAAAGCCTCCCATCTGATGGGGAGCAAAGGGCCCTTTGGCAATTTACTGACCAGTCCTTATGGGAACATTATTTGGGGGATGATGGTGGGGTGGGTAGAGATTCCTGCCAGAGACACTTGACTGTTTTTGAGAACAAAACTCCCTGGTACCTGAGTGTGATGGAAACGACAGTAATAGCAACTACCAGGCGTGGGGCTGTTCCAAGTGCTGAGATGATATATCCAGGGCCTTATGGCAAACTGCATGTCCAGTATAACTCCCTCTTCAAAGATGAGGCAACTGAGGCTCAGAGGAAGGAAGCTAGCTTGCTGGCTGGAGGTGGAGGTACTGAGACTTCTCTGAGGTTTGTGTGACTGTAAGGTAAACTAAAATGACCAGGCTTTTCCACCCTCCCGCCACTGGTGTTTATGATGGACACCTGCAGTTCTGCACGCATGCTTAGTGGCAGGCACCTCAAATAGGGTGTGGGCATGTGTAGGTGGGTGCACTTGGGCTGAGACGTGGCGTATAAAGGCGCTGTCACGAGGGCACCAGTAGCAGAGGGAAAGAGAGATGGAGAGACCATAAGCAGAACAAAGAGAAAGATGAGAGGAGCAGAGAAGCAGAGACCAGAGAGCCCAGAGAGAGTGAAGATGTGCTGGGGCTTGGGAGGCCTGCCAGCCTCCCGACCCCCCGGCACCTCTGTTTGCTGTGTACCTGGTCGCCTCTGATATAAAGAGCAATAGAACCCTAAAAAAGCCACCGTGGTCTCCAGGATTCCTTTACCAATCTGCTGGAATCATTGAAAACCTGTTCCGTGGCTTCCTGGCACCAGTGACCCCCACGCCTGACCACTTAGCAAGTTACAGAGATGGGGAGCAGACATCTGCCACTTAATAATGTGCCTTCCGAACTGGAGCCAGTGTCAAAATCCCTAGAGATCTCGTTAAAACTAACAAATTGCAGGGCTCCACCCCCAGAGTTATGACCTAGTACATTTGGGGTAAACCAGAGAACTTGCATTTCTAATGAGTTCCCAGGTGATGCTGATGTCGCCGGTCTGAGAACCCCACTTTGAGAACCACTGACCTAGAGACTATCCACTGTAGGCCTCTGTGGTGCCAGCAAGGGCACAGAGCAAGTTCTCGATGATTCCGGCAGACGGGGCAAAGGAAGAGTCCTGGAGCCCTCGGTGGCTTTTTAGGCTTTTATTACCAGAGGCGACCAGGTACACGGCAGGCAGGGATGACAGGGGGCCAGGAGGCCTGCCAGCACATCCTCACTCTCTGGGCTCTCTAACCTCTCCTCTCTTCTTTCTCTTTCTTCTCTCCCTGCTTGTCTTGTCCTTCTCTCTTCTGCTCTGCTGCTCTCATCCTCATGTTGCCGTCCCTATAGGCCTGTGTCTAAGCCCCGGTGCACCCACTTGCGCATGCCCACTCAGGCATGCGTGCAGGATCTCAGGTGTCCATCATCACACCAATGGTGGGAGGGCGGAAAAGCCTGATAACTTTCCCATTTAGCCTACAGCCTGTTATTTCCAAGGCAAAACAATTTTCACCTCTATTATTTTTTCCCTCTTTTTCTTTATGTATATATGTTTGACATCAATTGTGGTCCCCATGGATTTCCCACCACCATTTCACCAGTGCACTATCACCTCAGTCCCTTGTGCTCTTTCTTCCCTCAAACCATTCCCCCCCTCCTCCCCACAAAGTGTTTCTGACTTGTCCTTGTCTTTTTGTTTTTGTTGTGTGTGTTTTTTTATTGTTATTATTCTTTTCCTTGGTCACTGATTTGGTCCCCTTATTGTCTTGCAACCATCCCAGATTGGGTAGGAGGTTCATCGTCGGTTCAAGCAGTTTCTTTGCTGCCGTCACGGTATCCCTTACACTCCACCGCTCCACACCACCACACCACCACACCACCACACCACCACACCACCACACCACCACACCACCACACCACCACACCACCACACCACCACACCACTCTGAGGTGAAACTCTCCAGCTGTGGTCTCTAGCCACAAGCCATGTAGTACATCCGCCCCCAGGATGTACTCCGGAATGGGCGATACATAAACTTTATATTCTTTCGGGGGTAATCGCCCAATCCCCAAAGGCACTCTCACTGCAGTTACCTTCACACTTTGGCCTCCATAGCCATCAATGTAACAACTCTTTCCCTGAAATTTTTCTGGATTTCCATGGAGCAGAGTACATTCTGCTCCTGTATCTACCAGAGCTAAAACTCTTTGTACATTAGTTGGGGACCAGTGGATGGCAAACTCCACATGTGGCCTCAGATCCCTGCCTGTCCCCTGTGGACGGGTTCCTTGGCCCTCACCCTATTCAAAAGAGGACAGGGCGTCTCCCGGGACTGAGGTTGGCAGTAAGTGGTCTTTCAGGCACAGGGCACGTGCCTGAGGCCTGGAATTTCTAGGGTCCCCCTTAGCAGCAGCCCTTCTTATGGGCGTAAACCTCTGGTCCTCCCGCAGCTGCTTCCACAA
>JAGFMF010011606.1:1343988-1392096 GCA_019455555.1 Galemys pyrenaicus | reverse complement strand
CCAGCAGGCTGACCCCCTGGGGCCATAGGCCGTTGTCGTTTCATTTTTTGAGTTACCACAGGACGGGCCCGGAGTATGGGAGCAGCCTCCTCCTCCTCTCCAGAGGAGTCTGGCATTTCCCGAGTCGCAGGCTGGTCTCTCACTACTGGGTGAGACTCAGGCAAAGGGCTAGCTTCCCTCTTTACCTCTTCTGAGGAGTCTGGCGTCTCCGGAGTAGTGGGTTGTTTTTTCCAGACTTCTTCCTCCAGAATCCTTAAATGTTGTCGCAGCTCCCGCATCTCATCCTGTAGTTGCTGGACTCTGGACTGTTCCTTCTGCCTGGATTCTCGCAGAGCTGTGAGAAATGCCCATCCCACAGCCCCTGCCGCCTCACGGGCACTGCATCCATCCAGGTTATCTTCTATTTCATACAGGGCCTGTTCCAATTGCAACGGGGATCCATCTATCTCTGGCCATTCCTGGGGAGGTGTCCACTGGGAGAGGAGGCTGGCCACAGGGTACCATCTGCTCGTGGCCGACCACCCCACAATCCTTCCCCAGGTTTCAAAGGGTTCCATATCCGTCTGCGTTGAACCGTCCTGCCGTCTACGCCATTTGTAGTGGCAGGATGGGGGCGCTGGAGCCAGGGTTCCGGATGGTTCGATGCAGACGGGTGCGGAGCCCTAAGAAGACTGCAGGAGGGACTGAGAGGTGGCAGGCCACGAACTTGTGACTTGGCAGAGCAATGGTAGCACAGGAGGTGGCTGAAGACCAGGACGCTGCGGGAAGATGCTGCAGGAGCGCAGGAGCTCAGGTCTGGGAGCTGCAGGACAAGACCTCAAGTGGAGGAGGAGACCCCGCGAGGACCAGCCCAAGACCCCTGAGGCAGCAAACCAAAAGAGGACCACGATTCAGAGCTCACCCACTGCTGACGCAAGGAAAGGACTAATAGAACTGTGAGAACTGTGAGAACTGCGAGCACCAACAGACAGAACTGCGAGGACCGACCGACAGCAGCAGCAGTAGCAGAGAGAGAGGAAAGCAGCCGAGAGGGTGAGATGCGCTGGGGGCTGGGAGGCCTGCCAGCCTCCCGGCCCCCCGGCACCCCTGCCTGCCATGTACCTGGCCACCTCTGCTAAATAAAGTATGAAAAGCCACTGAGGACTCCAAGACTCTCCCTCCTTGACCCGTCTGCCTTGAACCATCCCCGGACCCTGCTCCTGTGGCACCTCCATCCTGCTGCTACACTTATATTCCTCCTAGGAGTGAAACCATCCAGTATTTTTCTTGAAGAGGAAACTGGAACTTGTAGAGGTGAATTTCTCTCTTCCTTGCTCATATCAGGAAGGCCACAGACCAGGGCTCAGCCTGGATCTTTGGTTTGCATCTTACATCTTTCCAAAGATGTAGCCTCAGGGAGCCAGATACTGTGTTTGAATCTTGCCTTCCCAGCAGGGAAAGAGGAAGGCCACAGACACTCACTACTAGCAGTTGTTTCTGTGATGCTCTGGAGGTTGCTCATCTTCTCCTGCAGACTGGGCTTGGTTCGTGGTGGGCACCTGTAAGGTAAATGGAGGTTATCAGGCTTTTCTGCCCTCCCGCCATTAGCATTAATGATAGACACCTGTGGTCCTGCACGCATGCCTGATGGCACGCACCTGAAGTAGGGTGTGGACATGTGTAGGTGGGCGCTCCTGGGCTGAGACACGGGCATGTAAGGGCAGTGTCACGGGGATGCCAGCAGCAGAAGTTGGTGGCAGAAGTAAAAGAAGGAGCAGCAGAGAAACACAGGCTAGAGAGCCCAGAGAGAGTGAAGATTTGGCAGGGACTAGGAGGCCTGCCAGCCTCATCATCTGCTGGCATCATAGAGAACCTGCCTGGTGCCCTCCTGCCGCTACAGCACCTGACCAGTGGATGTGTGCATACAGCAGGCACCCTACCCTGTCTGAGGGCTGGCTCGGGTCCATCCTTGAATTGACCTGACGGACCAGAACCTGGAGCAAACAAGGAGGTGGGAGGTCAGGATAGAGTGCCTGAGCTGTGCTCAGTTCCACTGTCCAGGTTGCTGCATGCTCTGCAGACCCAGTGGCTGTTCATTAGAGGTGCCACCTTCCCAACCACGTGATCAGGATTGCCCAGGCTGGCCAGCCAGATAATCTCTGATCACCCTGCCTTCATTGTCCTCCCCTGCCTTCCCTTTATATTTTCTCAGAGTGAAGGAAAAGGAAACTTCATTCATGGAGCATCACCAACGTCAGATGCAGATCGACACACTGCCCTATAAGAGATGCATCTCGCTTTACAGATGCACACGCTTAGCTCAGAGAGGCTCCCGCTAAAAGTCATGCTGCTGGAAAGCGGGACAGAGTAAGGACTTAGGAGGTGAGTTACCCCAAATCCTGGCCTCTGTCCACTCCCAAACCCCTCTTCCATTGTTCTCCTCCTTCCTATCCTTTTCTGTAAAATGCTAATGAGCATTTGTCAGTCTCTTAACAGAGAACTATCTTCAAGATTCCCAAATGTATTTGTCAGTTGAAAATTCTCCCCCCCCCCTTTTTTAATGGGAAGCACCTTATGAGCACCACATACCAGGAAATAGTTGTCTCCTGACTCATCCCCTTGACTCTAAAGTGCCATTCTTCCACTTCAGTTCATTCTTCCATCACATCACTCAAGACATGTGCTGTAGTGGTGGCTGGTGGGTGTGACAGGAAGGGGTCCTGTCTGCTGTGTCCAATGCTACCCCCCAAGTCTAGAACAGAATCTGGCACGCAGCCAGTGCTTGATATATATGTTCGTTTGTTGGTGACAGACATTTATGTGTTAAATTCAAAATACCCAACAGGGTCTTCCTCTGCCAGCCAGTCTTGTTGGTTGACCTAGAGAAATACATTTGATACTTGGTTTGAATGGAAAGGGTCCACTTATATTTCAATCAAAATATTAGGAAATTTGGGTGAGATTTGTAGCAACTGGAAAATACAGAATCAGGTAGCCTAAAATATAAAAAAAATCCAACAAAGCTATGTCAGAGTATCTCAGTAAATTAGTGCAGAGATTAGTCTATTTTATTCATTTATAACCATAAATATATACAAATAAATTAGAAAATACATTAAAATTTATCAAAACTTACACAAACACTTACAAATGGTACACAACCACTATCAAGAGAAATGTAAACAAATGTTTCTGGAAAACCTTCCTGTCAACAGCAGGCTGTTAGTTAAAATGTTGAAGAGGCAAATGCAAAAGTTATAGATGGATTTTTGACCTTTAGGGGAGGGGGCCTGTGTCCCTAACCTCTGTGATGCTCAAGGGTCAACCAGGAGCGTGGACCACGGGGACGGGGCTTTGCTGGAAACCACATGGGACTCAGAGGCCACACCCCAGTCCGGGTTCACAGTCCCAGATCACAGTCTCAGAGGCTGTGGGATCTTCAGAATGTCACCTTCCCTCTCTGGGCTGCTGTGTTGTTGTCCAAACACCCTCCTTTTCCCCTCCCTCCCAGGCTTCACGCCAACTCAGCAGGCAGGAAAGGCTTTGGTGTCAGCGGGCCACGGACTAAAGGGGGAGATGGCAATGCGGCAATGAGGGACCCATCTAAGTCTGCACTGTCCACAGTGGTCCACTAAAACTGTTTTATGTCCATAAAATTAAACGTGCAATTTCTCTGATACAGCAGCCACATTTCAAGTGCTTGAAGGCCACGTGTGGCTGATGGATGCAAACTGGACATCTTGTGTCAGACATGCGTCCGCACGTTTGAGGACTCACGTCTCGATATTCCTGGATCATTACTCATTTCATCCTAATCTAGCTAAGGACACCTTTTGGAAGTCCTCTGGCGTCTGCTTTTAGGAAGCAACGAGAAACATGTATTTGAAGTCATCTACCACATGACTTGATTGGCCCCTGCTTTTTTTTTTTCCATTTTAAAACAGAGACTGAAGAGTTAGCTGAGTTAGGTTAAGCCTTCTCCCTCCCATCTTTGAATCAGCTGGACTTGGGAGACCTGGACTTAGGTGCAGGTCAGGCTTCATTAACAGTGTTCTACATTAGTGGTATCTAGAAGAAAGAAGCTTTTACTTGAATTCCCAGGCTGATGCCTTTGGCTTCTGGAAAGCATCAGGAGCTCAGTTCCTTCTCTCTGGAGCACAACCCTTCCACGGCCCCACTGTCCCTTGCCGTCTCACACACATTACGCAGGCTGTGAGTGGCCCACTGACCTCCTGACACTTGGCCGGCCCGTTGAGTTCCAGTCTCCCAAGGCACGTTATGTGCCCACTGGAGCCCCCACACCACCCTGATGACATTGCTGTCTACTGCTTTGGAGGGTCCACTTGGGGTTCAAATTTACTTCTGTGGCTTCTTAGTTGTACGATAAAGGTGTGGGTCAAAACTTACTGAGCCTCAGTTGCCTCTTCTGGTAAGAGGGAGCCCTGTCATCTTGCCTGCTGTATGGTGTGACTTCACATGCTGGAATTAGTGTTCTCAGACCAGTTTTCTTGTGGGTGGGTGTGGACATGTCCCCACACCTGAGAGACATTCTCAGACAACAGCACGTTGTCTGTGAAGTCAACTCAATTCTGACACTGTCAACTCAGAGACAGCATCAGGATCCAGAAGCTCCATTTCCCAAGACCGTCCCTCCACTTTACATGTCAGTTGAAAGGCCAGGCTGTTCATGGTGCTTCAATCAACAGGTTATGGAAATTATTGGTTCCTAGTACCCCCTTCCTCAGATTCCATTAATTTACTGGAGTGTTTACAGAACTCAGGAAACATTGTTTACTCAAAGAGATCATTGATTTATTGCAAAGGATATAATTCAGGGACAGCCAGATGGAAGTGATGCATTGGGCAATATAAGGGGAAAGAGCATGGAGCGTCCTTTTCAAGGGTGCCACTCTCCCCAAATCTCCATGTTCACCAACCCTGAAACCCCTTCTTTTGGGGCTTTTAAGGAGGCTTCATTAGTTAGGCATGACTGATTATTGCATTGGCCATTGACATTTAAACTAAACCTCCTTTCCCCATTCCCCTCCGCAGAAGTCTTGGGTTGGGGTTAGGACTGAACATTTCGACCCTCTAATCATGTGTTTGGTTCTCCTGGCAACTGACTTTCATTCTTATATGCTTCTTGCAAAGAACCTCATTAATATAACAAAAGACACTTTATCATTCTCAAACACTTAGGAAATTCCTAGGGTTTGGGGAGATGTGAGCCAGAAACTGATGAAGACCAAAGATAGATGGGAAATCTGGGTCATCTTAATGACTGAATCTATGAATTTCTTAAATCATGCTATCAGACAACCTTTTTGTTTTCTTACACTCAACACAAAAGTCTCTGTTTCCCCCTTCACAGTCTCCGAATCCCCACAGCTCTATGGTAAGTGTTTCATGCACATCGACCAGCCAAGAACATTCTGTCCAGCTTTCCCACAATATGTGTTATGAAATCAAAACATTTTCCCCAAAATATAAAATGATGAACTTGCTGGTTCTATTGTTTCAAACTATACACATTCCTCTCTCTTTGCCTCTCTCTATCTGGCTTGTAGTGTCTCCTAGAATAATGAACCCCACCTCCATGGCGAATGTAATGGGGTGGGGCGGGCAGTGCCTGGTGATGAGCAGCACATGACACACGTCACTGGACAGTGGTGCACCCCCTGCCCTGCAGGGGAGCAGGGACCCATGGGCACAGATGCCACCAAGGCTGCATGAGCGTCCGTAAGAAAGTGGTTTCACGCAGTGGCTCTGCAGACACCCAGGCATAGATCATAGATGGCTCCTGATTACAGTCTCTGCCTTCACTTTTTAAAAAATAGACTTTGTTTTTCAGATTTATAGAAAAATTGCACACAAAATACAGGGAATTCCCATATGCCTCTCTGCTGACCCCCAGCTTTCTTTATTATTAATACCTTGCATCAGAGTGGTATATTTTTACAATTACTGAACCAATACTGATAATTGTTATTAAGTAACATCCAAAGTGAGCCTTTACATCTTTCACTCTTTGTGTTACGAGTGAAGTTCTATGGGTCTGGACAAATGCGCAGTGCCCACATCCACTTACTATGGACCAGTTTGTCCTGAAAGTGCCCTGTCTCCCCATTGTCTTCAGACTCAGTTTTCTCAACTTTTTCTTCAAAGTGCTTATTGCCGTTTGTGACGGCATGGTTGTGGGACAGCCTGGTTGAAGACTGCCTCCCTCCCGGGCTATAGGAAGCCTCATGGAAGTGACCACTCCCTCAGGCTTTTCCCACATTGAGTTTTAATAGCATGCAGAACATGTGTGGGTTACTGGAAAACACTGTTTCCAAAAGGAAGAAAGGAGGGAAGGGAAGAAGGAAGAAAGGAAAGAAAGAAGGGAAAAAGAAGAACGGGAGGGAGGGGAGGAAGGAGGCAATGAGGGAGGGAGGGGAGAAGGGAGGGAGGGAAGAGGAAGGAAGGAAAAGTGAATGGGTGGAAGGATGAGAGGTGGAGGAAACACGCACACAGGAGGCTACAGGGAGTTGGTATCAGGGCGGGAGGAGGAAGCTCTACCCGATTAACTGCACGCACCAGTAACCTCACTGTTACCAAAATAAAGTAGCAGAGAATTTGTTTCTGAGTCAAGCTGCTGGGCCGCGCCAGGGCTTATCGTGGTGGTCAGTGCAGACTCTTCTTGCTCGGTCAGGATGACAAGGACGATGGGAGCAGGGACCTGGTGTCCCGGGAGCCAACCCGTGAAATAGCTTGACAGGACTGAATCCATCACTGTCTTCATCGCTGTGACTTTTGGGGTCACCTCCACGTTTTGGCCCAGTAAATGATTAAGCAGTTAAATAAAGACAGGCTCATTAAGGAAACATACTTCCCTGTGTATCTGCCCCAATTCCTCCTAAATTTAATCTGTCCATGAGCCAATTTTCAGGACAAACACATACTGTCTCTTTTATCTCTGGAGCCTTAACCTTGAAGCCATTCATTGCCCCTGAAGTTTCGTGACGCCCCTCTTTCATCTCCTCTTCCACCCGGTGAAGGGGTCCCTTCCTCACACCTACCCCCAGGCTGGATGAGGGGCCAGCAGCTCTCATGGGGCAGTGGGGGAGAGGGCAGGGCACTTGCAGGGTCTGCTTCGCCAGGAGGCAGGGCTGGGCCCATGAAAGCGTCCTTTCTTCTCTGTCACAAGGCCTCTCTGACCACGGGGACTCTGGGGCATAATGGGATTGAATTTCCTTGGCTGACAGGTTGGCTTTGTTCTGCTGGTCCAGATTTGAGTATGCTTGACCGTCTGGGTTTCGACTGCTCTCTAACCTGGTTTCGCTGAGGACACAACAGAAATTTGCCAGGGTCCACAGGACTGGCTGGACCCCAGGGCTGCCTGGATGGGGTTGGGTAGGCCTGGGGTGGGGTAGGGGCAGGGAGATGGGGATGCTGGGAGGAACTGGGTTGGAACATGCAGATTTTCTCAACTCAGGTCTCACCTTTGCCCTGCTTTCTGCTTCTCTGCCCTGTACTCAGTCTGATTCCCCTTGAAGGACAAGGACATGCCTCCCTGGACGCTCTGAGCTTGTAATAGCACCTTAGAGCTCGGAATGGCACCTGGGCTGCACGCTTGCAACCAGCAGGCCAAGAGGGCCCGCTGCCCCCTCTCAAGGCTCTGCTGCTCCCGTGAGCAGGCCAGGCACGATGCCCACATTCCTTCTGCTGGCCCCGAGGCCCTCTATAGGTTAGGGTGTCTGAAGGAGGTTTTGTAGGTTAACAGTGCCAAGTGGAAACTTCTTTTTCCTAAATGCCGAGCACAAAGCTATGAAAAGGGGGATTCTTTTCAGACTAATTAGATCCTGGGTAAAGACTCAGGTTTTTTTGCTCAAGAAGAAAGAACTGCCCACACCATATGAATTCCCAGAGAGGAGACAGGGACCCTGGAGGCCTCTCCTATTCCTTGGCAGAGACAGGGCCCTGGTACCACATGAAACTTCGGCTGGCTGCCTGCTCACAATCGCTCACCTCGCACTCCGGCCCCAGGGGATGTAGCTGTGCTGTCTGTGCTGTCTGCCTCCTGGGAGCAGCTGCTGGAGCCTGTGGTCCTCCCTGTGCCAATGCTGGGACACAACTGCTTTTGCACTAGTATTATTTCAGCAGGGCTGAGTTGATCAGCACCCTCCCCTGGGCCTGCCAGCCCTTTCCCTGGCCTATACCTCCTTCCTTGCACCGATTTCATTCTCCCTGGTGCTGGGCTGTTTGATTTGGCTGGGTTTTGTTTTTTAACAGGAGTTAGTATGTCTGCTAGGAGGCGAGGTAAGAGCTACAGTTCACATGCCGTGGCCCTCTTGCCCCATGTGAATGAAGGCAGCAGTATGGAGCTGTCAGGTGGGGAAGGAGAGGTTTCTCATAGCACTTTCTTCCCTGGATGCAGTGAGTCCTGAGGTCTGCTTCCTACCTGTCTTCTCTGGATTTATTTTTGCCAACTGTTAAGTCTTTTGCTGGTAGTCATTTGTCTTCTGTGTCCTTCCCTTGCAAGTAAAGGGAAGCTGGCAGACTTGGGAGTGGGCAAGCAGTGGGCTCTCTCCTCCCATAGAGATGGGCTGGCAGCCTGCTGGGGCTTGGATGGGGGCCAGGCTGCCTGGGCCTGAAGCCTGGCATCAGCACGTATGAACACCTGTTACTTTTCCTGCTCCCACTTTCCATCTGTAAAATGGGACTATGCTGTGCATAGTCCATTATGAAGATGAAGTAAATACGGGTGGAAGGTGCTTTGAGCAGAGCCTGGTGTGCAACCAGCTCAAGAGCTGTTATTATTATCATCTCCCAGGGGCCTGGTGACTTCTGCATACAGCCTTACTGGACCCAAGAGCTGAAGGAAATGGAACAAACCCAGAGAGAGAAAGCGACACTCTTGTGACCTAATTAGTAGCCAGCTGGAGGATTACTGGTCTTGTTGGCAGATGGGGGGCATCTGGGGTGCCTGCAGAGCCCCAGGAAATACCTAGAGGGCTTGCCCAGGCCTGCCTGTAAGGGGCTGCCCACCCTGAAGTCCCACATGCTGTCACCAAGGCTGATTTGGGGACTGCTCGGCCCTACTCAGGGCAGAGAAGTGGGCAGGGCCCCGGGACCTGCAACCCAGCAGCTTGACCCCCTAAGTCTCCTCAAAAAAACTCTTGCCTGTGTACCCAGAGAGCATTCCCAGGATGCCTCTCACAGCACTGCTGCAGCTAGCAAGCAGTTAGATGTACCCAAAGGCCCAGCAGGATGGATCCATAAGTTGGGGCACGTGCATGTACAACAACAAATGCACCACCTATTTGTTAAGAGTCAATAAATTACAACCACATCCATCAACCCGGCTGAAGCTGAGACACACGACAGTGAATTTGAAAATGTAAATGGCCAAGGGCTGTAAGAGGCATTTTAAAATAAAACTTGCTAACAAGCAGGTCAAACGCTGTATTGTGTAGGGACACTCATATTTGGCAAACTCACAAAGCATAAGGAGTGGCCATGTCTAGGAGGGTGAGTTGCAGGAAGCTGAGGTCATCCAGGTGGCTCCCACCTTAGCGTCTATTGCCTCAGCAAATTCTAGTTCCTGCGCTGAATGGTGAGCTCACAGGTGTCTGCTCCGTTATCATGCTTTATCCCTTAATATAAACTGCGTGTATCCGTGGTCTGAAATTCTTAACAAAGCGTTTAAGATAAGACGTTGGGCGTGACTGATCCTGCAAGGCTTATTTTTGGCAACCCCTTCCCAGGAAGCCTGGCTGTTGCACTGCCTTTGCTCTCATAGCCCCTCTACCACATGCTATTAAAGGCCCCTCAGCTTCCCAAGGTGCTTTGGAATTTTCTGTATATTTTTATTTTGTGTATATAGTACAAGCTCCCCAAAGGCTCTAGAACTGGCACTGGAATGGCAGTTCCATGGGGGCAGGGATTTTTTCTATTGTATATATGTTTCTAAGAACCAAACCCAGTGTTTGGTGTTTGTGGACATCATAAATGTTTATTGGATGGATTGATGGATGAATGAATGGATGGATGAATGAATGGATGGATGGATGGATGGATGGATGGATGGATGGATGGATGGATGGATGGATAGGTGGGTGGGTGGGTGGGTGGGGAACTGTACTGAGTGGAATTGAACATAGCTTTGTGAGCTTGGGTCACACACTTAACCTCTCTGGGCCTTCCTTTCCTCTTCTCTAAATGAGGAAATTAATATTACAGTTCCCAAGGGGTCACTCTGAGGATGGATAAAAAGATGGGGGTGAAAATGTCTAGCAAATGTCAGATGCACATTCCAAACTGGTTATATATGTATCTATGTCTGACCCTAAAGACCTGGGACAGATTCCCAGTGGACCTTTAGGTTGTCCATCTGAGTTCAGGGTCTCCTCTCCCTCTCCCTGTGTGGTCCATGGGAAAAGGGATCACAGTTCTGTATCCTTCTCCTCGGCCAGGGGCCAGTGACCTCTGGAGGTCACCTCTGACCGCTGGGCCAGTGGATCTATTGTGAGGGGCCCTTGATGGCTAGACAGAATCATCAAGTCCCAGAGCCCAGCTGGTCTCTATAGCCACGGTCATGGTCCCCATTCCCTGAATGGCGCTTTCTCTAAATAGAGTAAACCCTTTAGAAGCCGTAGTCAACTTCTAACTCAGCCAGCTGTCTGGCCACTCTCTCTGTCCCTTTAGGTCCTAAAACTCTGGAAAGGAGGCAGCTTGGAGGTGGAGTCATGTAGACCTGCATGCAGACCTGGGCTCAAATGCCGCAATAATGCTGTAATTATCTGTCCACTTCTGAGTAAGCAGTCTCCACGTCTGTGAAGTGGAAAAGTAAATCCTGTTCTGTAGGACTGTGGTGAGGGGGAGAGACAGTGCATGTGATTTTCCTGGGAATGGGGCACTCACTAAAGAGTTATAAACCATCAAGCACATAATATTAAAAGGTAAGATGTGATAGTTATCTTACTATGAAGCAGATGATGATGATGGCTGCACTTCAATGGACTGATTGCCTTCTACAGATCTGAGTGTCAGAGAGAAGAAAGAAGCTTTGGGCATGTGTGCTAGCACATGTGTGTGTGTGTGTGTGTATGGTGTATAAATATATATTTTTTATTACATAAGGGAAAATGACATCACAGGAAAAATGCAAATATATTATCCATCATGTCTGTATAGATGAGTGAACAAAGAAGCATTTGGTTTGCTAGCTCAGTGGTGTAATGCCACCTGAATACAGGCCCATGTTGTACTGCTGCTGATACAGAGAGGGCTCTTGGATATGGCCCCTGGCTCTGCTGTGCCTACTCATCTGTGCCAACTTCCCCATGTTCACATATTGCCACCAGGCTGGGCGTTTCCTGTCCCTCATACCAGGACTAACCTCCCTATGATGGGCCTTCAGAAAACTGTTGATTTCATCTTCAGAGGTCAAAGTTGGTATTTCAGTTTTATTTATAATTACCTGTCCATAGTTCTCCACAAGACTGTATGGTTAGCGGCAGTGAGGGCAGAGATCCATCTGATTTTCTTTTGCACTTTGTCCCAAGTACCCGTGACCATGTAGGTGCTTGAGTGGATAGATGGGCAGATGGGTGGGTGGATGGATGAATGGATGGATGGTCAGACAGATGGTCATATGGATGGATAGATGCGTAGATGAATGGCAGGATAGGTGGATGGAAGGATGAATGTATAGAAGGATGGGTGGATGGATGGAAGGGTTGGATGGATGATAATTTGGTACAGATGGTTTGGAGCATGATTATATCTTCATCTCTTAAAATATTTTTTTAAACATGATACTCTAGTGCCTCCTCTACTTAATCTTTTTCTTCTTTATTAAGTGGATGTTGGTTTACAGCCATGAATGTTATTCAGAGCTATAGGATCACATCTCTTCAGATCTGCTTCCTCTACTTTAAAAACGGAGCAAACTTAAAGACATTCATGTATTTGGCTCTATTTTTGAAGTGAATTAGATTTCCAAGTCTTCTGGCTTGGAAAAAAAGTGGGGAAAAAAGTTGGAATAAAAGTTCTACAAAGAACTCATATAACTCAACAAAAAGGAAACAAATAACCCAGTGAAAAATTAAGCGGGATAACTCAATGGAACCTCTCCAAAGAGGACATACAGACCACAAACAGGCACATGAAAACATGTTCATCATCATATCATCTGGGAAACACAAATCCAAACCACAGTGAGATAGCACCTCACACCTGTGAGAATGACCCACATCAAAAAGACCACATCAAAAAGTGAAAATAGTTGATGCTTCGTTGATGAAGATATATACAAACTTCTTCAAGCTGTATAACATTCCTTGTGACCCCAAATTTATTCAACCATTCCTGAGTTGATGGACACACAAAGCTTCTTTCCAGATTTTTGCCACCAAACATGTAATACTAATGAGTCTTGTAAACTGGTGTTTGTTTTACGGGCTAGAGTCCCAAATAAGGGGTTACTTGGTTAAAAGATATAAATGCTTTGTATTTTAGTAGATGTGGTGAGGTTACTTTCCAAAAAGACACTTTTCCTGCCCCTTTGCTTTCTTGTGTGGCTTCCTTTGCTCCTAACTTCCCTGGGCCCCAGCCACTTCCCTGTCCACCCAAGGTTGCATGGAGTTGAATGCATCCTGAATTTCTTCCTAGGACACCCACTTTCCAGGCATGTAGATGCTCCTGTCTAGACTGCTTACCTTCCAGTAGCAGTTCCAACCTCACCCCTAAGGTTACTGGTGTCCTGATCACCTTTCCTCCAGTAGCTCAGCTGAGCCACACCTCCCTGCTTCAGGGAGGTGACTTCAGTAGCTGAAAAGAGGAAGGGCAGGAAAAGTTAGAGAGAGAGGTGAGAGGTGACTCTAGGAGCAAGGACAGAGTCTGTCCCCTGTTCCCTTCCATGTCCCCTTTCTATTCTGTCTTAAAGTTAAAGTGATACTAACAATGGTGTTAACAGCCATAGCAACAGCAACAGTAAGAGTCAACATTTATAGCAGTGATTCTTGGGTAGAGGAGGGGGAGGACTTTTTTCCCCATTTTTTATTGTCACAATCAAAAGGGGCTGCTGTTAGCATCTAGAGGACAGGGGCCAGAGATGCTGCTAAATATCCTACAATGCATCCATGAGTCCTTTCCAACCCCAGAGAAGAATTATCCAGTCCCAGATGGCAACAGCTTCAACACTGAGAAACCCTAGTCCATTGTGTGCCTCTGGTGTGAAGGGAGTTGTGCTACTGTTCTCTGAGCTAGCTACCATCATTGCACCCACTTTACAGATGAGGAAGTTGAGGCTCAAAGAGAAGTGACCCTCTTAAGCTCCACAGCTGTTCAGTGGCACAGAAACTATTTGAACATGGACTTGCTTGATCTCACTACCCCCAAATGGTCTCATTATCCCATCTCTCCCCTCCTTGTCACTGAGTGTCAGGGGGTTTGTGCTGTGGCAGTGTCAGCTGGCCATGTGCTGTGGCAGCAGATGGAGTGTCTAGTACAAATCATGTGCCTAGACTTACGTGGGAGGTGACCTTGGTCCTTCTCACAACCTCTGGGTCAAGGAGGTCTCTATCTGATTCTTCCAGCTCCTGAGCTCCTGTAGGGCTGGAGCAAGGGAGGGCTGACAAAGGGGTAGTGGGGCTTGTCTTCCTGCTTCCAGACACCTGCTCAGACCCAGCTCCTGCCATCCTCTGTGACTTGGGAAGCTGGCAGCAGAGGGGTGTGTGGGAGGTGGACCCTGAGATGTCTGATGTGACATCCCAAGCCAAACGTCAGTTCTTACTACAGCTGGGAGTGCATATTTGCATTCCTCGTATATTTGCATCCTGTGTGTGCGATTCTGCCTGTATGTGTCTGTGAATTCACCTGTGTGTGCATTTACATGTTTCACAGTGGGCTCATGAATGTGTGTGTAAGTGTGAATTGTGCTGTGTATCTTGTCTAGACGTTTCTCTTTGTGCTCATGGCATTGTGTTTTACTCTCTATTTCCTGGTATTTGACTATCCAGGCAGACATGTCTGCATGGGTGTTTTTCTGTGTTACTGCTGCATGTCCATGTGTATGTATGTCTGTGTAGGTGCCTGTGAGCCCAGCTGTTGTAGCCATGTGTAAATGACACAAGTGTGTGTGTGTGAACACACATGAAGGCATGAAGATTTTTTTTTGTAGATTGATTTTTGTGGGATGTGTATGTGGTTATAGCTGTATCTTTGTGTCTGAGAATACAGTCATTCTGTCTACAAGAAAATATATGTGTAGTGGTGTAGGTTGTGTGTGTGCATGTAGATGGAGGTGACTATGTGCAAGTGATGCCTTGTGTGTGTGACTGTGCGGTTATTGTCGCGCGCGCGCCTGCGTGCGTGCATGCGTGCGTATGCGCACATGAGGGCGGGGGTTAGGGAGCGGTGACTCAGGGTATTAATAACACAGAAGAAGCTGAAAACCCTGCTCTGCATTTGTTCCTTGTAGTCCCTGAAGGGCTCAGCATCTCACCTCTGAGCTCAGAAGAAGGAACCACAGGGAGGAGGCTCAGGACCCAGGCTCCCCTCCCCACCCCCACTGCTCCAGCTGGCCCCCATGGTGCCAGCTGTCAGGGACAGAGGTCCTTGGGCCTTGCCCTGCTTCCAGCCAGTCACTGAGGCTAAACATTTACTGAGGCCCGAGGCTGTGTTTGCTTAAACCTCCAGGGTCATCGCACACATGCCATCTCTGGTTCTAGGAGTTTCCCTTTTTCAGAACCGAGCAGGAGCTGGCTGAGCAAGTTCCCCGAGGTAGCAATTTCCAGAATGGACCAGCTCCCTCAAGGTCTACTTCACCTCAAGAAATGTTTAACCTTGGCAATATGTTCACTGCCCTGTCCTTTTAAAGTGCTCGTATTTTCTCCAAATCTGTGCACTTTCTATAACTGATATTTACTTAGCATTTTCCCTTAAAGTGATTTGCTCTTAAAAATGAAAATACCTATTTAAGCTTTATTCAATGCACTTAGATCTTCTTAAGCAAAGATATACTAGTTATAAATGTATATTTTTAATAATTTATTTAATGCACATTAAACTAAAAAAGCATGGCTTCTTTGTGCTTGCCCCATGTTGGAAGAAAATGCTCAGAAAGCCCCCTCTGGCCTGCTACATTGAAGGCAGCAGTGTGTGTCCAAAGATCTGATTTCCACACGCTCTCTCAGGAAGGCCCCTTTTGCATAGAATCAGGCTGGGCTCGAATACCTGCCATTAGTTACTGAGAGGTGTTTCCCTATTCCCAGATGGCAAATCCTTTGTTTCCTAGGTCAGGGCAGGAGGCCTCAGGAGCAGGGATACAGGGCAGGAGGGCAGCTGCCAAGTAGCTTCTGAGGGAGCCCTCTGCCTCCTCCTCCTTGGTCAGCCTCCTCCCCTCGGGCCCGGGTCCACAGTGTCATTGCCTTGGTGATCCTGAGCAGGGTTGCAGGCACAGAACTCCTCCCTTGCAGGTGGGAGGATAGCAGGGAAGGGAGCGGGAGAGAGGAGAGGGGAGGAGGGGACAGATGCCCAGACAGATGGGCCTGGCCGCCAGCTCTGCCTGGCCTAATGAATTTCCTTCTCCGGCCCTCAGGCGGGTCAGTAAATGAGACCAGTGACAGCATCTGGGATGATTCCAGGAAGAGGCTAATAAATCAGGCCTAGAACCAATCCTCTTCCCGGGAGAAGAGGGAGGCAGGCCGGCAGAGGGAGAGCTGGGGGTTCGTAGAAACCCGACAACGGCCAGTCTTTGGGTGACCCTGGACGGAGTTCCCTTCTGACGAGGCCCTGTGGCCTTGGAGGCACTGGCTGTGCAGGGCTGTGTCCCCAGGGCCCATGGGTGTATGGGGGGTGAGTTCTCCCAGGGACCTGGCTTACTGACCTCCGGGCCTTGGGACAGGCACACCCGTCCCACAATCACTTATTTATTCCTGTGACTCTGCTCAACCCCCCGGTCTCAGGGGAGGTGTCATTCCTCCTCTTCAGGGATGTCTTCCTTGACCCAGGGGCCGCCTGTGTGCTCTCAAGCTCCTGAATGTCTGCTCCAGAAGACCCAGGCTGTGGCTGCTCCTTTTTCAGGCTCACGGGAGGTGGGGGGTAGCCTCCAGTCCTAGGGGCGGGCGTAGTAGTAGGTGTTCGTCCATATTAGATCGATGACAGAGAATGGGAAGGTGAAAGGGAAAGAAGCTGGAAGTAACAAGAGTTGTTACTCCACTTGAGGGACAAATCAAAGTGGCCCTGAGTGGAGGAGGGTGAAGTCTGTACCTTCTGGCACCCCCACACTCTGGGGACACTCGGGTGGCCCTGGATGACATTCCTGGCTGGCCCCACCACTGCTGCAGGATGAGACGTTGGTAGTGCGTTCACCTTCCTGAGCCTCCAGGTTCCCGTCTAGCTTGTGTGAATCAAATCAGGTAAGTTTTCTGGACATGCTCCGACAAGCACCGAGCGCTTCACATCTGCCCGGTATTAACTGTGAAATCACACCAGCCCGAGCTATGGCAACACGAGCGAATAGCTCGTTTAATTTTATTTTACAGATGAACAACCTCGCCCAGATAAGGGCAGTGAAGTCACCCCGGCTCAGACAACCGTTAAGTAGAGGGAAGCTTGGAACACCCAAGTCTTGGGAACCAAACAGCCCAGGTGACAACCTGGCTTGTGACTCAGTGGCGGCATGGCCCCCCGTGACCCATTCACCCTCGCTAAGCCCCACGGGTCCCACAGTTCCTCCCTCACGGCGTGGCCTGGAGTATGAGACATAGTATTGGTAAAAGCACGTTTTCACCGATTGCCTATGATGTAACGGGCACTGAGGTTTTAGGAACAAAACAAAACCAAAAAACCCTGCTTTCAGGAAGAATATAGTCTAGAGTAAAGGAATAAACATGGATGAGGTTTTTTTAAAAAGCAAACTCTCGATTATTTTAGTGATGATAAGTGCTAAGGAGACAGTCTAGGGAGTGTGTGTGTGTGTGTGTGTGTGTGTGTGTGTGTAAGGTACTGGAGTTTGCAGATTAATGGGCAGGGAAAGGCTTCTTGAGAAGGTCTTTTGACTAAAGAGTGTTTAGCACTGAGCTGGCAGGAAGCGCTACATCACTGCCCATGTCACAGAGGAAGCAGATCACCTCCTCATTGCAGCATCACTGATGAAAGCACATTTCAGCTCCTGCTGCATGTTCTTCTCTGACCCTAGGTCACCTGCCCTGCCTGTGACTTCGCACACTCAAAGCACAAATCCTTCCACGGGAAAGTCAACTGTCCCATAAAAGAAGCATGTGTGGGTCTGTGTATGTGTGTAACAGGCATTTGCAGATGCTCCTGTGCCTGCATAGCCAATGCAGCGGCGGGGATTGGGGAGGGGGGTGGAGGAGAGAGAGAGAAGACAAGATCGAGTGTGAGAGGGCTGGATGCAAAGGTTTGACTATTTTCTGTGACATGTGAATTCGTGTCTATAAATAGGAATGTGCCAGAGAGAGTGTGAGCCAGCATGGGCCTGCGTGTGTGCACGTGCTCGTGAGTGTAGTGTGACCATGTGTCTGTGCACCTGCATACCAGTCTCCTGGAGAATTGGGAGCAGACTTGGGTGGGAGGGGCTTTTCTGTGCATGGTTCAGTCAACAGAGAAGGGGTCCCAGCGCAGCCATGAATGGTTTGCCATTCCAGATCCAGCTGAGTGAAGCTTAGGCCAGTGAATGGAGGGGATGAGTAGGCAAAACTTTGGAGGGAATTGTGGGGCCAAAGTCACGTCAGCAGCCCCTGTGTGGGCCGCATTTACGTGGGGAAGTCCCTAAGAGAGGCAGGCTGGGCACACTAATAGTGTGTCCACTGAAGGGAACCCCACCCCCACCACCAGCCTCAAGTGTCCTTGGGGGATGCAAGGTAGGTTGTCTTAACTCTCAGGTGTTTTTCTGAGAATCTGTTGCCCCTTGATTCTTGAGTTGAACATTCTGTACCTCCTTCCAAGGGAGAGGATTGCCTGTGTGCAAAAAAAATCATCCGGTATTTCCTCAGGGTTCTTCTAGGCTGATAAATAATCAAACAAGCATCAGGCAGATTGATAAGAGAAAAAGTCAAGGAGAAGTTTAATAATAACTTGTGCCCTCCTGTCTACATGGGAGAGAATGGGCATGACTGAGTCACTCACTACATGGCTTCAGATGTTATCTGGAACAGCTTAGCTAAGACAAAGGATGCTGGGAGGAAGAAATAGTAAAGTCAGGGAGTTAACTGAGGAAGGCACAGAATCAAAGATAAGCAGATTTAAGTCCTGCCTTCTTCACTGAAAAGAGATAGAGACTAGGTCATCCCAGGACAGTTTGGGGAATGCCCCTAGAGGGAGAAGTTTCCATGTAAATGTCTTTTCAAAAGCAAACTCCAGTGAAATCAGTGTTTTATCATGTAGAAATAATTTTGGGGGTGGTAGATTTTTTTTCTCCCTACATGGTCTAGTCTCTTCCTTCAATCCCATTCAAAAGTTCCTGGGGAGGGTCCCTAATTGGTGTGAATTGAACTAATCTAAACTGTGTTTGAGGTAGAAGTATAGCATGATTCACTCAGTTTGGACCAGTCAGCAAAGGTCAGGGCCAGGACCCTATATGACATGGCCTCTCCACATAGATGTGCCTGGCTGGTGTGGGGGTGCAGCACAAATTCCCATGGAAAATGGAGGTGGCCCTGGGCAGGCAGGATTACGATTATTGTCTGCCCCGGTGCTGGAGTTGTCTTTCAGAGGTTTATTTGATTGCCTGCCCCTTCCCCCAAGCTTTTCAGCCTCTAGAGGTTCCTTTAAAACTCCTATTAAACTCACACTGAAGTTGAAATTAGCTGCTAGGGATCTGAAATCCTGTGGGGAGAGGAGAAAAGCAGATGTCTAAGAGATGGCTTTGAGATTTGGCTCCAGGACCTGCCAAGGCATGCAAAAAATAAAACAAGGGAAAGAAAGAAACACCAGAGAACCAGCATAGGCTTCGGTAACAAACAGAGCTGGGATCAGATCTCTTCCCAGGAGCTGGCTGTGTGGCCTGAGTAGGTCACTTCACCTCTCTGAGCCCCTGTCAAGCCAGGAAATGAAAGCAGCAGGGCCGTAACGAGGCTTCCCAATGAGGTCAGCTACCGCCACAATACGCGCTCACCAAACGGGTAACTGGGCTGTTTCTTCATCAGCCTGGTTGGTCCTGGTCTTCTGATGACCAGGTCACAAATCTTAGAAGCCAACTGGAAAATGAGTGGCACATTCTTGTTTTCCTGATTTCCCCATTGGGTTAGAGGCAGCAGAGGCAGGACAGGCTTTGGCATCAGGCAGGACTGGGCTTGAATCCTGCCTGAGCCAGCCACCAACTAGCTGTGCGCCGTGGGCAAGCCTCATCTCTTACCTGCTCTGTAAAAGATAAGTGTGACTGACCATTGAATAACACGAGTTTGAGCTGTACAGCTCCACTGGTGTGGATTTTCTTGTGAATAGACAGTGCGAATGTGTGGGACTGGTAAATACAATGGCAATGTACTTTCTCTTCCTTCTGTTTTCCTTTATGATATTTTCTTCTCTCTAGCTGACTTTATGGTAACACCACATTCTATAATGCAAATAACACAAAACACATTTTAATTGACTTTCTGTTAGCAATGAAGCTCCAGACCAATAGCAGGCTATTAGTAATTAAGTTTTAGGAGAAAACAAAATTGTCCACAGATTTCCAACTGGGCAGGGGTTTAGTACCCCTAACTGCTGCATTGCTCAGAGGTCAACTGCTATTGCCCCCCCCCCCAAGAAAAGCTGCACATGAAGATTAAATGCAATAACCTATGTAGCTTCTCAGCATATGGTGCTGACCTGGTCACTGATTTTTAAAAACCATATCGAGCACCTGCTTGATTCAGTAATGTGGGAAGTATTTATGGGGTGCTTTCCATGGGCCCACATAGATAGCCCCCTCATAGATAAATAAGTATCCTATGTCCAGTAGGAATACATACTTTAAGGATAAAGAGTAGCAGCAGTATGAGGAACAGGAAATAAGATGCAAGTTCAAATACAATGTGCCAGTTGCGTCAGTTGCCAGGGCTACAGAGATGGAGACCCATTTCTTTCTAGCTAGCAGCACTAGAGAGAGTGCAGACGAGGCGAATGGGGCTGGAATGGGCATGTGCAGAGAGGCACCGCTGCACTGTGGGCTTAGTGAATCCTGGCTCTGTCCCCAGCACCTCTTCTCTTCCGCAGGAACTTGCCCTGGTTATAATCCACATGGGATTCTGCAGAAATCCACTTTAGCAGCCTCCTGGCCCCCTGAACATTCCAGCCCCCCAGGCATTTCCTGGGCTTCCTGTGCGATGGAGATAGTAATCTCCCACCCACTCCCCACTCACCTGCTCCTCCTCTCGGCAGAGGCAGGAGGGCTTCTTTTGCAGTAAATTTGGAGTCAGAGATGAGTGCTCATACTGGCTAGGTGCCTACAGGCCTGTGACCTTAGGTGGGGCCCTTTGTCTGGTGGAGTTCAAGTTCTTCACTTCAGAAACGGAGATAATAATAGCATGGAGGAGAAAAGCATTTCCAAAGTTCCCCTCCTAGGGCCCACCTAATAAGAACTGCAGCTCCCCTGCCCTCCTCCTCTTCTGCCCTTGTTGGAGTTCTCTACCACCTGGCCAACAGGTCTGTTTCCTGGGAACATTCCAAGAACATTGAAGACAGACGAGGGTGTGGAGTTTGAGTTAGAAAACAAAGTGATGTCTTGACTTTGTCATTCAACTGTGGGACTGAGGGCACTCCCTGCCCTCCTTGTCCCTAACACCTGGACTAGCAACCCCACCTCCAGGGCAGGGGCTGAGGGTCAGTGAATAGAATGCAGAGAAGGGATTGGGACAACGCAGAGGCCTGCAAGGTGGCAGCCCTTGCCTCTTGTTTCTAGGCCTCACTACTTCATCTTAAAATGGGTCATTGATTCAGCTTTCACTGTAAATTGGGTTTTCCCTATATTCTCAACCCTCTGTGACTTATATTTTCATTATCAGCCTTATATATGAGTCAACTGATTTGAGAGAGGTTTAGGAACTGGCCTAAAGTCCCCAGGAGTTGGTTAGTGATGGATTCAGCGTTCAGAGCCCTGCAGCTGGTTCCAGGTAGATCTGGCCAACAGATCTCTCCAACACGGTGCTCGCTGCTTCTCCTCGGGAAAATCAGTCTGATCATTGTTCTGCAGGGCTTAACATGCTTGACCTCAGAGCCTCGGTGATAGGAGAGGACCCAGAGGAGGGCCCTGTCCTGAGCACTGAATTCTATACAGGGCATTTGTCTATCCTAACATGTTATCAAGAAGGTGCTGGATTTTCACTGGTCCTTGCCCTCAGGAAGCTCAGTCTGGTGGCAGAACTTCACAGACTGGCTGAGCTGAGCCCAGCAGACTCTGAAGTCCATCGACCTGGACTCGAAACTCACCTCCAGCTCTTGAAGTCCTTATGCTCTTGGGTAGATCTCCAAGCTTTGGTTTTCTCATGTGTAAAGTAGAGATAATATTGGGGACACCCCAAAGGGTTGTTTGAGCTAGGAAGCACCTGTAAGGCATTCAGAAAAGCAACTGGCCCTCGAGAGTGTGCAAGAAAGGTAGTTCTTGGGGTGGGGGGGAGTGCAGGGAGGAGGCGATCCTGCTCCTCCCCATCTACAAGGCAGGGTGAGACATGGGCTCTCAGACAGCCCCCAGTAGGAAGCCCATTAAACACCTACTACTTACTGCCTCCTGTTTAGCAGTTGCAAGCTCATGTGATCTTTCCAGTAACCCTTTGGGGTGGGTAATTACTATTCACAATTTACAGGACCAGAAGCTTAGAGAAGTGGAGTCGTGCTCAAGGACACAGCAGGCATGAGGTGCTCAGGCTAATTCTGTTGCACCTGTGTCTCCTGAGCAGAGGGGGCTCAGGAATGACCCCTGTTCCTTGGCCAACAACTCTTCTTTCTTTCTGGTTTCTTGCGCCTTCCTTCCCAGGCCTGGTACCCTGGCATCCATCATGGACCCCTGTTTTCCTTGGAGAGCTGGTCTATTCTCAAGCTTCCTTACGATCTCTTTTTGGATTCCATGCTCCGCAGTGGTCTGGCTCATCTCCATCTAGTAAAATCAAGCGGAGTCCCATTAAGAATCCAGCATTGTGTGATAGAACATTTTCATGCTTCCTGTCACTACCCATGTGCCAGGAGTGACCATGTGACTCTCTCTGGGCCAATCAGAAATTTGGGAGTTCGGGAATGAGTGCTAACAATAAAGGGGAGAGAGTTCTTCTCTGTGTAAAGCTGAGATGAGCTTGGGGCTTGTTAGCAGCTCTTGTTCCAGCCTCATGGAGCAGAGCAAAGTAGATGGGCTGTAGATGCAACTATGAGGGATAAAGATAATATTCCAGTAGTTGACTCTGCTTGTCGCTGAGACCCAGACCACCTCTGCCTTTCCCATCTGTTGTGCAACCATCCCAGACCGGCCAGGTTCATTTTTGATTCTGGCAGACAAAAAGAGAATTTTGGACCCTTCAGTAACTCTAACATGCCTTTAATGCTGATTCATGGGAGTAGACTCACAAGCAGACCAGCAGGCGGGCAGGCAGGTAGCAACTGAGTCCCCTAGCCACCCCAGAGCTCCCCTTTTATCCCTGCTTCTCAGTCCAGGTGTCTGTTTACATACGTGCTCACCCATGCTCACTGGCTTCTCTGCCCAGGTGCCCACAGTTACAGGTGCATGTGCCGCATGCTCACACTCCCAAGTGCCCACTGTGAAAACATGTTATCACAGGTGGGCCGTGAAACCTGGCCACAGGTAGCAGCGAGCAGTGGGAGGCAAAAAAAGGAGCCTGAGTACCCCATGTTCCTTACATGAGCCAATACCACCCCCTCACCTCTTTCTTTGCAACAGAGATGTCCCCACCTACATCAGGGACAGTTTGGTAATATGTGGAGATGTTTTGGTTGTCACAGTTGACTAATGCCTTAGAGTATGCAGAGATGTTACAAGCAATGCACAGGATGGTGTCCCACAACAAAGCATACTATTGCCACAGGTGTTGCTATTGAGAAAACTTGCTGTTACAGACTTCCTTACCAAGACAATTTCCATAGCCAGTCTTGGATTGGATTACCAGCTCTGCCACGTGTGAGCTGGATGACAAGAGGCAAGTACTTCTCATGGCCAAGCTTCCACCTCCATTACCCAGAACGACCACATCCAGGGTGATGGCCGCACGTGGCTACCGAGTGCTTGAAATGTGCCAGTCCAGAGTGAAAGGCGCTATAAGGCTAATGACACACCAGGTGTCTAAGACTTACTTAAAAAAAAAAGTGTGTAACATGTCTTAATAGTATGTATATTGATTGATTATACATTGAAATGATCATAGTTTGCATGTATTGGATTCAATAGAATTATGATTAAAACTGATGTCACCAGTTTCTTCTTACTTTTATTTCCATGGTTATTAGAAATATTAACATTAATTAGGTGGTTGACTAGAAAATGTCAGGAGAGTCCAGGACAATTATGGGGTGGGTATAATGATATGGAGCTGCCTTTTTCTTCTCAGGAATGTAGTAAGGACTCCATGAACCCTCTGGGAATCTGGATTTTAAAAATGTACTGAAGATATCCCCTCCATGAAGATATCCTCACCTGCCTTCCAGCTCTCTGATAGCCAGATCCATCTTGCTTGGCTTCCTTGGTTCTTCATTCCAGCATCTAACTCACAGCCTAACAGGCAACAGTGTGTGTGTGTGATCACAAAGGAAATAGTCACTCCTGTTCTCTAGCTCAGCATAGGTAACCTTCCTTTCTCTTGGGTTAATATGAATTTGGGTTAAACTGTCTTTTCACTGCAGTCTCAGCTAACCAAAAAGATGAGAAACATGACCGCCCCTCCCTTTCCATTGCCTGCCATTCCCTGGTGTAATGTTCTGCTCATGGTTCTCACTTTCCAAACATGTTTTCAGTGGCTCTGCCGTTGTTATAGAAAATTCAGGGGTGAGTTGGAAGTTGATGCTGCATCGTTGTCATAGCAACACCAGCTGCTTCTGCCTTAGTAGTCAAGGCAGAGCGGCCACCGGGCTGACAAGATGTGATCTACACCTCTGAGGAAAAAAAGACATGATGCCATTCCCAGTCTCTTTTAACCCCAACCTCCTCATAACCCGGACACCACCCCTGGTTCCCCGGGGTGCTGTCCTGCAGGTAAACTACTAGGAAAATAAAATGAGCCTTGTCGGGTGGAAGTGAGACCTGCATTGCCCTGGTCAGTCACACCTGGTGTGCTGAAGACTTACTATGTGTTATTTATAGAGTCGTGAGTGTGTCTGATTCCTGTGCCAACCTTCACAAGAGATCCCTGACCTGTGACTTCACCAGCAGTTTTCCGTTTTGAAAAGAAAGCAGTTTTACAGTTAGGAAAACCACAGCTTTTCTAATTCCTGGATGATGAGAGAACACTATTTGTGCCTGAATGGCTGGTGTTCCTAAAAGTGAGTAAAAGGGTAGTAGCTTGGGCATCTGCAGGGCCTTTGTCTCCTGGTGGGCTCTGAGCAGAGACCCAGCGGCTGATGGAGGACTTCAGGGGGCACCTGGCTCACCTTACGTCATCTTCACCACAACCTTGTGATCTTCTCCACCACTATTATCCCCAGTTTAGAGATGACAAAAGTGAGGCTTTGGGAGGCCAAAGAAAGCACTCAAGACGGCCCTCCTGGCAGGCTGCCCAGCTCAAATTTGAATCACGATAGTTTTTCCTGGCGTCTGAAGTTTTTACATAACATCGCAGCCTGCTTCAGAGGAGAGGGTTCCTAATTCACAGACTAGGGAGGTGAGAGCAGGTGTCTAAGGTCGTGAAGGCTCAGATGTTGTGAAGCCTGGGTTGAAGCTCAGTCTGATGTGCACTGAGCTTCTTTGCCCGCGCTGCAGGGCACTGGCTAGTGCAGGAGAGCACCTCAGACATAGTGAGGTCCCTCTGGATGTGGGTGGTCATTTTACCAGAAGAAAGGCCCCTCATGAGCCCTAAAACCTGCCCAGTGCTGGCTGTGAAGAGTCTTGCTGGCTGGAGACCCAGCTCCCACCAGAGCCTGGGTGCACACGGCGGGACCTGAGCGCTGGGGACGGCGGCCACACAGCCTGGTCAGCAGACTCCACGTTGACTCAGGAGCAGGTGATGGTGCTGAGAGGGGTTGCGTTGCTCAGCCTTGTGTGGTGGCAGCTTTTTATGTGCCAAGGCCCCAGCATTTGCTTAAGGTCTGTCATTGCTGCTCAGCTCACGTAGATGCAGCCAAGCCACTGACAAGCGAAATCCCTCCTGAACAGGTCCAGGTGAAAAAGCACGATTGCCTTCCTAAAGAACCAGTGTTCTTGATCTTCCAAGGAAGAATCTTTTCTGAGGATTCTTAGAGGCAGGAAATCTGAGCGGCAACCTTTGGGGGCGTGAGGTGTAGCTTGATTCTCTATAGATTGATACCCCAAGGGAAAACAATAAAGAAAACAAAGAAAAAAGGCAACGTATAAGAGTCCCAAATTTTGGGCCTCCCTGGTGGCACAGTGGGTTAAGCAACACACTGTGAAGCAAACCGTAGCCACTGCAGCACTAGTTCGATCCCTGCTGCCGGCCAGGGAGGGGACCCACATGGCGCTGCAGACCTCTCCTGCTGTGCCCGCTGCTCCCCTCAGCAGTGTACTTCCATTGATCTGCCTGTTCTGCTCCCTGCTCTGTCTGTGGTGAATCCTCTCACCCCCCACACCTCTGGCCTGTACCCCAGCTCTTGTATGCATAAATAAATAAATCTTTAAAAAAAAAAAAAGAGTCCCAAATTTTGTGTTCCCAAACCACTGTTTTATGATGCCATACTGCACTTAAACATCCAAAATGATGCCTCATGCTCCTGTTCTGAGTATATGGATGGCCCCCCCATGGGCCCACAGCCGAGCTGTCTGCATTCTCTCCCTCCCCACTGTTCGCCTCTGTCGTCCAAGTGTCTCTCCTTCCAGGGAGGACCTGCCTCTTCCTTTATCTCCCCCTTGGAAGGAGACAGAGTTTGGGATTCATCTGGGCCCGAGTTTGAATCCTCTTCCACTGTTCTTAGTGTTCAACCTTTGAGCAATTTGCTTTGTTTCTGGAAGGTTTCATTTCTCCTCTGTACACGGAATGAATTGTACCTGTTTCTTAGGCTGGCTGGGTGATTACAAGAGTGAGCAGGTAAAAGTTCCAGCTCAGCACCTGGCTTCTGACCAGAATTCAGCACAGTTTTCTTTCCCTTCTTGCCTCTCCTTCTTTAGGGCTGATGCGTGTGTGGTCTGGAGCCTGCTAGACACTGAGCTGGTGGCTCCACGGGCGCCCTCACTCAGAGAGGGAGACAGGCTGCTCTTTCTTCCCCACAGCCATTCCTTGTCCCAGCCAGTCATGCCTCTCGGGATGGATCCAGCCTGTAATTAGACCACAGCCTGGCTTGGGAGACATTCCCACCTAGACTGGCCCCTGGCCTGCAGGGGCCCCTCTGCTTGTTGATTTGTTGATGAGATCTCACCTTTGTCCACAGGGGAATCCTTGAACACGAGGCCATGTCAGCCTTCCCATGGCTCTCCTTAACTCAGGGTCAGCTGAGACAAGGCCTGTAAGACAGGGGGCCTGGAGAGTGGGATAATAGGGGAGGCACCTGCCATGCTGGGAAATGAGGTGCTAGTTGTGACAGGCAGGACAGGGTCCTGGAAGAGAACCCTGAAATGTCCTCCCCAAGCTGCAGTGCCACCTCATTGTGCTTCTGGAGCAACTGCGGGTTCCTCGGGATCCCTGTCTTTGTTGTAACATCTCAGCCTGAGACAGAGGAATGGAGGGTATAAGACTCAAGCAGACCTGGTCTAAATACCAACTCTGTGGCCTTGGGCAAGACATTTAACTGTTCTGAGTCTCAAATTCTCCACCCATTTAATGATCTTGCTGCAGATTGTTGACAAGTTTAAACGAATTGAAACATTGTGAACTTACAATACTTCTGACAATGAATGATAACTAATACTGTTTTCTTAAACTTGGTTCCATCCTGTTTCTTCCCCAAATAGGTGCTCCATGTGACTGTACTTTTACACATGCAGGTTGGTCCATCTACCCAGAATACCAATCCCCTACATGACTATCCTAGAAAACTCCTTTTGATGCTCCAAGACCCAGCTCAAATGTCACTGCCTCTGTGACGTCTACCCTGACTCCCCAAGCTGTTACTTACATTGTCATCTGTATTGCAACAATAACATGTTCATGTTTTTGATATAATCCTATCACATTATCTGATAGCTATGATAACTGGCCCCCTTCTTCTCTGTGCCCTCATGCCCTGACCCCTTTGCTAGGCTGTGAGCTGATTGAAGATGGGAGTCTCTATTTATTCTTCCTGGTAATCCTCAGAACAAGTTCTTTGTACTCCTTAAGTCAATTGAATGAATTACTGCATCAAATGAAATGTGGCTGGAAGGATGGATGATTCCAGCAAAGGGAACATTAGACCTGAATGAAAGAAAAACACAGAGATCAGAGAAAACCTATTCCTTTGCACTACATTGGGCTGCCCTCCAGCCCAGGCAAAGCTAAGAGCTTAGAAATAGAAGCAACATGTGCTCTGCGTGGAGAGGCACCACTGAGGATGGAGGAGAATGTCAGAAACTGGAGAAGGTTGAAGTCTGCGCCCATCTGGCCTGGCCCTGCTGAGCAACCCAGGCCAGTGTCCCGGCCTTTCTCAACTGTGGTACAGAAAGCTTCAGAGGCCCAGCCCTAGGGCTGGCGGAAGAAACAGAGGTCTGAAAAATGTGGAGGTCCAGCTAAGGACGTCACTTCCAAGGCACCATCCTTGGGTGAGGAAGGCCACACTCCTGAACCTGTGACAGCAGGACCTGTGCCCAGCCCCCTTCCGGAAAGAGGCCTTGAGAACAGTTGTGGGTGTCTGTGAGCTGGAATGTTTCCAAGAGACCTGGTTCTACTCCTGGAGTATGTTCCAAACCTTTCCTCGTTACACCTGGGGCCATGGTGGTCTGGACAAGACCACACCCGCACCTGGCCTCCAGGGAGCCACTTGTCTTCAGGGCTTAACAATCCCTGGTGACTCCCGATAACAGTCCATTCTTCCCAGCCCTGCAGGCTTTACGCTTGCTGCTCCCATACACTGGCCCGCTCTCAGTTTTTTGGCTGATTATAACTCACTGCCTCAGAGGCCTTCTGTGAACACTCCATCAAAAGAGGCCACTCTTAGGCCCCCTTCTGTCACTCTAATTTTGAAATTTTTTATGGATGTAACATTGGTTTATAACACTGCATGGGTTTCAGGTTAGAGGGCATTATACCTCGGCATTGGTGTACACTACATGTTACCATCAAAAGTCTAGTCTCTATGCATCACCATGCACGTGGTCCCCCTTTACCAGCCCCACCCCCCTTCCTAACCCTGTTCCCTCTGGGTCCCTCCAATCTGTTCTCTGATCTAAGACTTTGTTTTTTTTTGTTTCGTTTTGTTTGTTCATTTGCTTTGTTTCTTTGTATTTCACAGATGAATGAAAAATCATATGGTATTTGCCTTTCTCCATTTGACTGACTTCACCGGGCATAACACCCTCGGGGTCCACACTCGTCACAAACGACAAAATTTCATCTTCTCTTTAGAGCTGAGTAGCATTCCATTCCGGATGGCTATCTCCTATCTTTGTCCACTCAGCCACTGATGGACACTGGGGCTGCTTTCATATCTTGGCTATTATGAGTAATGCTGCAATGAACACAAGGGTACAGGGATCTTTTTGAATTAATGTTTTAGTATTCTTTGGATCAATACCCAAAATAGGAATAGCTGGATCATATGGTATTTGTGGTGTTAATTTTTTAGAGAATTTCCAGTTTCCACAGTGGCTGCCCCAGGCACCAACAGTATCCAAGGATTCCTTTTACTCCCTACTCTCAACAATACTTGTTTCTTGCCTCTCTGATATCTAAGAGGGGTGAGGTGTTATTTCATTGTGGTTTTGATTTACATTTCCCAAATAATAGGAGATAACAAACATCTTTTTCATGTGCCTATTGGCCATCTGTGTCTTTGGAGAAGAATCCCTTCAGATCCTCTGCCTATATTTTAATCAGACTGTTCGCTTTTCCCTTGTTGAAGTGTATGAGCTCTTTATATATTTTGGATATTAACCTCTTGCTGGACATGTGATGTGCAAGTTTGGGGATTGTTTAAACCTATAAACTACCCTTCCTTCGAACATTCCTGCTGTTGTGATGGCCTTGACCTCCATCTTGACCCCCTTACCACACAAGGCCATGGTGACCATGACAACTTCAACCACACACCATTCCTTCTTGTGGTTTTAAATTTTTTTTAATTTAAAGATTTATTTATTTATGCATCCAAGAACTGGGCGTATAGGCCCCAGTGTGGGAGTGAGAGGATTCACCAGAGACAGAGTGGGGAGCACAACAGGTAGATCTACTGAAATACATTGCTGAGGGGAGCAGTGGGCGATGCAGGAGAGGTGTGCTGCACCATGTGGTTCAGCTCCCTGGCCAGGGATCGAACTCATGCTATAGTGGTTGCCGATAGCTTCATTGTGCTGAGACAACATCTTGTGCTACCAGGGAGGCCCTTTTCCTTTGTTTTTTCTAGAAGGCCCTAATCAACCTCCCTTGCATTTATTGACCCAAATGGGGTTACCCGCCCACTCCTAAATTGTTCCCTGTGACTCTTATTGACTGAAGAATGGATGAACTTACGCTTCCTTTCCATAAACATGTATGAAATGCCTACTGCATGCAGCATAGCAATGAAAAAAAAACACATAAAAATTCCAAAAATTCTAGTGTGATACAGACAAAAAACAAGTAAGCAAAATATACAGTATTTTTGGATGTGAATGGTGCTATCATCAAAAATATAGTAGAGAAAGGAGTTGCGGGGCTGGTGCAAGTTGCAGCATTAAGTTGGGTTGACTAAGAAGAGACCAAAGGAAGCGAGGGAGTGAGACAGGAGGGTGTCTGGAGGAAGAGCATTCCAGACAATGGGAACAGCCAGTGAAATGATCCTGAGGCAGGGATGTGCTTGATATTTTGGAGGAACAAGGAAGTCAAGTGACTAATGCAGAGTGAGCAAGGAGGAACGTGTAGGAGATGAGGTCAGAGAGACAAGGGGGAGAGTGGGTGGTGTAGCTCCTCAGTGCTATGGTGCTGACTTTGGCTCTAACTTCAAGTAGGATGCCCTTAGGGGGTTTTGAGCCAAGAAATGACTCCATCTAATTTTAACACAAATGTTTTCCATCACTGGCTGCACCTTGGCATCACCTGGGGAGCTTTAAAAATACAGATGCCTGGGTCTCACTGCCAGAGACTTTGGTGCAATTGATTGGAGATGGGGCCTGGGCATCAGGATGTTTTAAGTATCCTCAGAATCCACATAATCCTAATGCTTACCTGGGGTTGAGTCCACAGGTCTATATGCCAAGCACAGGCATATCCTTATCTAGGACATTAAAACTCTCGCTGTTCATGGAAACTGAATCATTCTAAGCCTGAGTCTTCTTTTGGTGTTTAAAGTAATCACAACAACCATCTCCCACTTGATGTGGGCTTCGCAGAATTCCCGACACCTCCCCAGACACCTTCAGTGTCTTCCATCTTAGTGAGTGGGTCTCCATCCTTCCAGTTGCTCAGGCTAACACCTCGGCATTGACTCACTTCTGAGTCTCCTATCTCCCCTGCAGCTCTTTAGAAGATCCTGTTCACGCTGCCTTCAACACGTGTCCAGAATCCACCACTCCTGGCCATGCCCACTCATCCACCACCCTCATCCAAGGCGCTAGAACCTCCAGGTCTCACGGAGCTCTCTTACTGGCTCCTCTACTTGTTCTGCCTGCAGCACTGGCTCCCAGCCTGACTTCAGTGGATTCATATGGAGAGCTTTACAAACTGTGATGCTGACACCTCAGAGTCTAATGGAACTGGTCGGACGTGGCCATGCATTGGTAATTTTAAAAGCTTTCTTGTAGTTCTAGGGATCTACCCAAAGGACACAAAAACACTGATCCAAAAGAGCACCTGTACCCCTGTGTTTATTGCAGCACTAGCTGTAATTGGTAAGACCTGGAAACAACCCAAATGCCCAGAAGTAGATGACTGGATCAAGAAGATGTGGTACATATACACGATGGAATACTATTCCGCAATCAAAAGTGACAAACTAGTGCCATTTATAGAAACATGGATGGAGCTAGAAGGAATTATACTCAGTGAAACAAGTCAGACGGCAAGAGAAAAATATGGGAAATATGGGATGGCTTCACTATTAGGAGGAATATGAAAGAGCAACAGCTACAACAACAAAAAAAAGAACAATGAGCTCAAGGAAATGGGCAATTACAACCAAAAACAATAAAAAAAACTCAACAAGACTAAAAGGTCAAAGGTAAACCAAAGAGACCATGGGGGAGGGGGGAAGGAGGGGAAAGCAAAGACGGGGAGGAGGACACAAAGAGCACAAGGGACTGAGGTGATGGTGCACGGGTGGAATGGTGGTGGGAACTCCCTGGGAACTACAAATGATGTCAAATATAATTAAATAAAAAAATAAATAAAATTTATATTTAAAAAAAAAAAAGCTTCCTTGTAATTCCATCATGCAGCCAGGGTTGTGAACCACTGGAAGTTAAACCTGAGAGTCTGGCTGTGATCACCTGGGCAATGAGTGTAGCTAGGGAGTCAAAGAGCTATGGGCTTTCTAACATGCAGAAATGGGAAGTGAGGAGAAGAACCAGAAAAACACACAAAGGTGACCTGCAAACCACTGTATCAGGGTCCTAAAGGACCTTCCCACTCGGCCACACCGTGGATAGTCAGTGTCCCCAGGGCCCAGCAGCACATAAGAGCTGTGGGTGGATACCTAAATCAGTGTCCCCTTAGAAAAGGAAAGGGACAGGATGACTGTTGGGTGGTTAAAATTTCTACTAAATCAATAGTGATGATGGTGATGATGACAATAAAAAATGTTTAAATGCTAATTGGATTAGTCAGCTCAGGCTACCATAACAAAAACCATAGCTGGGTGGCTTAACCCAAATTTTCTTCTCACCATTCTTAGAGGCTCAAATTCCAAGATTGATGTGCAGCAGGGTTCAGCTTCTAAAGAGAGCCCTCTTCCTGGCTTGTAGCCGGCTGCCTTCTCCTTGAGTCCTTCCGTGGCCTTTCTTTGGTGTGGAGAGCTGGAGAGTTTCTCTCTCTCCTTAAAAGGTCAACTGTCCTGTTGCATCAGAAGACCTCATTTAACCTTAATTACCTCCTAAAGGACCTATCTCCAAATACAGTCACATTGGAGATTAAAGCTTCAACACATGGATTTGGAGGGGGCATAATTTAACACCTAGCACTAATGCACCCAGAAAATAGAGAGCACCTAGCATGCACTTTAAAGAGTTCTTATGAAAATTAAGATTAAGAAGTAACGAGAGGTAAGATATTATTTGGTTGAATGTGAGGTGTTAATATTTGCCGACTTAACCACTGAGACCAGGTCAGCCCACTAAATATTCTTTACTCCCTCCCTTCCCTGTTTTTCCAAATTCTGTTGACGTCTTACTAATCTTCCCAGGGTAGCGCCTACTCTTCCTGAAGGCTGCAGATCAGATCCAGCAGGTAAGTTTAAGGCCCCTGCTCTGAGCTTCGCGGTTCTGTGTAGAAAGGACTTCCCTCCCCCATGCTAGCACACAGCACACTGATTATAACTGGACCCACTTCCCCCATGAGACTGTCCATGAAGCCAGCGTCTGGATGTTAGTCTCTGCGCTCTCAGTGTCCACACCATGGCCTGTTGCAGGAAGGCTTCCACCTGCATAAAAGTCAGGTTGAAAATCTCAAAACGTCCTATTGGAGAAGTGTTTGTTTAGTTCTGCTGCCTATTTTTTGACTGGGTTATTTGTTTTTGTTTTTATAGAGTTTTATGAGTTCCCTGCAGATCTTTCATATCAGTCCTTTGTCAGATGTATGGTGTACAAATATTTTCTCCCTTTCAGTAGGATGTCTTTTCATTTTAGCTATGGGTTCTTTCACTGTGCAGAAACTTTATAGCATGGCGTAGTTTCAGTTGTTAATGTTCTCTTGTGTTTTCCTTGACATTGGGGACGAATCCCTAAAAGCATCATTAAAGCTTACAGAGTGAAATATTTTGCCTACATTTTCTTCTATGTGTTTATGGTTCTAGGTTTTATATCCAGGTCTTTTATCATTTTGAATTGACTTTTGTGTATAGTGTGAGATAGTGGTCAAATTTTATTCTTTTGCATGTAGTTTCCCTAACATCATTTATTGAAAAGGCCTTGTTACAGTATATTTTCTCGGCTCTTTTGTCATTTCGTCATAGGCTCTCCTTATATATTTGGATTTATTTTTGAGCTCTCAGTTCTGTTCCATTAATTTGTGTGTCTGTTTTCCTTCTAGTACCAGGCTGTTTTAATTATTATGGCTTTTTAATATAATTTGAGGTCTGGAAGTGGATATATCTATTCTCTTTCTTTTTTGTCAGTATTACTTTTGATATTTAGCAATATATACATAGAATATTACTCAGTGATCAAAAAAGATAAACTCATGCCATTTGTGGCAACATGGATGGAGCTCAAAGGGATAATACTAAGTAAAATATGTCCAAAGGAGAAAGCTAAATACCAGATGGTGGCACTAATACATGGAATATGAAGTAACCAAACTAAAAGTCAAATAAAGACAAGTTTAAAACTAATCCTTGAAAGCTGAATACAGAACTGAAGCATCATGAGGGGGAGGGGTGGGAAGAGGTAAGAATGAAGAGGGCAGAAAACACTATGGTTGTGGACTCTGGCTGAGGTGGTGGTAAGGAAATCTCCCTTTCCTTGTCTCTCAGGCACTCACTTCTCCCTGGAGGCAGCCAATGCTATCAGTTTTTAGGACTAGAACTTCTAGTGATGCTCTTTAAACATATAAGTAACATACATGCTCCTGTTCTAACCTTCACCCATTTTTGTAATCACTGAAGCATTCAATATCAAAGATTTTGCTTATGTCTGAAAGATTTTTCATAATGTATAGAAAGAGCAACTTCACATTTTTATGATGGCATAAGATTCCATTTTTGGAAATCTGTGGTATGGAATCTTTTACCACCAAGACAGTTTCCTGTTGATGGATGTTTGGGTTGTTTCCAATTGATAAATGATATTGCAATAATTATGTTTTATCATCACTTCAAAATGGGAGCATCTGTTTACACGATAAACTCATATGAACAGTACTTCTGGGTAAAAGGGTCATAGTATTCTAATGTAACCAGGCTGAACCAACAGATCACTCCATCTGTCCTTCCATCTGTAAGGAGTTCCACCTTTCTTCTACCCACTGACACAGAGCTAGATGGCACTCCTAAATGAGATATGCCAGTGAAGAGCCCTCCTAGCTCCAGGGACACCTGTTTCTATGGCCTTCCTTTGTCTGTCATTCCAACTTCCCTCCCTACTCAAACTAAAGCCTCCAGACTAAAGTCTGGGGAATGGAGATTAGGCTGAATTTGGGTTAACCAAGTTGTGGTAGCCAAAACAATGCCCCTCCAAAGATGTCTGTGTACTAATCCCTGAATTGTGTGAATTGGTTGCCTTACATGGCAAAAGAAACTTCACAGATGTGATGAAGTTAAGGATCTCAAGAGGGGGAGATGATCCTACAATATCCAAGTGGGTTCAGTTAATTTCAGGGTCCTTAAAAGATGGGAGAATGGGGCAGAAAATAAGAGTCAGAGAGCAATTAGAAGATGTGACACTGGGGCTTCCCTGATGGTGCAGTAGGTTAGGCAACGCACTGTGGGGCAACCTGCAGCCACTGCAGCACGAGTTCGATCCCTGCTGCCAGCGAGGGAGGGGACCCACCTGGTGTGGTGGACCTCTTCTGCCTCGCCTGCTGCTCCCCTCGGCAGTGTGTTTTGGTCTGTCTGCCTGTTCTGCTCCCCACTCTGTCTGGTGAATCCTCTCACCTCCTGAGCCTCTGGCCTGTACCCCAGCTCTTGTAAACATAAGTAAATTAAAAAAAAAAAAAGAAGATGTGACACTGTTGGCTTTGGAGCTGGTGAAAGGGTCCATAAGCCTAAGGATGTAGGTGACTTCTAGAAACTGGAAAGACAAAGGAATGTATTCTCTAGAGCCTATTAAAGGAACACAACTCAGTCAGTACCTTGATTTCAGGTGAGTGAGACTATTTTGGACTTCTGAGCTCCAGAAGTCTTAGAAAATCAATGTGCAGTTTTCTGACCCAACAGCACCTGACTGGGCATGAGCCTGGGACTGCCTCCCTCTTGCCTCTGCCTCCCTCCTCACAGAAGACCCAACTTCAAATCCTAGTTCTGCTTACCCACTGGGTGTTCTTGGGCACCCACATCATCTCTTTGAGTCTGTTTCTCTCATTTGCAAAACGCAGCTCATAATCAAATCAGGCTTGCTGTGAGGGTTAAATGGAATGATGCCGGTGAAGTCTCTTAGCAACCATGCCTGGCACAAAAGTGGTGCTTAATGATATTTTTAGTCACTGAGTATAATTCTGAAACTTTCGTTTGTGCTCCTAAGTCCTCCTTCTGCTCTGGCCCTGGCTAGGATTCCAGACTGCCATGAGGGACAGCCCCTTCCTACAGTGCTGAGACCCAGAGGGATGCTCAAGGAACAGGTTCTCTTTTTCCCATAACCTTGGGGGAGCTCTGTGCTCACAGTAAGGAGGGCACTCCACTTGTGTTCAATTCCTTTTGCTGCTACTTGCTTACTGTGTGATGTTGGGGGAGTAACTCTACCACTCTGAGTCTCAGTTTAATGACTTGTAATATGCCCTCAAAGAGGCCCAGTGAAGGGTGTTGGTGGGAGGGTTAGGTGAGCCCATGACTGAGCATATAGCAAATGTTCAATAAATGGTGTCAACTGCTGGTCTACCAAATGGAGGAGCACTTTTAAAAATACCATCTTGTCTCTATTGTACTGTCAGTCAGGACAGTCTATTCCCTCTCAGTCAGGACCCAGTCCAGGATTGGCGGATCTTTGGGCCCATACCATACCTGGCCCCTCTTTAAGAAAGAGCATCCATCATGAAATTAATAGCCAGCTTGAAGGACACAAGGTTAATATATAAAACTCAGTTGCTTCCCTCTGTACTAATAATGAACAAGTAGAACTTGGAATTAAAAAGACAATGCCATTTATATTAGCACTTCACAAAAAGAAACACTTAGATGTAACTCTAATGAAGTATATATACAAGAGTTATACAAGGGAAACTATAAAACTCTGAAGAATGAAATCAAAGAACTAAATAAGTATCTGTAATAGGAAGATAATATTGTCAAAACGTCAGTTCTTTCCTTCCAATGTAGAGATTAAATTGATCTTTAGATTTAATGTAATCCCCATCAAAATTTTTTGTATTATTTTTGTGGATATTGACAAACTGACTCTGAAGTTTTACCTGGAGAGGCAAAAGGCCCAGAATAGTCAACTCAATATTGAAGGAGAACAAAGTTGAAGGATTGACATTAGCCAACATCAATACTTACTCTAAAGCTTCAGTGATCAAAAGTGCTGTATTGAGTGAAAGAATAGGCAAAGAAATCAATGGAGCAGACTATAGTACCCAGAAATAGTCCCACATAAATATAGTCAACAGATCTTTGACAAAGGAGCAAAGACAGTACAATAGAGACAAGATGGTATTTTTAAAAGTGCTAGAAGCTAGACATCCACATGCAAAAATTACTGTTGTAGATGGAGAACTTATAGCACTCTCAAAATTTAAAATGATCACACACCAAAATGTAAAATCCAAAGGTATAAAACTCCAAGAAGATGACATCAGAGAAAACCTACATGACTGTGGGTGTGGTGTGATGCCTTCTCAGTTTTAATACCAAAGACAGGACATCAAAGAAACAGTTGGTAAGTTGTACTTCATTGAAATTAAAAACTGCTATACAAAGGACAACGTCAAGAGGATTAGAGGACAAGTTACAGACTGGGAGGATGTATTTGCAAAACATAATTTTGAAGAAATATTCACCATCCAAAATATAAAAGCAGCTTTTAAAACTCAATAATAAGAGAACAATTGATTTAGAAAAATGGATCAATGACTTTAATAGACCCCTTGCCAAAGAGGATACACAGACAGCAAGTAAGCAGATGAAAAGATGCTCCACGACTCCACGTCATCAGGGAAATGCAAATTAAACAAGTAGGAGCTACCACTGCCCACCTACTAGAATGGCCAAATCTGGAACACAGACGATGGTGGGGAACAACAGGAACTCTCATTCATCGCTGGTGGGAAAGCAAAATGACATAGCAACTTTGGAAAACAGTTTTTCCAAACTATTTCCTACAAAACCGAACAAATATTTCCCATACCATCCAGTTCATAAATGTACCCAACAGAATCAAAACCTTGTGATCACACAAAACCTGCACAAAGATATTATTTATTGCAGCTTTATTCACCCTTGCTGAAATGTGGATAAAAATAAAATGCCTTTTATTTGGTGAATGACCCATCCACACAATGGAATATTATTCAGCATTAAAAAGAAATAAGCTATCAAGCCATGAAAAGACATGGAGGAGCCTTAAATGCATGTTAGTAAGTAGACACTTATTTTTTTTAACATTTAAAAAATTTATATATATTTGACATCAGTTGTAATCCCCATGTATTCCCCATAACCATATTACCAGTGCACCATCACCTCAGTCCCCTGTGCTCCCATCTGCCCTCAACCCTTCCCCTCTTCCCTCCCCACCAAGTGTCCCCAATTTGTCCTTTAGACACTTAATTTGAAAGGGCTACCTACTCTATGATTTCAATTATATATGATTTCTGGAAAAGGCAAAAAACTTTGGAGACAGTAGAAAAATAAGTGGTTGCGTGGATATGGGAAGGGAGAGGAGTGATGAATTGGTAGAGCACAGAGGATTTTTAGGGCATTGAGAATACTAAGTTCGATACTCCAGTGGTAGATACTTCATGATATATTTGCCCTAACCCATAGAATGTACAACGGCAAGTGTGAACCCTAAGGTACACCATGGACTTGGGGTAATTATGCTGTGCTGATGCAGGTTTATCTTTGGTAACAAATGTACAGTTTCTGGTGAGTGATATTGATAATGTGGGGGGCAGCTGCACATGTAGGGGGCAGAGGACATATGGCAAATCTCTATTCCCTCCTGTCATTTTTACTATAAACCGAAAATTGCCTAGAAAAACAAAGCTCTAAAAAGTAAAGAGCATCTAAACTTCTACAAATATAAAATAAGGGCTCCTCTGGGATCTGTGCCAGAGAGGGTCTCTGTAACTTAAGCTTCTGTTCTCTGTTCTCTCCTTTATGGTAGCTGTGCACAAAAGCTTCCAGAAAATTCCCTCTCAACTAGCTTAGGTAGTTAAATGTTAGGGGTAGGGACCACCGTAGCCTCACCACAGACTTCAAGCCCTCTTGGTAAATGGACAAGACCTCTAATGGACCCAAAACAAAAATCTCTCTCTGATGAGACCAGCTCCAGGCTCTAAGAGAGGGAACAGTTAATCCCCACCTTGCTCTGACAGTAGGGATGCTGGATTTAGCAAATAAAAAGACTGGGCATCTAATTCAATTTGTTTATTCCTATAAACAAATAATGTTTTAGTATAAGTAGGGGGCATTTTGCATTTAACTGGGTGTCCTATATGTCATCTGACAGGGACCTGGCCAAATCACATGTGGTGCTATAGGAAATAGATCCATGTCAGCAGAGGGCTCCTGACTGTTCTTTCCCAGGCAAGAATGCTGTAATTCAAATTTAGGGTCTGTTTTTCAGAAGTGTCCTTGGTTGAGAAGTGGCTGGAGACCCTTGCTCTTCAGCAGAAGAGTAACCAGTGGCAAAGGGGAGATGAGGCAGCTGCTCCTCACCCCCTCCCTCTCTCCCCCCTCTTCCCCAGCCAGTCAGTGACTGAGTCAGACTTCCTGGGCCTGAACAATAGACCCAGAACTGTGAGCACTAATCACACATCTCCTCCCTGAGCCTCTGTTTCTCCACCTGTAAAGTGATGGGTCCTGGGGTGTTGTGAACAGCCCATCTGAACACATATGTGTCAAACACAGGCTTTGGGCGTTAAGGTTAACTACCCCTTGTTAGGTTTTTGTCACCAGCCATTTAGGCAAAAAGATATTTTCTCAATCTGTTGAACGTGCTTTGCTAAAACTGGCAGGTGGGAGTTCTGGAGCACACACACGTGGTCACCAGCTGGGCACTCCTCCCTGCGGAACGGGCTTATGTTCTTTGTTCCTGCTGTAAGTAGGTGCTGTTTCCCAGGCAGCCATCTTGGGGCCCTCCTGCCACTGTCCCTGACGGCTGCAGGTTCTGTGGCCCCAGTGTACACACTGCTCACCCCACCTCCCTCTTCTTCTGGCCCTCAGCTCAGGCAGAGGCTGCCAGTCCTGCCTCAGCCCCACCAGGCACTATGGTGGTGGCACTCGGCACGGTACACCGTGTTTACCTGAGCTATGCAGACGCCCCAGAGAGCAGGTGTCAGCACGTACATTTCTGCAGATGCAGAAACTGAGGCTCAGGCAAGAATACCTCGTGAACACCTACTCCGTGTGGGCGCTCGACAGGCATTATCTCAGCGTTTACAGCAGGCAAACCTGTTGCTGTTTCCATTCATGTAATGGATTCAAGCACTAGAAGATCACCATGCTTTTTAAAATTTTATTTTTTAATGAGTATACCATTGTTTTACATCCTTGTTAATTGTTTGACAATAAATGATTTCTCCCCTCAGATGTGGTTACCTTAGCATTGACAAAGCACCCATAGTCCTCCACCACAGTCCCTCATGCTCCCCCACCCGATCTTTTCACCCTTCCCCCATATTAGGACTAAATCTCATTACAGGTTGGGGGAGAGTGCTAAGTAAACTGGATAAAAGTGGTGGATGGAAAGTAGGCTTTGCGTAGTGATCATAGTGTAGTGTATACCGAGGTCAAACTACAATGCTGTGCACCTGAAACCTATTTAATGTTAAACAGTCATGAGTCACGTAACTTGGACATTTCAGTGAAAGAACCCCATATACGATGGTGGCCCCAGATTCTTATTACGTAGTGCTTTCAGAGCTGTCTTAATTGTTGTAGGGTTTGACACAGGCAGCCGCCGGCCCTTATCTTGTATTTACTTCTAGAAGCATCATTTTCCTTTGTGCTTGATTTCATCTATGTTGTTTTGTTCATCAGCATCCATGAGTGCTGTATTTGCACAAATCTAACACGCATTTCTCAGAACCTCTTCTCGTTGTTATGCATCTGCTGACTGTAAACCAGTGTTCCTATGATTCAAAAAACAAAACAAGACAAAAAAGGTCTCCTTTTCCATGTTCCAGAACCGGAACCCTCATCTCTCTCGAGAACAGGGTTTCTCAATTTCTGCATGATTGACATTTCGGGCCAGATAATTCTTTACTAGGCCTGTTCTGTCCTGCCTTTGTAGGATGTTCATCAACATCTGTGCCTTTATCCCCCTGAGTAACAACCCCTCAAGTGATGATAACCAAAAATGTCTCCAGGCTTTGTCAGATGGCCTGGGAGACAAAAATCACCACTTGAATTACCATGGATAATCGTTTCTTGAGAGTCTTTTTAGAATATTTCTAAGCACACTTTTATGCCCTTTAAAAAAAAAGATGAATTAATATGTACAACTCTGTGGGCACTTTCCTTTTACTTAACTATACATTGGGGCACAGCTTTCTGCATTTGGCCATTGAATGCCTGGATGACATTTCTTGGTGGTTCTAACTGCAGTTAATCCACTTCCCTCACAGTGGGCATTTGAGTTATTTCCAGTGTTTGGCTGTTAGTAATGATACCCCAGACAGGATCCTTATACACATATCTGCAGCCACAATATTAACTACTAAGAGTGGAAGTGCTGGGTCCTGGTATGGGCATTTGAAATTTGATCCACCACATTGTTATCCAAAATAGTTTGTAGAGTTTAGTCCACTGCCACTAATATTTCCTAAACTTGTACTTGGCAGGACTGGAACCCCTGAGATGTTTCAGACTGAAACCTGTTCTCTTTATTTTTTTTTTAAAGATTTATCTATTTATGCACACAAGAACTGGGGTGTAAGCCAGAAGTGTGGGATGGGGGGAGAGGGGTGATGGTGAAAGGATTCACCAGAGACAGTGGGGAGAAGAAGAGGCAAATCCATTGAAATGCACTGCTGAGGGGAGCAGTGGGCAAGGCAGGAGAGGTCTGCTGCACCATGTGAGTCAGCTCCCTGATCCAGGGATAGAGTTGTTGTGGCTGCCTAAAGCTTGATAGCTCTGTGTCTTTAACCCTTGCACCACCAGGGAGGCCCTGGAAACTTAGTCTTGTAACTTAATATCTTAAGACATTTAATCTTCATGGCAATTTCATGAGGTACGTCCCTTATGCTCATGTCTAATGAGACTACTGAAACCCAAAATGTCTTGCCCAGAATCAGTACTCAACCACAAATCTTAGTTTGTCTCCAGTGGCACCTCCTCCAGGAAGTCCCCTGGGATTATCTTTAGCCTCTGACCACCAATAGCAGTTCCCTGGCAATCCACAGTGAGCTTTTTTCTGTTGTTTTTTTTTTTTTTTTAAAGATTTTATTTATTTTTGCGTAGAAGACCTGGGGCATAGATCAGAGATGTGGAGGCATGAGAGGATTCGCCAGAGACAGAGTGAGGAGCAGAAGAGGCAGATCTACTGAAATACACTGAGAGGAGCAGTGGGCAAGACAGAAAAGGTCTGCTGTGTCATACGGGGTTAGCTCCCTGGCAGGGCTGAATCAGGTTGCTACAGTGGTAGTGAATCAGTGGTCGCACTGAGTCTTAGGTCACCAGAGTCTCTAGGGAGGCACTGTGGTAAGCTTTATCCAGACTGGGCATGTGGGTGGGTGGGACTTCACAGGCTTCGGGGTCATATAGACCTAGATACAGACCTCCCCCTCCTGACACCATCTACCATCTGCCCAATGCGAGCGAACTTCAACAAGAGTACTTCCTTCGGGACCTTCACTACTCATCATCAAGATTCTTACTATTACTACTGTTAATAGTACTCTTGGTAACAGCAGTTACCAATTATGGGGTGCCTACTCTGTACCATGTTTTGCAATGTCCTTCTGTCCCTCCTCTCTCAACCCTTCCAGCCCCCACACCCCCTATCATTGCCAGAAGCAGGGATTTGGGACAAACAGTTTATCGGGGAGAGCTGCCCCGGGAAGCATGGTGAGGAGGGGAAAGTGACACAGAGATGGTATATAATAAACAGGCTGTGCTGTGGGCAGCTGGCCGCGCTCTTGCTGAGGAACCTCTGGGAAAGTGTATGGCTCACCCCACTGAACGTCACACTGAGGGGTCCACCCTCTGCTCCCGTCCCTCAGTGGTTAGAAGTCACCTGCCTTCCTGCATCCCTATAGCCTCAGGTGAGCAAGGGACCAGAACACTGCCTCCCTATAGGCAGTGTAAGGAGCCTTACAATTAACAATTACCACTCACCTTGGCTTTTGTCTCTGCCACTTCTAAAATCCCTTTGACTGTTTTTGCCTTATACCACATCTAGAATTTTGCATCACTGTATCAGGCATGGAGCAAACCTCTATCAATTGTGACTTACCAGTTGATTCCTTTAGTGATCAACAAAGCTTTGCGAGGCCCCTTCTATTTGTCAGATGCTTTAAAAAAATAAGTAGACTTTCTTGAGCAGCCTTAGGTTTCTAGAAAAATGCGTGGAAAGCACGAACGTCTTCTATGCCCCTCCAGCACGTATGCACACACAACAGCTCCGTTATTAACATCTTGTGCTGGAGTTCATGTTGACACCTTATTATTAAGTCCATAGTTCACACCGGGATTGGCTTTTTGTGTGGTTGTACATTGCATAGATTTGCGCAAACACCTAGTGACACGCAGCCACCATTAATTATAGTATCATACAGGTTTTCTGTGTTTAGTTTCCCTGCCCTAAAAATCCCCTGGTGCTTCACTCACTTCTCCCTCCCCACTTCCCCCTCTCCTGACCCAGGTGCTATTTTAAGTGTCAAGGACACAGCTGGGACACACTAAAATTTATGTCTTGATGGATTTCATGTTTTAGTGGGAGAAATGCACAATAAACAAGTAAGCCGGCAACATATAACAAGTTCTGTTGATGAAAAGCTCTATGAAGAGAGTGTGCCGGGGAGGGGAGGGACTGTTCATCAGACTGGATGGTCAGAAAAGGCTTCTTTAAGGAGAAGGCACTTAAGCAGTCTGTGAACAGCCACAGAGTCTGCCAGGAGCCCTGGAATCAGAGGCCCCTGTTCTAAGAAGCAGGCTAGAGTAGGGGGCCCCTGAAAGGCCTCCTAACCTCTCCCAGTCAGGAGAAGGGCCTGAGCTAAATTGTGTTATGTTCAAAACTTAGTGCCTAGTACCTCAGACTGAGTCTGTGTTTGGAGATGGGCTGCTGAAAGAGGTAAATAAGGGGCCTCTCTGGTGGTGCAATGGGTTAAGCACCACACTGTGAAGCATCCATAGGCACTGCAGCACGAGTTCGATCCCCGGACAGGAAGGGGACCTACATGGGGCAGCAGACCTCTCCTGCCTTGCCCACTGCTCCCCTCAGTCAATCTGCCTGTTCTGCTCCCCACTCTATCTCTGGTAAATCCTCTCACCCCCCCCCACAACTCTGGCCTGTACCCCAGTTCTTGTATGCATAAATAAATAAATCTTAAAAAAAAAAAAGAGGTAATGAGGTCACAGTTGTGGGCCCTAATCCAACCCCTAATCCAACCTGCCTGGTGTCTCACGAGGTCAGGACACAGATACTCACAGAGGGGCACCTGCATGAGGACAGCAGGACACAGTCATTTGTAAGCCTGGTAAAGAGGCCTTAGAAGACAGCAAACTTGCCAACAGCTTTATCTCAGACCTCCAGTCTCCAGAACCATGAGGAATAAATTTCTGTTGTTTAGGCCATGTGGTCTGTAGAAATTTGTTGCAGCAGCTCAAGCAGACTTATATAGGAGGCAAGAAAACAGCCCTTCAGGGGCCTCCCTGGTGGCGCAAGGGGTTAAGCACCACACTATGAAGTATTGAAGCCACTGCAGCACGAGTTTGATCCCCAGCCAGGGAGGTGACCCATATGGCACAGCAGACCTCTCCTGTCTCACCTGCTGCTCCCCTCAGCAGTGTACTTCAGTCAACTGCCTGTTCTGTTCCCCACTCTGTCTCTGGTGAATCCTCTCACCTCTCACACTTCTGACCTGTACTCCAGTTTTTGGAAAAAAACAAAACAAAAACAAACAAACAAAAAAACACAGCCCTTCAACTCATCCGGCCTCTGGCCCATCCAACTCACATCTCAGGAAGGGTTACCTGCTGTGACCCAAACAATTTAAGTACAATGTCTGCATCCCAGTGGTCTTCCTTTCCTAAGGAAGGAACAGAGTTGTACCTTTTCTGTTAGCTGCTGCCAGTTGTGGTGGCTGCTTAGCAAGGGTCCACCAGGCTCCAGCTAGGCCCAGAACTTCTCCCTGGTTAAGGCACAGAAATATGGAGTCTGGCAAACAGAATGGAGTCAAAGTCCCATCTTTCCTTCCCCTTAGCTTCTATGTGACCTTGAGTGGGTTATTTTATCTCTGCCAACCTCAGTTTCTTCATCTGTCAAATGGGGGAGGGCAGAGGAGAGAATGCTATAGCTCCTGCCTCCCGTGGCTATTGGGGCCACTGGGGGAGACACGTGAGCCAGCATTTGGGGAGGCCTGCCACTCAGATGAGGTTTGCAGCCCTCTCATTCCCGTAGCTTTGGCTTCACAACGGGCTGGTGGCAGGTGTTGTTCTCATCTCACGCAAGGAGACTGACCTGCAGACACCCTCTGCTGACCAGCCAGTGGAACCCGAGCCCTGAAGATGAAGATGGGGCAACAGCCCCTGGGTGATTCTGTCAAAAGCCTGGCGGGACAGGTGATGCAGTTGGCAGTGGTACTGAGGACACCGGGGTGGAGTGCGTGGGTGTTGGCCTTGAAGTTCAGTCCACAACTCCTGGTCATGTACGGTCCCTCTCCAGTTCCAAAAGGCAGGACAGTGCCCTGGGAGAGCCCAAGGATACGGTATCTGTGGGACTGCCAATTTCTTTCACTACTTCCATTCTAATCTACCTCTTTGGGCCTCTCTGGGCCTCAGTCTCCTCATCTGGAAAATGAGGTTTAGAGGTTGGTGATGTTTCAAGGCTCCTGCTAGCAGCAGAGGAATTCTGCCTTCAATGCCACTGGGGGCAGTGGCCCCCTGGTGACGATCCTAGCGAAAGCAACTTGATTGTACCCTCCTGAGTCGGGTACACATATCCCTGACAAAGAACCTGGAGGTGGCCAGTACTGTCCCTATTTTACAGATGGGAAGACTGAGGTCCACAGATGTGCTGTCATTTGTGCAAGGTCTCAGGGCTGGTGCATGGCCAGGGGGGTGGGCTAGAACTCAGGTCTGTCTGGCCTCAAAGCCTGTGCTCTCCTCCCCCACCCTCACCATGTATATGTTTTGAATCTTGCTTTGTTTTTAGGCAAAACACTATCTGTCTGGATTACAGTTTGATTCCCTTTTATGGAAAAAACGTTGATAACCACACAGGTGACCTTCATGTTCTGGCACCAAGCTCAGTGCCTGGGGCACGAGTTTTTTAAACCTGGCTCTGCCATTCCTCATGCTGATGAGGGGAAAGCCCCTGTGACTTGAGCTTTTCTTGAACTTTCACAGGAAGAACCCGGAGGCTGGTGCATTTCTCCAGCTCACCCTTGAAATATAGAAGTAAAGAGCAGAGATATTATTGAGGCTTGGGGCTGAAATTTAGGAGCAAATTGAAATTTTGGAGAAATTGCTGATTTCCTTTGGCCATTCAAAAGCCTGCCAGAGGATGCTGATTGCCAAGGCTTCTCATAGCTCAGAGGAGCTTCCCAGAATCCACTGCAACAGAGGTGGACAAAGGCAAATGGGATGAAGCTGCACGGAACTGCCTTCCTTTGTTTTGCATGTGGTTTCAAATCTGGGGTCATGGCATCCTGGCATGCTGGGGACAGATAAATGTGAAACCACTTTGTATGACAGATAGGACAGTGGAGATGATGCTGATAATGAGGAGGAAGAGGACATGTAAGAGGAGATGAAAGAGGAGATTGAGCAGAGGGGAAGAAGAGATGGAGGGGGAAAAGAAGAGATGGGGAAGGAAGAAGAGGAGGGGAAAATGGAGGAGGAGGAAGAAGTGAAGAGGTAGAAGAGTAAGGGGAGGGGAGTAGAGGGAGAGGAGGAGGGGGAGAAAGATGAAGGAGAAAGAAATGGAGGAGACAGAGCAGGAGGAGATGGAGGGGAGGAGAAAGGAGAAAAAGGTAGAGGAGGAGGAAGAGGAACTGGAGGAGGAAAAGGAGGAGGATTGAGTCTGAGGACCTGCATTCACAGCTCTGTCACAAGCTAACTGGTGACTGGGGGATATTGCTTATTGGGGCTCAGAGCTCAGTCTTTAAGAAATGGTTGGGCACTACATTGTCATTGGCCCATTTCAGTCTGAGAAAGATGACCTTAACCAATATAATGCAGACTTTGGCTTCCTCGGAACATACACAGCAGGAGTGATAATAAATGGTAAAAGTTGCTGATGCTTGTTAAACACTCTGTAGGAACAAGCATGGTGCAAAATATTTTGCATGACTTAATTCATTTGTGTCCCTTAATGAATGTAAGATCATAAAGCTTTTATCATCCTCTGAGGCTGAGAGAACTGAGGCCCAGATGGGCTAAGACTTTTGCTCACGTCCAGAGCAGGAAAGTGTCATATGGAGGTTTCCACCAGGCCTTTCCTCTTAAGTGAAGCTTCAGGTGGCAGTGGGAGGCCTGGGTGCAGCATGGACCAGTGGACAGGCCTTCTCACCAGAAAGCCAAAGCTGACTTCCTCCAATGAGTGTGGTTAGCTTAGGCAGCCTCTCTGGGTATAATCTAATCTGCTGAGAGAGGCCCCAGCTTGCTGGTCATTCAACCAGAAATCCGAGCTGCCCCTCGACATGTCCCTGACAGAGGTAGTGGGACAGACAGGGATTTGGGGATTGGATCACACTCTCCCAGCTCTCCCCTTGCAGGCTAAGTGGTTTTTGGTGCTGGCTAATGGCTCAAATGCAGATGAGTTCTAGGGGACTCCCTGTCCATTTGGGGCACTCAAGGTGGGGAGGTGATGGGTGGTGAGCAGTCCTGGTCCTCCCCTTAGTCCCTTTGACTACCTGGTTGGCACAATAGAGGTTTCAGGTGGGAGGGGTGTCCGGGTGCAGGAGTCAGTTCCCTTCCTGCATGGGTGTGACGTGCAAGTCCAAACACAGCCTGCCTGAAAATTCCAGGTCATCTCTCAAGCCGATCTGATCAAACATTCATGGACCACCCCCTGGGTTATCATCATAGTGATTCCACAATCAGCATTTATGGCTTTGGCACTATTTTATGAATTTTCTCTTCTCTGCTCTAGGCCACATGTTCACCACCCTCCCCAAAATCCAGTTGAGAGCCACTAACACATCTGTGGCTTCTGAAAATTGTGCCAGGCCTCAGCTTGGGAGAAGGAAGATAGTAATTGACATATCAGGCGCTGATTACAGGGACGGAGCCACTTGAATATTTGTTTGTAGAGGTGCACTGCATGATGGAAAACAGCTTTCCATCCAAGAACTGTGCTTTGAGTCCCAAAGCTGCCCTTTATATGTGATGGTAACCGGTCACTACAGCATTTAGCGTGTGTCAGACAAAGTACTCACATAAGAAATCTGAGGTCATTGTTGCTCTCACCAGTTTTCAAATGAAGAAACTGAGGTACAGAGCAATTAAGTAGCTTGCCCAGGGTATCATAAATGGCAAAAGATAATTTATTAAATCCAGTTTCCAATAGTTGAGAAAATGAAGAACAATAATTCTCAATTAGGTTCTTGGGAAGATTTGTTTTTTTTTAATTTTATTTTGTTTTTTTTATTAAAATATTTTAAAATTTACATATACTTGCCATTAATTGTAATCCCCATGTATTCCCCATCACCATCTCACCAGGGCACCATCACCTCA
>JAGFMF010011606.1:1185784-1343012 GCA_019455555.1 Galemys pyrenaicus | reverse complement strand
CTGTTTTTGTTCCAGTACCATGCCGTTTTTATGATTGTGGCTTTGTAGTAAAGTTTGAAGTCAGGAAGTGTGATCCCTCCACTTCCCTTTTTGTCAGTTGTTCTTGGGAAGATTTGATTCTGTAAGGGAGGTGTGCTCAACACATGGAATATTTTTCCTCCCTATGGCCTCCTTCCTTTCATTTCATATTGATAAGGTTTAATGTGAGGTCCTCCAAGTACCCTATGATAGACAAATGGAACATATACTCAATGGAGTACTACATAAGAGTGAAAAGGGTTGAAATAGTGGCATTTGGAACAAAATGATTAGACCTCAAAGGGATTATGTTAAATAAAATAAGTCAAAAGGGAAAGATATATATTAGATGGTTTCACCCACCTGTAGAATATAAATAACAAAAAAACATACATAGGCAAAGAGTGGCAGGGCTATAAACTGAACTCAGTGGAAGAATATAATGGTTACCAGAAGGAACAGAGAGGAGGGAATAGAGGGGAGGGAAGGGAGACAGGTGGAGTATGGGCACTGGTGGTTTGGTGGAAGGTGGAAGAAATGCACATATGTAAGAGAAAATGTAACCCTTGAAATTAATTTTAAAAGATAAACTATCAAAATGAAAGGGAAAAAATGTTAGGTTCTGGAGGGCTAACCCAGCCAGGCCAACAGTGTCCTCACCCTCCTGTCTCTCTTGAATCTGCCCTCGTGCAGGGAGGCAGCAGTACACGGTGACTCTTGCATCGTCTCACTTGTGCCAAGAGCTTGATGTTTCTCCTCATGTAGCCTCTGTGCACCCCCCCACCCTAGTCCTGGAGGGAGGAGTCATTCTTATTGCCGGCAGAATCAGAGACATTTTGTCACCTGTTATGCCTGCCTTGGCATTTTATGTGATCAGAACTCTGACCCAGGTGGAGACCCAGAGGCGTGGAAGTGCGTGCCCAGGGTCAAACTGGGGTAACAGCTGAGCCAGGACCTGGACCAGGTGTGTCTGACCCAAGTCCCACAATAGGGCAGCACATTCCAAACTCAGGCACGTGATAGTTCAAAGTCCCTCTTTCCTTTGAATCCATGTCTTAAATTGACTGCCACTTGCTGTCCACAGTTTTCTGTAAATAGAAATCATTCTTTTCAACACCACACTGGCAAATACACAATGCGCACGATTCTGTTTTCCCTCCAGATCCCCTATTCCTTCAGCCTGCTCATCAGAAAGGGTATTGAGCTTTCATCCCTTTGCTGCAGCTTTTCTTGGACATGCTGAGCTTTATTGAAATCCTCTTTTAAGCAAGATGCCCAAAGTCAGGTGAAGCAGGCAGACGGGACTAAAGTGTATGAGTTGTGAGCGCTTGTTGTCAGCTTCCTGTTGGGCACAAAGATTACTGTATGACTGTGTAGTGGGGCAACCAGGTGCAGGGGGGCTGAGAGGCTCAGGGCCTGGCCAGGCTGGTGGAGGAGGAAGGGAGGCTGGCAGTAACCAGGCCTCCCAGCCCCCAAAAAACCTTTACACTTGCTGGCCTCTGGTGTTCTCCGAGTGTCATCTCCTGGTTTCATCTCTTTTCTAGTCACACCACTTGTCCGCTCACTGCCACTGATGCCACTGCTTTTTTTTTTTTTAAAGATTTTATTTATTTATGCATATAAGAGCTGGGGTATAGGCCAGAGTCCAGGGAGGTAAGAGGATTCACCAGAGACAGAGCCAGGAACAGAACAGGCAGACTGACTAAAACACTGCTGAGGGGAGCAGCAGGCAAGGCAGGAGAGGTCTGCTACGCCATGTGGGTCCCCTCCCAGGCCAGCGGCAGGGATCGAACTTGTGCTGCAGTAACTGCGGTTTGCTTCACAGTGCGTTGCTTAACCCACTGTGCCACCAGGGAGGCCCTGATGCCACTGCTTTTATCTCAGTCTTTAGGTGTGCTCACTTACACATGCATGCATACCCATGCTCTGGGGTCCACAATCAAGCACATGTGCCCCGCACCCATACCCCCAAGTGCCTTCTGCATTAATACCATCAAGGCCACAGATGATAGATAGCCACAGAGGCAAGTGGCACAAAAGCCTAGTTAATTCATTTATCCTACACCTTGGTTAGCATCAAATAGAACCCCTAGGTGGCAGGCACCTCTCTCTCACACCTGAGTCAAGGTGTGAAGGCACCAAAGTGCAGGGGGACACCTTCTAGACTCCATGCTCAGCTCACATATCCTGTTGCTTTGCTCACATCAATCCAGTGCAGATCTCATTAGCCTCACTTTACAGATGAGGCAGCTGCGTCTTTGGTGGAGTTAAACTTAGAAGCACAGAACTGCCTTATTGTGGGACTTGGGTCAGACACACCTGGTCCAGGTCCTGGCTCAGCTGTTACCCCAGTTTGACCCTGGGCACGCACTTCCACGCCTCTGGGTCTCCACCTGGGTCAGAGTTCTGATCACATAAAATGCCAAGGAAGGTGTGACAGATGACATAGATTCTACTGACCAATAAGAACTAAGAACTAATGCCCCCATCTTGTGCCCATGTGGTCATGACCCACGACATCGATATGATTGAATTCAGTCTCCCATACGTGTGATTCACAGTATTTGAGGTTCTGAGTCTTTCAAGACTCAGACTTGGACTATGATGCCTAAAATTGTGAGTTCCCTGAATCTGAACATGAGGCCACTTCTGAATGCCCTCAGCAGAACCGTTGAGTTCTAACTCCACAGGGCCCATGCTCTCCCGCCTCTGTCATCTCCCCGAGCAGCTCTTCGAGTGTTGATCCAAGTTCAATAATGAATCTAACAAACATGTCCTCATTCCCACCCACCTCCCAAAAATCTTCTCCAACTTGTCCAAGTGAATAGAGTGAGACCACTGTGGTGAACATGGCTGCTTTTAACCTACATCTATTCCTCTTGTGGTACTAACATTTTTGCTTGCCCTTGGGGAATATGGACTATGGCCCATCTCTTCATTCCCTGGGACAAGATTACACGTCCTCACCTGCACCGCGTGGGTTTCCAGTGTCTCTCGGGAGTGTGGCTGGAGCTTTTCTTCCCATAGCGGCACAGTTGTTTGGCTCGGTAAGAGACTGGTACTGCCCAATGGGATGGAAGTGGGCAAGAGCGCTAGAAGTTTTCGTGTGGTTTGGTCTTGTGTTCTGCCATTCATAATGAGGATAACATGTGTTCCTGGTCTATCTGGGCTGAGGAGTACATGGTGCAGACTGGACTCAACATGTAACTTCGACCCAAACCCAGCAGAACCCGTGGGCACAATTGATCCTCAGATTTATCAACAAGAAGAAAGTTGTTAATTGAAACCACTGGAGCCGATGGTCATTACCCAGGGTCAGCATAGTAATCACTAGTCACTGCAGAGAAGCATTCCTCTTCCTTCCTCCTGGGGTGGGGCCGGGCACCACCCAATGGGGAGACAGTGATCCAGGTCTGGCCAGTAGGTATATCTGTGCCTGGCACTCTCCATTTGCCACTCCTTCACCCACTCTCTGCACAACTGCCTCTGCTCTGAGCCCAGAGCCCCTTCCTTGAAGCCGTCTCTCCTGTGCTAGTAACACTTTTCCTACCCTTGGCCATTAGGAACTCGAGGATTCTCCCTGTGTGAGTCCCAGCTGCCTCACTACCCTTGCCAGCTCCCTAACTCACACCGCATCTCCAGACCTTCCAGTGCTTTCTATTCAGAACGTCCCCTGCTTGCAGCCTCTGTTTGCAACTGGGGTTTGGACTCCTCCAGTTCCCTACTCCTACATGCACTGGGAAACATTCAAGCTTTATCTCCCTATAGACAGAATGGGGGTTATTCTGTCGTCTTGGTCAAGGCTGTGGTGGGAGAAAAACCAGATCATGAGTGGACAGCGCCTTGCCTTGGACTTGACTCGTGGGGGACTCGTGGGGGGTCGCAAACCAGGTTAATCCTCGGCCCATCTGGCAATGCCTCCCATGAAGTGCCACGTACATGCTCAAGCATTAATAAATATTTGTAGTTTGAAAAGCTCTACGGTAAATTTTCTCTCTCTGACCTTTGATTATTTTTCCTCTTGCAATAGGAGAATAAGGCCCCTAGCGCCATGGTGACAGTCTCTATAGAAATCCATAGCTTGTTCTCAGCACGCCCACGGAGCCAGTGGGAGGCTGGCATGGATTTGGACCAATGGCGAGAAGGCATGTTTAGCCTTGTCCTGGTTACAAAGCACATTTTTTCCCTTTCAAACGGACCTTCCTGTCCCCAATTCAGCATCGCTGAGCTCTCTCTTAATGTGGGTTAATTTTCCACCAGCTCCTAGAAAGAGTGTATTTCCAGTCTCTCCTGGGACAGATGGAGGAGTTTCAAACAGGATAAAGCAAGTGTCGATGGGGAATATTCAGAGCCGGCGGAGGCAGCTCCAGTGGCCTTTCTGCTTGGGGGTGGGAATGTTTGCCTGAGCAGCCCGTCCACACTCCGAGGTTAGAAATAGACTTGGGTTGCTACCGGACATCCTGGCTGTTTTGACCTTTTCTTTGTCAGACTTGCCCTGGTAGAGGCTGGGAATGTATTCATTTAGGAGTGGAGGTGCTTTGCTGAAACCGAGGAGGGTCTCTGTCCCTTTAAGAGGGTCCTCGAGGAGGGACAGTCAGAGAAGCAGAGAGATGAGGGCCAGATGGCCAGTAGATGCAATGGCAGTGAGTTAGGGAGAGGGCCAGCTGGGCTGTCTGCTTTAGTCACCTTGCAGTGGGGAGACTTTGTGGGGTGGGGTTCGCTGGAAGGTCCGGGTGAGGGCGGGCAGTCTGACTGACCTCACCTTCTGTCTGAATTGGGACTCAAAGTCCTAGACCTGTGCGGCAGAAAAGCAACAGAACAAAATAAGGGCTGTGGGCTCAGACAGGTGACGGCTCAAACCCCAGGACAGTGACTCGGTCTGTCTGAGCGCTCCTCCTCTGCAAAACGGGGTGAGGTACATGTCCTGGGTACACTGAGATGGGCGCAGATAATGAGTTGAGGACAGCACCTGGGGTAAAGTAGGCCCTCAGGAGATTTTAGTCTCGCTCTCCTCTGGAAAGCAGACTGATAAGTTTTTAACTAAGAGGGTCAGAAGGGAAAACCTTGCTGTGAGAATCTGAGGTCCTAGCAATTTAAAAACAAAACCCCTGAATCCTGTGTAAGTTCCTTGCTCAGAATGCAAGGATATCACTTAGGCCTAGTATCAGCTCCCTGTAACTGAAAACCCACATAATAGTGACTGAACACAAAAGAAGGATTTACTTTTCTCTCATTTGAAAGAAGTCCTTGGACAAAGAGTTAAAGGCTCAGATGGTGACTCCCTGGTCATCTCCTACAAATGGCCAAGCCTCCTTCTGTATTTGTGTCCTGCTATCCTTCCAGTGTGATCTTCATCACCAAGATCATTGCATGGGATTAAAAGCTGCTATAGGGCCTCCCTGGTGGCATAGGGTGTTGAGCACCGCACTGTGAAGCATCTGCTGCAGAGCAGCACAAGTTCAAATCCCCAGCCAGGGAGGGGACCCACATGGCACAGCAGACCTCTCCTGCCTCACCTGCTGCTCCCCTCAGCAGTGTACTTCACTTGATCTGCCTGTTCTGCTCCCCACTCTGTCTCCAGTGAATCCTGTCACCTCCCGTGCCTCTGGCCTGTACCCCAGTGCTTGTATGCATAAATAAATACATCTTTAAAAAAATAAATAAAAGCTGCTACAACTCCAGCCATCATGTCCACATACTAGGCATGGAAGGGAAGGGAGAAGTGCAAGAGTGTGTACCTCTCAGATGAGTCAGCATTCAACAAGCAAACAAACAAACAAACAGAAAAACAATTATCAGGAAGCTTCACATATGACTTAACATTTATAACTTACTGACAACCCCCTATATCAAAGGGAGAAAAGGTAATGCACTGGGTGGGTGAACACCCCCCAAAATACAGGGTTCTACTATAAGAAGAAACAGAAACATTGTCAATACCACAGCTTCTTCAATTTCACTGGAAAGTTTTGCCTGGGCCAACACTGGGAATATTTCCCCAGGCAGAAGGAAGCATCTAGGTCTTGCCTTCTCTATTATTGGTCCTCACCCAGGGGACTGGCTATTTCTGGAAAGGCTGCCAGTGAGAGTGATGTCAGAGGGCTGTGGTGTGCAGCTGATCTCAAAGGCAGAGCTGCAGTGAGATGCTGGCAGCATCTCTTATAGACTGGGTGTCCTTGATCGAGTTATTTAACTACACCCTTCCTGGTGCATCGATCTCCTTAAGGATCAATGAGATACATAAGCAAAACAATCAGCCGGAGCTTGGTGCACTACAGGTTGTCCCTTCCAAACTCCCATGGCCCACCTACCACACTGATGATGATAAAGCAGAAATCAGCATACACCCAACTTCAGATGCTTAGACTTTATGAATCACAAAACTTCAGAGTCAGAAACCCAGATGAGTGGTTTTTAGATCCCACATGGAGGACTTACTAAAACATTAAGGGTAAATACTGAAATCTAAAATACTCAGCACGATGTCACAGCCTGATAAAATGTGTAACAGATCACCCCAACTCGGAAGCCTGGAAAGCAATGTTGCTTTATGATATCACGATTTCTATGGGTCAAGAATCTGGGTGTGGCTTTGCAGGGTTGTCCCAGTGATCAGTCCTAATCAGATTATCAGTCATCTCAAGGCTCACTTTGGGTGGATGGGTCCCCACAGCACACATGGGCCTTGCTCCCTCACTGGCTGTAGGCTCAAGGCTACCTCAGTGTCTGCTGCCTGCAGAGGGTAGCTCACAACATGGCAGCATGCTTCACCAGAACAAGCAAGTGAAAAAGCAAAAGACAGAGCATGAGCAAGAGGGTAGTCTTGTCTAACCTAACCTCACTGCCATTTTAGTCTGTCTGTTAGAAGCAAGTCACTAGGCCCAGCCCAGCCCCCAAGGGAGGAAGAGGGGACATTTTAGAAGCACTTATTAATGCCCTCTCAGTGTTCCAGATATAGGTGTCTATTTCCTTCCATGAAGAAACTCAGCTCCTTCCTGCCACAGGGCCTTTGCATATGAGGTTCTGTCTGCCTGGTAACTCCCTTTCCTCCCTGTCTAGTTTTATTCATGTTCAGATTTTTTTCAGAGAAATGCTTCTCAACCACCACTCTGAGTCACAGAAGGAAGGGTGCCTGGAGCATGACTGAGCACTGGATAGACCCAAGAGCTCACCTTCAGGCTGAAGTCTGGCCCAAATTGTTCCACTCTCCGTCTGGTGAGGTTTGATGGACTGGGCACTTCAGCAGCAGTGGTCATCCACACACAGACCATAGCTTGCTGGACTGTCCAGAAGTCAATATGGAGGGAAGAGAGAGGCTCCTGATTCAGGCAGGGTCCCAGTCTGAAAACATCTTTCTGACCAATTTGTTTTTATTATATGTGGTTATTCATTCACTTTTAATGGTATGCTTTTCAGGCCATAAATTCAAGTGTGGGATAAATATACATTTCTTTTACTCCTAACTGAATTCCATTTTTATTCTGAGTCGCGATTAGATTGAGTAGGTGCACCTGACCCCAGTCCAGCCACCCCACCCCACCCCTTTCTCCAGGTCTCCATCTAGGTTTGGCATGTAAAAGTGATAAGAGGAAGGCCACCTGGTCTTTGATGTCACCTGTCAGTGGCATTTGTCACATTTGTTATTCTGAGTCATTGATCAGCCCACATCAATGTCTATGTCCCCAACTGCCTAGACACTTCTGCTCTTTTGGGCCTTCCTGCCTCCTTGGGCTCCCTCTGCCCTTGCTTTGAGAGCCCCCAGAATGGCCCTCTGAGGATCTTGCCTTTTTCTGCTCCCCTGACCCTGAGAGTAGAACCTGCAGGCCTCTGCCATGGTGGCATGACTTTTACCATAAGTCTCCCTTCTGGTCCTTTTCTGCATCACCTTGGGAACACTTCTGGGTCTGCAGGGACTTGGGGGCACCTTGCTTTGCTTAGGTTTTCCTCCAGAGGTGTTTAGCTAAGCCACGAGTTCTTGCCCATCTCCCAAGAGTCTCATCGTCAGAACTCACAAGCCAAGGAACACTTCTGACCCAGTGTGATAAGGGACTCTGGAGGCAGGGCGTGGAGGCCCCCAGGAGGCCCCCATCCAGGTCTAGGAGGCAAGAGCTAAGCCTGAAAGCAGATGGAAGCAGATAAGCAAGGTAAGGGCAGTTAAGTTGAGACAGAAGCCTTTTCAAAGGTGGGCAGGCATGGAGACAGGCCTCTAAGTGGCTGCAGAGAACACAGGTTGTGTCTGAGAAGTTGGAGACAGGGATCTGGTAACAAGAGGTCTTGGATGTTAGGCTTAGGCATTTGGATTTTATCTTCAGGAAATGTAGCTCCATGGGAAGATTTTTAAGGAGGCAATGATAGGGCCGGCTTTGTGCTTTAGAATGTTCTCTCTGAGCCAGGGCTGGAGTCAGCACCAGTGAGGAGACTAGTGCACACCCCCTCCCAAACTCCCCTGACCCCCCTTGCCAAGGAAAGACTGGACTGCAAGGGGAAGAGGGAGACAGTATGCGTGGGACACTGGGACACATTCTGGGAGGCTAGAGGGCAGGGCCATCAAACTGGTATCTGAGGGACTTTGGGGCCCCCACCTCTAGTGGCGTCATTTGCTGAGTTGGTAGGATGGCAGCCACAAGCACTAACACATGTGAGAGTTAGTATAGTCCAAAGTCCAGTTTAGTGTAGGAATCAACAGGTAAGGAACTCCTCAGTTCTCCACTGCTGAATCTCAGCAAAGACTCTGGAGCAGAAAAGCCCATCATGTGGGAAAGAGGCAGCCTCTGGACCCTAGTGCTTTCTAAGTTGCTTTGGCCCATGGGTTGACTAGATGACCAGCCTCAGTAGCTGACCAAGAACAGCAGCTGAGTGTGGCTCAAGTCCAAAGGCATGTTAGGACTCACTGAAGAAGAGAGCTCCAGCATTGGTCTTGGGGGACTCCAGTAGCCCCTGAGGGACCCAGACGCCTACTTTGCTTTCTGCTCCCTTGTCAGCTATGGGCCTTTGGTTTTCGTGCTGAGCCCTCTCATTGGCGAGCTGTGTGCTGCCTCCTACCTTTCAGCACTTAAGGAAATTGGCCAATTTTCCAAGAAACATTACCTTTTCCCTGCTTTGACCAGTATATTCACATTATCATCTGAGATATTTATTTGTAACCCCAATGTGGACAAAGTGTGGGGTGCTGAACCTTTCAGTTGGACGGTAAAACATTGCAGAGGCAACTGGGCTCTCAAGGAAACAGGGTAACCTTTGAATCCTGGACTCTCTGTGAAGGTTGAGTTGCTTCCTTCCCCTTCAGTTGTCCCTTTCAGTGTCACTAAAATGGAGATAGAGACAGTGAGCATCCAGGGAGGTGAATTTTGTGATGTGCCTGGCACACAGTGGTCTTTTCCTTTTCTTTGTGAGTGCCCCCACTTCCTGTCCCACTGACCCTACACAGGGGGAGTTGCTAGTAGAACAGAACCACCTCAGGAAAGGACCAAGTTCAAGCCTCTGAAATGACCTGCTAATGGTAGAATTTCATTCAGATATTGAGGGAGCTAGGATTTGAGGTGGCCCAGGAGGAAAAATATGGGTTGCTTTGGCTGTTTTTGTCAGCCTATTCCAGCTAGCCCAGTGAATAGAAGCAAAAATGGGAAGCAAGGGGGTGATGTTGTCTTAAAGGCCACCTGTGACATCTTCGTGTTCAAGCTTCAGAATTAGTCTCCCTCACCCTCAGCTGCCTGCATTCTGCCTGTCAGCCCGGCATAGCTGTGAGTAAGTGCGGAGCTTACTTGCCGCAGAGCAGCTGCCTGGCGTGCTGCTGAGTCACCGGCGCCTGCCCCGGCCCCTGCCTGCCAGGTGGCCACTATCTTTGGACATTTTTATTTTCCTTTGCAGGGAAGGATAATTATGGTTTCCGTGCCTTGTGGCTATATACATTCTGCCTGCCCCAGACAGAGGCAAAGATCCTTCACAAAACCCTCCTTTTTTTTTTTTTTTTTTTTCAGGGAAACTGGGATGTGGTGGAGGAGGGGGCAATTTGTGCAGGTCTGAGGTGCGCAGAAACACAGTGTGCAAAATGTAAGAACCTTTCAGGATTTGCAAGAAGCTTAGCCCTGTGCCATCAATCACCGCCAAAGCTTGTTATGCAAAGTGGCTTAATTGGCCTACAGGTTGGTTGAATTTTAAACCCACGGATTTTGCTCAAGTAAGGGAAAAGAAAACAGATTTGACAGATTCAGGATGGAGCTGTGTGGCTTACACAAACACAAGAAAAACATTCAGGGAACAAAACAGGCCACAAGTGGAAAATGGTCTGGTGATAGATACAGGTAGATGGATTGCTCCATATAAATACACAGATGGATACATAGAAACACAGATATATAGATACATAGAGATGGATAGATAGAACTGGCAGGATGCATAGTGGATGGATGGATGGGTAGATGGGTGGATGGGTGGGTGGATGGATGGATGGACATTAGTTGAGAAAGAGCAAGGAGTAATGAAGACATCAGAAGCGTTGGGACTGTGGTATGTTTAAATGGAAATGCAATGGAAGTTGTTCCAGACAGATGCTGGAGTCTGAGAAGTCAACCCAGAGTTATGGTGATTCATTCTAAAGTGTGATTTCAGGGGCCTCCCTGGTGGCGCAGCAGGTTGAATGCCGCACTGTGAAGCATCTGCTGCACAACAATGCGAGTGCGATCCCAGGCCAGGGAGGGGACCCATGTGGTGCAGCAGACCTCTCCTGCCTCGCCTGCTGCTCCCCTCAGCAGTGTATTTCAGTGGGTCTGCCTGTTCTGCTCCCCACTCTGTCCCTGGTGAATCCTCTCACCTCCCGTGCCTCTGGCCTGTACCCCAGTTCTTGTATGCATAAATAAGTAAATCTAAAAAAAAAAAGAGTGATTTCACATCAGATAAGCCAGAGTTGGATGTAGAAGTCATCGGTGGAGTTGTGTCACTAGGGGAAAATATTCATTCTGAAATCTGTGTTTAATAGGTTAGGGCTTACTTTAGCCGTCAGAATCCTGGCTTTAAATTGCCACCCCAAGAAGCTGGGCAGCCTTGAGCTAATTACTTAACTTCTTTGGATCCCAGTTTCCCCATCTACCGATGAATGCCTATTTCATAGAGAGGAGGCAAGGAGGTAATAGATGTGCCCAGCATATAGTTACACTTGTGGTCCGTGCTTGTGGTTACACTTTCAGGTCTTCCCCTTTCATTCCCAACTCACTTAAATTGTAACTGAGCACAATTTGTGCCAGGGCCATGCTGGACATAGGATATAGATTTGCTTGGTTCGTTTCCCAAACGTTCCCTGAGCACCAACTGTGTGTCCGACAGACACTGCTAAGCCCTGAGGACTGACTTAGGAGTGAAAAGACAAGAGCCCTGCGCACAGATGCTGCCCAGCTGGAGAGGGAGATGGATGTTCAATAACTGAGCGTACTTTGCAAAGACAGGCCCTCACTGAACGCCAGCGCATCAAGGTGTCCAGTTCAATGGACCCTGCGCAATGATTAAAGGTGGGGAGACTCCCTCAGGTCCTCATACCCAGTGAGTCCTCAGCTGGAACACAGGCCAGTCTGACCCCAAAGTCCTTTCTCAAAAACATGTAGTTGCTAGGTGTGTGTCCCAAGCTTCTGGAGGATGACATCAGTCTCAGCCATGTCAGAAAATGCTCAGACACTAGAGGTATTCATTTTCAGAGTCTCCAATTTGGGAAGGATGTAATTTTGAGGAGTCTAGAAGAAGGGGTTCGAGGAGAGTTGGCACCGACTGGTAGCAAGGGGTGTATTTCAGCGTGCACGCGTGTCTGCGGAAGTGCGTGTTGTCTGTGCAGTTTGCTGTGACTGCACACACGGGTCTCTGTGGCTGTATGTGCATCTGCATTGAAGGGCTGTGTCTGTGTCTGTCTGTTTTTCTAACTACGTGTTTTACGTCTGTGTGACTGTGCGTGTGTGCCAGTGTGTGTCTCTGAGTTGGGTGTGATTTTGTGTATCTCTGAGTTGAGGGCGGTGGATAGGATGATAGGGGAAAATGTTCTCAGTGGATATCTGTGCATATGTATTGGTGTGTCTTCTGATCTGCATGTGTGCCTGGTGTGTGTATTTATGTGTCTCCACCTATATGTGTGTCTCAATCTGTTTGTGTGTGTGTCAGGGCTGTGTGAGTATATTTGTGTGCAGATGCCTTTGGGTATAGGCCTGTGTGTGTCCATGTGTCTCTGTATCCGTGTGTGACTCCATGTGTGTGTATCAGTGTCTGTGTCTGTACTTGTGTGCTTCTGGGGAATGTGTGGTGTGACCTACTCTCTCTGCAACGCCAGCCCTCCCCCACCCCAGTCGTTTCTATGGAGCTGACTGAACTTGTCCTTCAGAATAAGGAAACGACAACCTCAGTGCTTTTAGCCTTATCTCCCAGCCTGCAACTACCAAAGGAAATTAGATTTACTTGGCACGACCCGTTCCTTATGATGTCATTTTGGCTGTGATCTGCTCGTTCTGCTCTCCTAGGTATTTGTCTTCTGACTGGTTGATGAATACCCGCCAATGCAGAGATTAAAGGAATATGAGTTCTGAATTTTGTTTGTTTTTAAGAATCCTACCAGGTCTGGAACATCAGCGGTCCATATTTTGCTGTGGAATGAGAAGCCAGGGTCAAAGAGACAGAACTTTGACTTTGGAATGCTAACTCTTTGGTTCAAGCTGTGTGACCTTGGGGAGAACCCTTTGCCTCTCTGAACCAACGTTCTTTTATGTGCTAAATTTAGAAAGTTCTTGGAGCAGCAAATAGGATGATAGATGAAAATGTTCTCAGAAATCCACAAAGTCCTTAAGGCGGCAAGGAGAGGAGAATATAATAATATGCAAAAATGTTCTCAGAAATCCAGTCCTTAAATGATATAATGTCATTTCAGTGGGGCCCACAGCTCAGATGTCAGGCAGGTATGGATTTGGGTCTTGGGTCTTGTCTTTCCAATGTATGACCTTGAGCATGTCATTCTACCTTTGTGAGTCCCAGAATCCCCCTCTGTTAAATATGATAACATATATAAAGCAGTTAGCGCATAGCTGGCCTTGTGAAGGCCCCCCCAAATGGGAGCTCTTAATATATTTAATAATATACCTGGGGTGATAGCAATATTAGTATCTGTCCACTTTCAAACCTTCCATGAGCATAAGCAAGATAGAGCCTCTGAAATGCAGGGTGACGTGGGTGGTGTGAGAAAAGTGATTTACTATATTTTTTTACTATTTCAAGATGCAGCATCAGCAGAGTGTTCTTGGCATCATCGTATTCTTGGCAAGTACTTTGCATTTCATCTAGAACTCAGAGGATGTTCTAGTTACGGAGAGAAACTGAGAATGAGGCGGCCCCCAACCTGGAGTGGTCTAGGCTTTCTTCCCTAGGACCCATCCCAGCCCATCTAACTGCCTCTTCTGTCCATATTTCATTCCATTGGCTTTGGAAAATGTTGCCCTCTGCCCTGGAAGATCTCTCACCATCACTAAACTCCCCCAACCCCTTCACCATCTGGGTTGGGCTCCAGTTGCCTCTGCCCAGGCGAAGGCATTTGTCCCGGCTGTATCCCCAGTGCACCCAGTATTCACCCTTTTGTACATGATGTCCAGGGCATTTGAATTGTCTGCTCTGTGGCCTTACTCTCTCCCCACCAGTGCCTCAGGGGACATCTGAAAAGTGAACACAGGGCAATCAATGTCTCTTCTCATTTTCTGTCCCAGCCTCTCTGATGGCAATACCTTCAGATATCAATATACTCACTTGAGCTGAACCCATCTCTGATAGCTGTTTTGCTCAATAGCAGAGATCCTGCTGAAATGTGCCTGTCGATTCTGGTTTTGTTTTTCAAGCACATGGGTTTATCTCCGCTGAACAGCTTGTCTTCTACAACAGCACCTCGCAGACCAGCTGACATAGATTCCCAATCATCTGATCAGCTTTGGTGTGTGTTTTAGGGCTAGCTTGTGGATTTGCCGTAATGATGTCAGGTGTCATTATGGGGCCTGTGGCATCAGTTTAGAAAATGGTTGGGGCCCAGGATCTGGGATTGGACTGCCTGAGTTCCAAGCTGAGAGATAGTGAACCTCTTTGTACCTCAGTTTCCTCATCTCTAAAATGGGGATGCATAATAGTACATTCCTGCCTCAGCTGGGCTTTTGTCAGGATCAAGTGACAAAAGTAAAGCCCTAACCCCGTGATCAGAGCTGGTATTCCTGTGTGTTACATTTGTAGGCAACAGCAATTCATCAGACCATGGCCTCCCCCATGACAGTGACAGAGAACACTGGGAGTGAGACACCTGCTCCATCCTGCAACAGCTGGCCTCCCGGGATCGAGCAGTGGAATTACTCTGAAATTTCAGATGAGCCTTTTAATGACCAGGTGTGCAACTCAAGGCAAAATAGATGTTCTGTATGTACCCTATGAGTTGGGAGACTTTATCGCAATTTGCAGCAATTTGCACCTAGTTGGCAGTCTGCTTGAGACATGGACTGGTTCCTGGTACATAGCAGGGTTCAGCAAATGACAGCTCCCAGATCAAATCTGGCCCACAGCCTGTTTTTATAAATAAAGTTTTATTAGAACACAGACACTACATATTATAACTGCAATAGATCATAGGGCTTGTAAAGTCTGAAATAGTTTTGATCTGGTCCTTTACAGGAAAAGTTTGCCAACCCCTGATATTAGATTGAAGACAAACTAGAGGCCATCTGGGTTGAGCTCAGCAGTAAGCTGAGCACCATCCATCTCTTCACTTTCCCATATCCCTGACATTGGTGAATCAGAGACCAAGTTACTATGCCCCACGGTATTTTGAGCATTTGATTCCCCCATCTCTTCTGCAAATGCTCAGCTTTATCCCAACTTTAGCCCAACCCTCTCCCACCTTTCTCGACTATCATCCACCAGGGCCACCACCAGCCTGTCAAGGGTCTGGTTGAGTGAGATAAATGTGTCTTCTCTGGTAGGGGCAGCTCGATGGCACATATCAGTGGTGAGCAGGAGGGCCCCTGTACAGGAAAAAACACCTTACCCCACTCATTGTACTCAAGCAATTGTGACTTTTATACCTATTGTTTCTATAGTAAGTCCTCACCTAACACCATCAATGCATTGTTAGAAACTGCCACTTTAAGAGAAAGGACACATAATAAAAACAGGTTCTTGAATAATGTTGTTTTGGTCAATGCCCCCAGGATTATTTTTTCCTCATTAATCTTATAATGAAACAATGCTGAATAGAAGGATGTTAGTAGAGAACCTGCTGTGTTGGCTCCTTGCCTCCAGTTTCTCTCTGTCCAGGCAGCCCTCCACACTTGAGCTAGAATGATCTTTCTAATAGGCTGTGTCTCTCTCCTGTTCAGCCTCTGCAGGGCACTCCCAGTCCTCAGGACAGGGTTCATATTCCTGTGCATGGCATTTAAGGCTTGACATGGCGTGATTTCTCCCAACCCATGCCTTGCCCATGCCTCACCCTTGCCCAACCTACATCACGCCTGAGCAATATCAGACAACTTGGGGTTCCCTAGACCTAAACCTGTAAACTTGTTCATACTTTTAGGATTGGCACACACTTGCACATCATGAACCACTCTCTCTTCCTTGTATCCATCTGGAAAATTCCTACTCATCCTTCAAGTTCATCACAATCACCTCCTCCCTGCAACACCTTCCCTGACTATCCTAGGAGGATTTGGGCACCCCTTCTGTGGTTCAGTCCAGTCTCCACACACCATGGTTCACAGACCATGCCCAAGTAGAAAAATCAATGAAGTGGACCTTGACCAGTGCTTTTTGAAAGACAAACTAATCTAGAAAACTTGAGCCTGAATTGTTCTTGGTCAGGTGTGGTTCTGGCATAGGAGGAATAACGAAGGCTCTGGGGCCACATTGCCCTGCTTGGGTTCAAGTCTGGAAGTCTGGCCATACAGTTTTTAGCAATGACCTTGGACTAGTGATTTCATCTCTCTCTGCCTCAGTTTTCCCATTTTCAATACGATGATGATGATGATGATAGCACTTTCTAGCTTGTTATGAAGATTAAATAAATCTATATCACCTATCATTGAGATATTTCTCTCTCTCTCAAAGGTCCCCAGTCACTTAGTGAGTGTCATAGACACAATAATCAGCGTGAATGCACATACACATACTTGTGACTATGGTTTCAGTGACTATCTGGAAGCCACTTCTCTGACTGAAAGTTGTTCAGGTCTTTATTAAAGTAATTGTCAGATTTTATGATGATGTTTGGGAATTATTTTTGCTCTCCTTTACCAGTCAGGGGTAGCTGGTATGTCTCATTTAGCGCCACATTCTAAGCACCCGCCATCATGCCTAAGCAAAAGCAGAGATGCTTTTTGAATAAATAAGAAAATGAGGCCTAGATCTAGAAGCCAAGTCAGCACAGGGTCTCTGTCCCACAGTTGCAGGGGCCAGAGTCCTCCAGCTACAGAGCTTGTGTGGGATTTGGGCCACTTTTTCAGGCTATCTGGTCCCCACAATGAGACTCTGAGACCACAGCTCTCTGTCAGTGGGAGGGAGGGAGGCCTGAGGGACTCTCCAGTGAGAAATGGAGCTTCCCAACTGATGCCTAGGAAAATGGAAACTCCAGCTGACCTAAGAGGTTTCTATAATGAGAGAAAACCAATTTAAATGCAAATAGCCCACAGCTAGTTGAGGAAAAACTCTGTGAGGCAGAGCAAGGATGGGAAAACAAACGCAGCCCTCATCACGAGGCTGCTTCCCCACTCCCCAGAAGGGCTGCTTTATCCATTTAGGATTAAAGTCTAAACTAGTGACAAAGAGTCACATGCATTGCTGGCAGCATGTCCTGGTGCCAGCTGAGAAATGGGCGTCCCTCAGGGGGCCAGTCATCCATCAGTCACTACCGGTTACAGCAGGTATTGGTTCACGCAGCACATCAGAAGGAAAGAAGCTCCCAGGAAGAGACTGTCCCTGAGTTGCTCGAAGCCTGCAGAAGATCAGCCTGAAGTAATTCTGATTCTGGCTTGTGTTAAGAACTTATCATTTATTGAGCATTTACTAATTGAACATTTACTACGTGGCAAGCCCATGACTGCATTATGTGATGGTGACTCTTCACATTCTCACATGATTCCCCAGACGTATAGTCTATAGTCATTCCCATTTTATAGATAAAGAACGTGAGGTTCCAGGGAGAGGGTAAGAGATTTGGCCCTGGTTGTTGGGCTTGGCACCCAGAAGGAATGGCTCGAGGACTCTGGCTTTCTCTCTCCCAAGCACCAGGAAGAGGCTGTGAGTGATGGGTCCTGGAGACCTCTGCAGAGCAGAGCTGCCCAAAGTCAGGATGCCCTGGGACAGAGCTTGCCATTGGCCTTGACCTGGAGGAGCAAAAATGATCCTGTTCAAGAAATCAAGAAATGCTGTTTGCTTTGTTGCTAACTGGTGTATGACCTTAGGGGTTATTTTCCTTCTCTGGTCCTCATTTGTCTACATAAAATGACAGGGTTGGCCCAAAGTTATTTTACACTATAAAATTATATAATTCCACCCTCAAGAATAGCATTGCCCAGTTGATAGACTACCTTCTCTGCCCTCCTTTATGTTCCACCCCTGCCCTCTGCCCCATGCAAGGTCTGTATCTGTTGCAATGCAGCACTTTAATTTTCTTTTCTAGTTTCATAATTCAAGGACAGCACCATCTGCCACATGAAATCCATGCTCTCTGCTAGCCCCCTTCTCAAAACAAGAGATGTATAAGGTCCTCCACAGTTTATATCATGGATGCAGCAGGAGCTGTAAACCCAAATGGGGGGCAGCTTTGGCCTTGCAAGCTGTATTAATCCCTTAATCTTCTGGTCGGACCCCAGAGACCATTCTGTCATTTTCACACTTACTCCCGCCAAGTCCTGATGTTGATTATGATTATGGATAGATAGGTAGATAGATAGACAGATAAACATTTAGTGAGACTCTTATAAATCAGGCATTTTTTAAAGTGTAGTGTACATTAATTTATTTCATCCTTACCATATCTTAGTGAGGAAGGGGATAACAACTCCATTTTATAGATCCTGAAACTGAGGCCCAGGAGGCTTAAACTTGACAAAGACTGCTCAGCTGACAAATAACAGAGGCTGGGTTTGATTTGGCTGGGGGAATAAAGACATACATGTGAATATAATCAGCCCGAGAGTGCCAGGGTTTCACAGCTGAGCAATCTTACCTTGGATATTTGAGGATCAAGGTCATTTTCTTCTATCCCACATTTATTTGACACATTTGGCACCACTTGCTAGTACCAGAGGCTGCTTTCTATGTTGAGGAACCTACAGAGGCCAAGACCCACACCTGCTCTCTCATGGTTGAGTGGGCCCCAACTGAAAACTGAATAAAGAGACACAATCATTTTAGGTGATCAAATGCCACCAAGAAAATACAGTAGAGGACATGAGAGACATAAACAGGTATTCAAGGAAGGCTTCCTGGAGTAGAGGACCTTTGAGCAAAGATGTGGGCACTCAGCCTAGCTGTAGGGTTTCTCAGCCTTAGCACTGTGGACATTTGGGCCTGATAAACTGGGCCTGTCCTATGCATTACAGGGTATTTAGCGGTACCTCTGGCCTCTATGCATCAGATACCAGTAGCAGCTCCCTTTCCAGTGTGACAACCGGAAACTATTCAAAAATCTCTACCTCCTCATCCTCCTAGGCCTCCCTGGTGGCACAAGGGGTTAAGTCTCAGCACTATGAAGCTATTGGCAGCCACTGCAGCATGAATTCGATCCCCAGACAGGGAGCTCCCCCACATGGCATGCAGACCTCTCCTGTCTTGCCTGCTGCTCCCCTCAGCAGTGTATTTCAGTCAATCCACCCGTTCTGCTCCTCACTTTGTCTCTGGTGAATCCTCCCCCACCCCTGCACATTTGGCCTACACCCCAGCTCTTGTATGCATAAATAAAATAAATCTTTACTAAAAAAAGGTATCCCCCCCAGGAGGTAAAATCACCCCCTCTTAAGAACCACTGAGACTAAGATCAGCAAAGCAGGCAACTTGGTGGAAGAAATCAAGATGGGCAGAATGTCTGAGAAGCAGTAAGGAGGCTGGTGGGGCTGGAGACCTGGGTAGGGGTGGGAGTTGAGGTCAGGGGAAGGAGGGCAGGCTCCTCATGGCAATGTGCTTTTTAAAATTTGCTAGAAAGTACTAGTCAATGCTTATGAGTAATCTTCTCTGCATCAGCTGTGCCAAGGATACAGGACATGCTCCAAGGTGAAAACCCTTCTCCAAAGTGGTTGAGAAGAAAGGCGGCAGCCAGTATAGGGCTGTCCATGCTAACAGAATATTCCAGACAGAAGTCAAGCAGAGAGGTACTCTGAAGGTGGCCACAGTTCAGGGCAGGAAATGTCTGGATCATTTCCTGAATAGGAGGTAGTGGGCAACTGTGATCTTCATCTTCCCAGAGCCCATGCCCTTCCATTTTCCTATAGCGACCAGCCTGCCCCAGCCCTGCTGTGCAACATTTTGCTGGAGTTTTCAGTCAGGGTGGCCCCTAGTCTAGCCTCACCCAGTCCAGACATGAGATCCAAAATTAGCCATCTGATCCTTTCTTTCTGGAATTAGAATATTAGGCACAGAAACCCAAGGGCAGAAATTGGCTACAGTCAATTTTTCTAATGGAAATGGAACAAGGCATGTTCTTCTGTCCTGGCATTAATTTTTACTATCTCAGCTCTCTAAGAGACAATCTTTGCTCTTTCTTCCAAGGCCTAGTTTTTTAGCTTTTCCTTCTAATGCCCTTTGAATATTAGATCTACTTAATTCGCCAGAGTAGGTTTCTGATACTTGAAACCTCAACTAAAATAGAATAGGTACAATGTGAACAGAGAAAAAAGAGTCAATTTCAGATTCATTTCACTCACTACTTTATATTAAATAGGCTGTGCCCTCCCCCACCCCCCCCACCCCCAGCTGCAACAGCAACTTCTCCAAGACCAGGATTCTACCTTTATTCTTTTTTGTAGCTGTGGCACTCCTTTCAGGCTTGGCTTCTCCTTTATATTCTATTTCTTTGTGTAATAATTTGTTTATGTCATTTCCTCCCCCTCCCCCCACCCCATGTATGCTGGAAGTCCCATGTGGACAGGGCATAGGCAATTAACTGGGTGACCCTCTGCTCCAATTTGCCTTGATCTGGGGGTACAGGTGGGGGAAAGGATTCCCAGGACACGGACTGCCAGTGTTGCAAAGTTCCCAGCACATCGGGACAGTGTCACTTACCACGGTCCTCAAGCTTCGCTTGTCCCTAACACTCAAGAAATTTATGCTGAAGTTGGAAATGTAGAGGCAGCACGAGGCCTATTCTCTCATGCCTGCTATTTTTGTATGCCCACTATGTGCCAGGCACGGGGGCTTCCGGGAAAGAAGCCCCAGCAGCCAGGGCCGGAAGTGTAGATGGGAACCAGACTGGAGGGTGTCTTGAATGTCCGGCTAGGAAAGCTGGATGCGGCACAGGCACGGCAGATCCTGCCGATTTAAGACCAGAGAGGAAAAAGGAAAGCAGGACTGATTTAGGGGAATGCTGGGAGGCTCCTCCCAGGCTCATGGACTCGGTAATACTGATGGGGGATGAACCCAAAGTTAGTGAGCTGTGTGGTCGTCTCATCCTGGTTACATTCTTTTCCAACTCAGCACGGCCATCTGCTTGGTTCAACAAGCAGAAAATCCACCCCCAAGAAACGTGAACGTATTTATGGATATGCGATGAGTCCTCATGGAGAGCCAGCGGCCCCACCATTCCGCGAGGCCGTCGTCTGGACGAGTTTCCGTGCTCCCAACTCAGGCGAGGGAGCATTGACGTGCCGCCAAGCGCACTTTTGAATGGAGCCTCACAGATAAGTTTAGGGCTGGACCTTCTCCAAGAAGAACACTTCTTTAAGAAGAACTCTTCTCTAGTTCTGTAATTCAGCTCCTCATTTCAAAGAAGGCAAAGGATCTTCCCAGAATGGCCTCATCGAGTGAGAAGCAGGAGGTGGTTTGCCCCTTTGCTTTTCTCAATGAAGAACTGAATCACATAGAAGTGGCCTCCTGGTCCTTGGTGGACAGGAGAAAGTTCTAGAAGGTAAACAGACAAAGCGATAAACACATTGGGTCCTGTGATGAGTGTATTTCCTGTTTAATTTTTCATTCAACCCTTCTTATTATACCAAGAAGAAAATTACATTTTGGTCCTAACAGATCTTGAACACCACTCTAAACCCAGAAAAAAACAGAATTTAATAATACTGTTTTATTTTCATGGTATTTCCTTTTATGAGCAGCTTTTACTTGTGCCATGTGGTATTAGCTCTCCATTTATGGCAGTGAATATGAATCTCTTATGAATACATGTATTTAAGTTTTAAGTGTGAGAGAAAGTAAAGAGAACCAGTGAGTGAGAGAAAGACTGGGTCAAATGGAATGCAGCTATTGCAAAATTACTGGTGGGCGCTGAAGGAACTGAAGTTTGAATACACAGGTGGAGGTCAGAGGTTCCACAGTCCCCAGGCTGCTCACCAAAGCGGGTGCTATTCATGTCACGAAGCAAATGTCCAGTCTAAGATGAGAAGGTCGCTCCTTCCATGAATTCAGGACAGAGACACTGGAAACTCTTCATGTGCCCTTGGCAGACAGAAATCTCCTGAGATAAGGGAGAGCAGATCTGCTGTTTAACTTAGTCAAAGACCTTCCTGTGTGTGTGTGTGGTGGGGGGGGTCTCCCTTCTAAACAAAGAGCTGTACAGTGCAGGTATGTATGGTTTCTATGAAAATCCAATGAAGTGAGATGAACGATACTAAGAGGTAGATGGTAGGAGCAGCAGCTATTATATGTTGGGATTCGGTGCTAATCTCTACTCGATCTATAGGTGCTTCTATAGCCCCTCACTTAATCCCTCCAAGAACCTGTACTGGTCATGCTAACACATTTAAGGAGCATGTAATCTGTGCCCAGACTAATTTCTAGCTCTTCATTCATTTAGTTCCAGTAACAATCCTCAGAGAGCACATCTACAGAACTTTTATTACACTATTACACAGTATCGTCATCATTGTCCTATTTTTATTAGTTATTCTTATTAATCTCTTACTGTGCCTAATTTACAAATTAAACTTTGTCATAGATACACGTCAAAGAACAGCACAGTATCTATAGGCTGAGGTACTAGCCACAGTTGCAGGCATCCACCTGGGGTCTCAGAGCATCCCCCATGCATGAGGGGCCACAGGTAGAGTCAAGGCTAGGCACGTTGGCTCCAAAGCTTGACCCCAACTGTTACACTTCCAGAGGGGTGGGTAAAACCTCTATTTTGCAGCTTTGGACTGTGGGCTTGACTTGTAGAATAATTAACCTGAGATCACACAGCTACCAAACTGTAAAGTCAGCAAAACCACTTTCCAAAAGGTACGTTTCCCTGAAAACAAGTTATTTCATTAATTCCACAAATACTGGGCCTCCCTGGTGGCGCAGTGGGTTAAGCAATGCACTGTGAAGCAAACCGCAGCCACCGCAGCACAAGTTCGATCCCTGCTGCTGGCTAGGGAGGGGACCCACATGGTGCAGCAGACCTCTCCTGCTGTGCCCGCTGTTCCCCTCAGCAGTGTACTTCAGTTGATCTGCCTGTTCTGCTCCCCGCTATGTGTGGTGAATCCTCTCACCCCCCACACCTCTGGCCTGTACCCCAGTGCTTGTATGCATAAATAAATAAATCTTAAAAAAAAATTCCACAAATACTGATTGAGCATCCAGCCTGTGGGGAAGCCCACAGGCTGCACACAGGTGCCCTGGCACTGGTCAGCTGCAGCTGGGGCTGCAGGCCCGTCCCTGCCCTCCCCGTGTGGGGGAGCAATCCTGTGACTTTTCACTGGGCTGCCTGGTAGCTGGGTACATCTCAGACAGACCCTGCTAAGTGGCAAAATCCGAAACCTGAAAATAGAATCTGGTTTCCAGCTTCAGTTCTGCCATTGTCTCCCAATGTCCCTTTGTACCTTCCAACCTCAATTTCCTCACTGCAAAGCCCTGCTGATTAAAATGGTCTGACTTATTTCCTAGGTGTTATGGTGAAAACCCAGCGAGATTTGGTTAGAAGACTTTCCAGACTGGAGTGCCCCATAAATCGTAGCTGTTCATGATGCTCTATGGTGATTTTTTTTAATAGAAATTATTATTTTAAGATTTATTTATGCATACAAGAACTGGGGTCTAGGCCAGAGGTGCCAAGTTGTGGTGCGGTGAGAGGATTCACCGGAGACAGAGCGGGGAGCAGAACAGACAGATCTACTGAAACACCTGCTGAGGGGACAGAGGTCAAGATCGGAGAGGTCTGCTGTGCCATGTGCTGCAGTGGCTGGCGATAGCTTGATAGTGCTGAGACTTAACCCCTCACCACCAGGGAGGCCTCTCTTTTTATTTCTAATTATAAAAGTTGGGGAGTTTCAGGGCAGCCCACAGAAAGAAAGATTGTTCATTGCCCCACTGCCCACTGATGAGACCTCTGAACCTGTTGGTGCAGTTCATGTGAGATACTTAAATGTGATTTAATGTTCATACGCTCATTACCTGACTCAAAATCCAGTCGCTTTTCATGGCACTTGGAGTAAAATCCAAACTCCTTCTAAGCACAGCACCTTGACTTTGAATCTCTATGCCCTGCCTGCTCCACCCACCTCTTCTCTCCCCACTCACCCACTGTTTTTCTTCCTTTATTTGGTTTTCTACCACTCCAATCACATTGCCACCTCTAGCCTTTGTCTTTCTGCCTGAAAAGCCCCAAATTTTCATGACTGGATGTTTTTCATCGCTTGGATCACCATCAAAGCATCAAGAACCCCACCGTCCTCACATGTCTGTCTTTTCTGTGTGGCTTTGTGCCATACTTTAAATTATCCTAACGGTTTCTGAGTCTCTATGTTCATTGCTTATATCCCCCGAAAGGTGCTGGACTTGCTCCGTCATGCCCCCAGTACCCATAATATTGCCTGGTGCACAATATAGCAACTGTTTGGTAAGTGAGAGAATCCGATCCATGTGTAGTCAGCCCTTGAACAACATGGGTTTGAACTTTAAGGTTCAGTAGAGGTGGATTTTGTTGCCACAGATGCGTCTGGCTCTCCATATGTGCGATTGCACACTCACAGGCTCCACACCTGCAGATGCCAGGTGCCTGGGCTGCTAGCGCTCAGCTCGTGGACAGGGGAGTCTGGCTGTCGGGCCTTTGAGCATTGGAATATTTTGATACCCAAACGGGACCCTGAAATGAATCCTCCATGGATGCCGAGGGACAAGTGTAGTTAAGTCTTGGGAGAGTTCAGAATTTTATGTGGCTTCGGCTGAGGGGTCTGTGTGTGTGTGCGTTTGTGCAGGCGTGGCCAGTGCCCCTAACCCTCGTGTTGTTCAAGAATCAGTTGTACTTGCAGCTGAGGTCATACTATGTTTACTGTATTAACAATTTGCAACTTGGTTTTGTCACATACTATGATATGACCATGAATTTTAATGGCAGCATAGTATTCTATCACACAGCTGTATCACCATTTTTAAGCAAGTCCCTGTTCCTGACTCGTTGAGGCATTTCTGGTTTTTGAGTTTGTAAGTAATACAATGAAAACCAGCTTTACACACATACCCAGTTTTGCTTGACTCCATAACCATTTCCCCAGCATTAATTCCTTGCAGTAGAACTGTGGAATCAACAGGTGTGCATGGTTTTAATCCCCTTAATATACACTGTCAAACTGACTTGAAGAAAGGTTATACCACCTCTGAATTTGTTTTAACTGTGCTTAGCACATAGCCTTCTTAGTGGGCTCTACCAAAGGCAAAGGGAATATCATTATCTCCTCACCCGGGAGAGCTGAGGTTGAGCCTCTGGGTAAGACAGGTCATGCCTACTTTGCAGAAACCTTCCCTTCCAACAGCAAGCGCATCATTGAGCCCTGCTGGCCACGTCTGACGCAGTATATGGGAATTCTTAAGTTTTGATATACCAAGGCTGGAAGTCTTTTCAGCCAGAAGTTTATCACTCTGGAATTAGCCTCAGTCAGACTTTTCCAACTGCATATTCCTTCTCTCCCTCTCCCAAGCACACCGTGGACTTAGCCAGCTGGCCTCTCCCTGGGCCCTGCCCATACCTGGCCAAGTCCTCTGCACCTTGGCTCACCTACCTTCCCTCTAGCCTAGTCCACTCCCTTTCCCAAGACCCAGTGCAAACTTTCACCCTCCTCCCACCCCACCTTCTAGACAGCCCCTTGGGGAGCCCCTGTGAACCCAAACTGCTATAACATGACTACCAACCTCTCCTCTGTCATTTAACCATTTCACTGCCTGGTGCTGTTTATATCCTTTGTGCCTGAAAAACTTTAAAACACCATCTCTGGGAGCTTGGTCATAGTACTAGTTTGCACCTTTGGGAGAATCTAGGCTGGAACTGACTTCCACTCTGCTACCTACCAGTTTAGTCCAGTGGACAATATATTTAAATTGGACAATATATTTAATCTTTCTGAGCCTCAGTTTCCCTGTCTGTAAAACTGGGATTGTCATAGTACCTGAGTGACTCTGGGGATTCAGTTGCTATAAAGTGCTTAGTTTGGGACTGGCATGGGACCATCATTCAGAACAACAACCGAGAAACAGGAGCATTTCTCTGAAATTTTTTCCCCTGTACCTTTACAGAGGCTGAGCCAGTAACCTGACATTGGTAAAAGAACATTTGTGGAATGAAATGAACAGATGGTGTGTAAGCACTCATTGTGCGTGGATTTTACCTTACTAACCAGCACCCGCGGGGATCCAGAACTGTCATCTCAGAATGGTGTCCAGGAAAAGGAGAAATAATTCCTATCATTAGCCAAAACCTCACTAAGATCCAAGGCCATTGCTGTCCTGAGAGTGAAGATATCTGATCTGATTCCATTCCCACACCACCTTGGCAGGAAGACATTTTTCCGTCTCTCTGACAAAAAGAACTACCTGCCATGTGCGAGACCTACGCAAGATGCATTTTTTAGCTGTGATTTCATTTAAACCCTCCACTCCATGAGATAAGCATTATTATTACCAAAGGGGAAGCAGAGTCAGAAAGTTTAAGCAAACTGCCCAAATGCTGGCGGGTTGCAAGAGATTAGCCAGGATTTCAAAAGAAACAAAACAGATACTTCTGCTTTGTCACCTGACTTTCTCGCAGAACAGAGCTCTGCATTCAGTTGGCATTTGGCAGGAACTCAGTTGCTACCACGTGGTGATCTTGGACCCACTGACAGATGCTTCAGAGGGGGCAGTTTCTATTTCCGGTGCCCACCGTGATCTCCAGGGAGGCTCCCCACCCCTGCTCTGCCGTCATGGAGTTCTTGTTTTTCTCTGGGCCCGTGACTCAGCATGCTGCTCCGGATGGCTTCCTGCATGTCTAGCCTTGGTGGAAGGTACCGAGGCCTGGGTACAGCAAGCTGAAACCCCAAACGTGCCACAACCCAGACAGGAAACCCTCCCTCGTCTGCCCTAGAAAAGTCTAGTGGAGTCCACACATTGCCCGTGGCGGAGACTTCAAGGAGTTCCCCAACACTGTCCCTCCCTCCGAGCCACGGAACCCTCATGCTCCACCCCAGCACGCCCTGGAGGCCCTAGGATGCCATCTGGGCCAGCCTCAAAGACCAGTAAAGAGGAAGGGCTCCGCCCATCTCCTCCTTGGTCTGTGGACCTTATGCAGTCCACTCCCCAGCCTCGGTGACCACCGGGGACACTCCTATTGCCCCACGCTGAGGGTAGAATAGGGGCTGTCCAGAAGAAGGTGCTGAGTGCTGGTGTCCTGTCAAAAGTCATAAATTAGACCCTGGCACCCAAGGTGATGGGGTTAGGAGGTGGGATGAGCAGGCCATGAGGTCAGAGGCCTCAGAAATGGGAAGCGTGTCCTGATGAAAGAGACCCTGGGGTCTCCCTTGTCCTCTCATGTGGGGGCACATGGACTAGAGAGGAGGAAGGTGTGGGTGCACGACTCGCTACACCAAGGGCCACACCCTTTACTACCAAAACACTAATGAAGAGGTAATAAAGAAAGTAAGCGGAGAGACAGCTGTCTGTGATTGAGGAAGCAGGTCCTCATTAGCCACCAAGTCTGCCAGCACCTTGCTCTTGGGCTTCCCAGCTTCCAGATCTGTGAAAAATAAATGCTGGTTTTTAAGCTGCCTTATCTATGCTATGTTGTTATGTATGATATGGACTAAGCACTGAATGGACTAAGCACCTGGTTCAACCTGAATTTCAGATAAACAGTTTTTAAAATGTAATTGTGTCTCAAATATTGCATTTGAATTTAACCGGGTGGCCTGTAACTTTATTTGTTAAATCTAGCATGTCTATGTGGAGGGAGATAGGAAAAGTGAAAGTGCTCTGTCACCTATCACGAGCCGTACACTTAATAATATCTTCACCAAGAGGTGTCTGCTTATCTGCTCCTGGGCCACCAGCGCAGAGTGGGTGGTCTCAGCGTCAGGCGATGGAGGAACCTATGTCACCCCAGCCTGTGAACTGTGAAGCCTCCATCTTGTTTGTCATTTGACATTTGACTGGTCTCTGGACATTTCATGTCTGGGGTTTCAGTGCTTCTGGGTGAATTTAATCATTCCCTCAAATGTTTCAATGAGAGACATCAGGCAACTGTCACCCAGAACATTCCCTATGGCACATCTGGACCAAGTTTCCTTTTGACTATATGGTGGAAGAAAAAGAAAACAGCATGACTTGTATGAGTAATAAAAGATTCTTGGGTACAATATTTAGCTCCAAGATATTTGCAGAGCACTCTTGGCATAGAAAAACAAAGGGAAGTAGCTAACATACTATATATAGATGACTCGTTTCATTTGGATTTGGGTGTCTCTTCCTACCAGAGATTTAAATTCTGTGGAGGGAGGGATTTTTGTCTACTTTGTTCCCTGTTACTTAGAACAATGACTGGCCCAGGAAAGGTGGAATATTTGATTACCTGCAATCATTTTGGTACATTAAGGACAAATAAATGCCTACATAATCTATTGGAAAGAAATTTTTTTGAGGCCAGTCAACCTCCTGTCCTTCCTGAGGATATATGCTGCAATCCTAATGCCCTAAATTGTGTTAGAGCAACTTTTGCCACCTCTCAATAGAATCTCCCCCAAACAATGATCAATTCAAGAGTCTAGTGACCAGGACCCAAGGCCTAGTTGCTTGGACTGAATTCCCCCAAACTCTCCCAAAAGATCCACTGCCTTGTTTTTTGGTTTTCATTTTTTTAATGGATTTGTTGCTGGCTACCAAGACACTCATGAATGTCCATAGCCCAGTGTTAGTGTTTGGATTTAGTGATTGGTTGGTTACACTTATAAAGGAAGCACTTCCAGAAAGTTCCCAGAGTCCTCTTGGGTCACATCTCTTAGAAGCAACTCTCTAACGGAGGAACTTGACATTGTCAGTGACTTGGGAGTGGTTCCCCAATCCTCTCGGCTGCATTCGGGCATCCTCACCTCACCGCAGCCCTTCATTCAGTTCTACATTGTCACTTTCTCGGCATTCTCCCCCAGGAGTTCTCACAGCGATTCCTTCTTCTCCTTTCCTATCATCTGCCCAAATCCAGCCCTTCTCATCTCTCCAGGACTACTGTTTCCAGGCTTTCTTTCACAAATCCATCTTCCACACCATCCGAGAGATCCTTTCATAAACCAGTGTCAGCTGCAGTCAGCTCGTCCCGCCTCTCTCATTCTGTAAACGTAGGCGGTCTGATACCCTCCTGAAAATATTTCTGTTTCTTTGTGGGAGGTGTAGGAAGACAGGGTTATATTTTCATGGCCTTTTCTGACTTTGAATACCTGCTGGACTGAATTAAGAATTGCATATGAATTGATTACCTTGCAAACATGCACACCAGGTGCCTTACAATCATATATCACATCAACCCAGATGTGGCTTTGACCCTTTCCTTATTTTCCACCCCAGGAAACTCACATCATTCATCTTTATGAGCATAAGACTTTCCTAGTTTTTCTGGACGAAGAAATTCACGTGACAGCAAGACATCAACTTAGATGTCGTGTTTTTAATGATGCACTTTTAAATAAAACATGAAAGGCACAAATTCTTTTTCTTTCAAAGGAAGTTAAAGCATCAGAGATAATGCTAAGATGATAGAACTGGAAGATGGAAGAACTTGACTTCACCACCAAGCTATCATCCAGCCCTGGATTGCATACCTCTTATTGCATACCTCCTATTCAGAAATAGGGATAAATTCCTATATATGAGGCTAGTGGGAGTCAGATTTTCTGCTCCTTGCAGCTAACCACACTCTTATCTGGCACACTTCCCATCTAGCATGGAAGCTCCGTTTCTAGCTCCTACCACCATTTCTAGCCCCTTATCTAGCTTTATCTTTCTACCCAGCAGTTTTTCCTTAGCTGAAAAGATATTTTGCAATTGGCCACAAGTTGGCCATCTGTTTCCCAGTAAGCTTGTAGGCTCCATGTGGAGAAGGAGCTGCTCTTATTCTCATGGTACGCCTAGAGCCTGACAAAGTTCTTTCCACTTAGTAGGTGCTCACTAATTATGTGTCAAATAAGTAAGTGAAGGCAAATCTGATCGTATTTCTCTGCCTTGACCTCTAAAAGGAGTTTTCCTCTAAACTATCTACCCTGGACTCTACCGGTCTACCCACCTTGTCCTGAACCACACTGTGTATGCACCAGCCACTGAGCCTTTCCACACAGTGCTCTCTGAGCACCAACTGTATGCCATACATTCTTTAGGTGTAGACAAAAACCCAAATGGTCAGACAGAAAGAATCTCCATCACCCTGGATCTCAGCAGAAAGGACAGACATTGGCCAAGTAGTGACAGTGTAGTTGCTCTTAATAAAAGAGGGGAAACAGGGGATTATGAGAGCTCCTCTCTATCTGGGTATCAACTCCCATTCATCCTTTAAGACTCAGCCTTGATGTCATCTCATCCAAGAAGCCTTCTCCAAGCCCCTGGGCTCTGGGTGCTCCTAAGAGCTGGCACCAAGTCACAGAACTAAGCCCACTCCAGTGCCTTTGCAGTCTCCTTGTCTAGCTCTCCAGTCTATGGAGCCAGGAGCCCTTCTCACAACTCTCTGTATCATCAAGATTCAAAGCATGGAAGTTTTATTAAGTCACGAGCTGAACTGTTCCTTCCTTGGCATGCCCCAGCCCTCCCCAGCCCCCTTCACCTGCTCAAGTTTCAGACTGCCTGGGTGTCTCTCCTTGCACTCTCAGCTCCCAGACATTTCTTCATCTTGTTCTGAATGACCCTTTCTCTCCTGAGGGGTACTGTGGAATACAGAAGTACCAACTTCCTCTTGGGCTAAGAAAGGTTAGAGGCAAGGTCTGGAAATTTCATCCAAACTGCTAACTAATTGACTTTTTGCCTTTGTTTACTATCTCTTTCATCCCCTTCCTTGTTTTACACTGATGATCAACTATACTCTCTTCCCAGACAGATATCTTATGCCTCTGTACCTCTCTCTGCACATACTTTTATCCTCTGCCCCAAATGCTGTTCCCTCTCTGTCACTTCCTGGTGAAAGATGCCATACCCTTTAAAGCCCAGATCACATGTACTCTTCAATATGGCTTTTCCCACATCCCCCTACCCTATCTCTAAGTGAAATGAATTGTTCCCCTGGTGCTCTGTGCTTCTTTGACTCTGGCCTGATCCCATGACATTTTGGGATCATGACATATTGTAGTTTGTTTTCAGACAGTGACCTCCTCACCATCTGGATCTGTGCCCAATCTCTTTCTTCTTCCAGTGGTCAGGTTAGGTCTTGGCACACACTGGTACCAAATGAGCAATTGTTGCTTTAGGTGGCTGAGGTCTTAGGGAGGGTGTGAGAAGGGCCATCTTCCTCTTCTGGTAATAGCATCTTGATTGGACTCTAAGGAATGATTTTCCCCCTCATTCCAGACATCTCATTCAGGTGGGGTTGAGCAAGACCTAGGGCAGAGCAGAAGACCCAAGGCAGCCCAATCAGACAGCATATCTGACCTCAGTGAGTGTAGTGGCAGGCACGTGACCCAAGCCTGACCAATGAAATTAAAGATGAGTATGGAAATTGGGGGAAAGATAAATGAAGACAGAAGAAAAGTGATAACCCAGAATTAGAGTTACTTCCCATCAAAAGCATCCATGAAGTCCAGGATGCTTGGTAGAGGCTGGTTACACGCATGGCTGTGATTCCAAGAGACCAGACGGTCCCACCTAAAAACCTGCTCTCGTGTGTGACAGCAGTCATTAGATTAAACAAACCAGCACACAGCTATGTGCAAAGAGCATGCACTGTAGAGTCAAATCACCTGACTTTGAATCGTAGCTCTGCTGCTTACTATGTTCAAGTTCCCTTCTCTCTGACCCTGGGTTTCTTTATCAGGAAGATGTGAATATCAATTTGCAGGGTCGTTGGCATAAACAAGATGTGCATGCAAGCAGCAGTTATGTAACTATTCCTGCCATAGTGTTGGAATTATTTAGTTGGTGATCTGGTACAGTAATCTGGGCTTAGAGAGGACAACGTCCATGACAAGGTTTAGGGCACAGATGATGAGAACAATGAGAAGAGAGAGGAAGATAGAATAAATATTGTCCAGATAGTGTTGATCAAAAATCTTTCATTGTCAAATGACAAAAAAAAATCCAACTTTAAGGCATGTTTAAGCAAAATGAAAATTCTGAGTCCACATAGGTGAAAAGTGAGAGGTGCACTGTTGGTTCTGCTTTTCTCTGGGGTTGTTTCATCTTCAGACAACCACCTTGTACATGGAAGCCTCATCTGCTCCACTCTTGACGTGGTTGCATGGTTAGCAATCCCTCCACAAGAAAAGGCAGTGTCTTTCCTAATATTTCTGGCAAAAGTTTTTCTTGGAACAGAGTCTCATTTGCTGTGTGTCCCTTTTGCTCTCAGATGAGCCAAACAGGGCTTGAGAACGTTCTTTATGGCTGAGTCCAGGCCAATAAGAACCTAGTATGGGGTAAGGGATGGGTGAGGCAGGCAATAATCCAGCTTTACCTGGGCTGAAAGTGGGCAAGAGGCTCTCCAAGAAAAACTTGGGTGCTGTCACCCAAAGAAAGGGAGGGCATGTTGGGAAACACAAATGACAGCTGAGTCCTACAGAAGGGTATCAGTCAGGGCAAGGAAGGACTGAATGTGGAGGCCAGGGAGTGACAGGATGGGCACTGACTTGGCGCCACTGGTGGGGCAGTTGCAGTCCCTGACCTCGGACCCGACTCCAGCAGCAGGTCTCAGCATGACTCAGCAGAGTGACTGCCACACAGGGGCTTTTGCAACAGACCTTTCCCCTCCTCCCCAGCCCTGTGTTGGTGTGTCCCTGGGACTAGATCCAGCGCCTGCCTGGAAGTGCCCCCAGCCTGGGCCTCTGCCAGTCCCTGGGGAGGAAGGGTCTCTGGCTTCCTCACCCCAGGGCAAATTTTGCAGTTATTGAGAAAAAGGTTAATGCTGCCTCACACTTGGGTTTGGGCACCCTTGAGTAGTCTTGTTGTGACTTGCAGCCCCAGCGAAGCAGGGAAAGCAGACGGCCAGCCCCCACAGACCCCACATGGCCAGGTGCCTCTCAACTTCTACCCCCCCCCCCACACACACACACTGTGATAAAATGCCGATGAGAGTAGCTGTCCTCAGTCCTTCTTGTGTCTGGTAACAGCAAAGAAGGTGGAGCTGAGAGCATGCCATGTGAGAGCCGGGACTCCTGCCCTTAGCGGACCTTTCCTGGGCATCTCTGCATTCCAGGCCTGAGGTGCACAAGGGACAGAGAGGAGAATGAAGTCCAGTCTCTGCCCTTAAGTTGCTCGCGCATGACTAGAGGGACAGGCAGATAGTGAGGGTCCACAGAGGAGGAAACTAGGTGAAGCAGGAGGATTTAGGGACTAGACTAAGAAGGCTTTTGAAGTAGAAAGAGCTGGTTGGTGGGGTAAAGAAAGGCAGAAAAGGTATGGGGGAGGCAACATGTGAAAATGCAAATGTCATTGCCAGAAGCTGTAAGTAAAACAGGGTGCAGGGAGAGGAGATGGAAAGAGATGGGACTGGAGCTACAGAGGGAGTTCTAAATGAGAGTGTGTCCAGGTGTGAGAGACTACTCTGCTTTAGATTATCTCACCAAGAACAGCAAAAGAAGCTCATACATAGTGACTGTCCTCATCAGAACTCATCTTAGCAGAATCCAGGCTCCCTGCAAAGATAAAAGGAAGCTGGGCTTCCTGGGAGAACTCATCCCTGTCTCTTATATCCACTAGCACATTCAGATGCCAGCCTTTATTTCCTGCACTATCACCCCCACATCCCCAAGTCAAGCTCCTATCTGAGAAATCAGGGCAGTGGCTTCTCATGGCAGTTGCCCAGACACTGGGTGTTTGGACTATAGCAGTAGTCAGGCAGGACCACTCGTAGCTCCCACCCACCCTAACTGACAGGCAGACATCCGGCCAGGAAAGCCTGCAGGTAATGAAGGGTCCCCTCAGGAAGGCCCTTATGTCTCTTTTTTTAGTGATTTAAAAATGAACTTGCCATGGAGGTTGTGCTGAAGAGTCCTTGTGGTTTCTGTTTCTGGCTGTTACCTTGGCCAAAGCTTTGTGACCTTGAGTTCCCTCAAGTCCTTGTGCTTGGAAGAGGTCACCATGCTCACTCCCCAGCTCCCTCCTCCTTGGAGCCTGGGGGGTCTCCTCTTCCAGGACCCCACTATACTATAGGCTGGGGTACATTCTAGACAGGTAGGAGTCATAAGCCATAGGTCTAAATATTTCCAAAGTTATAAATCAAGCAATGAAATTAAATTAAATAATTTTTCACCTCTGACCTTCACAAACAGAGCTTCCTCGTGAGCTGGGATTAGGCCTAAATCAGAGTTTCACCTCAGCACGTGGTGACTACTTTCCTATCCTCCACATCGTCCTACACTATAAGATGTGTCTGCTCAGGTTTCTGGAAGCAGAGACAACAAATCCCCTCCCCTCCATGCACAGCAACAGCAGGCCAGGTGGTCCAACCTAGAAGAATGGATGGAAGAAAGAAACCAGGAGGCCTGGAAAACTGCTCAAACATTTAACAGGGAATCCTTGGGACCTGGACACAAGGAGTATCATCTGGGAGGAAGACATGGGCGCCAACTGGCTGCATCCCCTTGTGCCTCAAGATCCCTCACTTGGGGGAGGAGGAACAATGGCATGGGGTCTGCTAGAGTCCAGGCCCAGGACTACAGCCCCTCTTGCCATGGTCTGATGGTGCTGGACAGGATAGCATGGAAAAAGGAACTAACTCTTGATTTTGCTCTTTCCAAGAGAGATCTGGAGAAAGTTCCAGAACTTCTCTGGACCTCAATTTTCCAGGTGCAAAGTGGCAGGTGCAATCCCTTGAGTCTGAGCTTCCTTTTGACTCTGGCCCAAGATTCTGAAGGTGATCCTGCTCTCCCTGAGGCCAGTGGCTATGGTCCTTCAGTCCCTCTGGGCCCCCTGCCAGGTGCCAGCGCCTCCAGGGTCACAGTTACCTCAGGGTTTGACTTCCCTAAAGAGTAGGCCCAAAACTGAGAAGCAAACAAACAAAAACCTTCCATGTTTTCATTTGGGACCTGGGATGGTGAAAGCAGTCAAATATGGACCAGGTCTGCCAATACATGTTTCTAGAACTGTCAGATAGGCCAGCCTTCATTAGGCCTGTTTAAGGCCTTGTGGGTTCTCCAAGTGAGAACTGTAATCAGGATCTTTAATGAAAATACGTGAGTGAGGCAAATGGGGAGGATAAAGTGTCCTACTGAGTTCTGTAGGGTGGGGGACAACCCTGGTGAGGACAGATAAGACCAGAGCAGGAGTAGAGGAGGGGGAAGGGAGTGGAGGGAAAAGGGGAGGGACCAGGAAGAGAAGGAAAATCATTATCACCATTTAGTTAGTTTTACCGCAGGTCTGTGCCAAAATTTTTTAAACACATTTTCTCAGTGATTTAACAATTTCAGAGGCCAGCAAAATCCCCTCCTTGCCAGTGTTCAGTTGGAGGAGCTGAAAAATCAGTTGCTCACTTTTCATTTCACGAAGGAAAGACATTAAAAAACAAATAGCTATTCATTATACATTCATTCAACAAATACTTATTGAGGATCTCCTGTGTGCCAGGCATTATATCAGGTCCTGGGGGATAAAGCTGCGAACATTATAGGAAAAAAAAACACAAAACAAACACCCAGTTCTCATGGAGAAAGTCAGACCCTGGACCGAAACAGGAAATATATTCCAGGTCTGATGGTGGTAACTGCTCTGGAGGAAAAGAGGTGGGAGAAATTGCGATGGGATACAATTTTAAATAAGTGGTCAGGGAAGGTGTCCTGGAGAGTGAAGTTCTGAAGCTGAAGAGGGAGTGAGCCTTGGGGTGGAGGGCTGGTTAAAGATTCTAGGCAGAGGAAATAGCAAACTCTTTTAACTATGGGGGGAAAAATCAGGGAGGGTGTGTAATCTCAGAATAAAGGTCGATCCTTCTTTAGGGAGGGCAATTCATATTATTTATATCTATGTCTCCATTTGTATGCTCACACCTATACCTACACCTATTACTGACCTCAAAGAAAAGCAGTTATTTTGACAACAAACATTTCAGAAACTAAACAATACAAGAGAGAACAGGTAGGCTAATGTACTCATACAGAGAGTCACATGCACTTCCCAAATCCAAATGTAACAACGCCCTGAGTTAGATGGAGGACCAGGTCTCCTGGAGGAGAAACTATGAGAGAAGCTGCAAGGCTTGTTGTATCCTGTCGGTGCTGACTGGCACATGTGCAGGCACACTTTCCAGCTCCCCAGACCGCGTTTCAGTAGAGTTCTGAATATTGATGTTAACTTTATTTAGTGATTATCTGTTTATCCTCTATTTGTGCAGCCATCCATTTGTCATCTTTCAATCATCTGGCTACCTTTCTATCTACATGCATATAGAGATTGCCATATTGCTACTGTATACAAGGGTAAGAACTTGTCCCAAGTCAGCATTTGTCTGCAGATTCAAGTTGGTGCTATTGCATTTCACCAGTGAGGAAATCTGACAATAGGTGGTACCCACAAGTTCAGGGTTTGAACCCAAATCCAGGACCTGTGTTCTAAGCCAAGAGTCATTCTGACCTGCTTTGCAGCCGTACCTTCTGGCCCCAGCCGCCAGGTTCCACAAGTGCTGATTAAGAGAACAGCTTGGGCTTGGCCATCTGGTTGAACCTGATTTACCCTCCTTATTCCTCCCCAAACTGTGGGCCCAGGAGACTGGGGCAGTGTTTGATGGGTGGGGCTGAAGACTTTGTTCTTTTCTGGAGGCCAGTGAGAAGCTAGCTCTCTGGCACCAGGCCTGCTGGGGCCTCTGTGTGGTCATTTGCCCCTTTCAGGAAGCCTTGCTGAGCTGGCATGGTGTGGACATGAGAACAATATTGCTTCAAACCAGTTTGTGCCAGTGAGCATATGACTAGCACTTATTCTGTGCTCAAGTCTGTGCCTGGAACTTGGAAGTTTATCTCACTGAAATGAGTTCTTTCAACAGCAGTGAAAGGTAGGCAAGAGACCCACTTTTTTTCTTATTTATTCACACCTCAACCCACCAAAATTTGCTAAGCACCACTTCATTCCAGAGAATATGTTCTCAGTCTCTGAAATGCACCAGACCTGGCACCCTCCCCCCAACTTGTAATCCTAGTGAAAGAGGTATTAAATGATAGTGAAACAGGGAGAGATCCTCTGGGGGTGGATGGGAGGAGTTATTCATACTGGAGAGACCTGGAGAAGTTTTGAGAGGAAGTGAGATCTGAACTGGGCCCTGTAAAGCCTGACGCCTGGGAGAGTGAAGGGTGGGAAAGGCACCACGGCGGGGGAATGGCCCGGGCAAAGGTTGGGCAGCCACATAAGAAGGGCATGTTTGGGAACCAAGAGCTGACCCCTTACAATGGGATTTCCTGTAGGAAAATGGAGGGAGAGGCGGCTGATCAGAGAGGTAGCTAGGAAAGAAAGTTCTTCCACAGGTGTCCAGGCAGCTTTGGGTCAGTCTTCTTCTAGCTCTTGGATTTTCAATTTGCCATCCTGTAAAACATGTTAAACGATCCACATCCTATCTTTTGGGGAGGTTTGTAGGTCTAAAGAACTGAGACTTCACTAAACAGAGAAGGGCCACTTGTGTAGGGCTTCCCCTTAATTCTCTCATGACCCCCTGTTCAGCCTCAGTCCTGGTGTGCATAAGAGTTTCAATGGTTTCCTCAGGGTCAGCCTTGGACCACACAGCCCGCTGTGCTCTGGGGACCAGGGCAATCTGTTCATTCACATCCCAGAGACAAGCCTGTACATGTATGTCTGTGATGTAGGTGGTCCGAGCACAAGCTATCAACTCTGCCTCACCCCAGTCTGGCACCCCAAATGCACACAGATAGTCCATGTGACACCTAGAAAATCACCTCTGTCTCTGAGCCTCAGTTTCCTCACTGGTGCAATGGGAGTGAAGAAAGACAGGGTTGTGGTCATGGAAAATGGTTGATGTGGAGCTTCCAATCTGCCCCTCCCAGTGAGTACTCCATGACAAACTGCTATTCTTCATGTAAACCCAGGTCTCCCCATCTTTCCCAGGAAATCCAGGGCCAGGAAGGCTGTTGCTGGTCCAATTCACAGGACTCGAAGAGGCAAGTGGGGTCCCAGCTGACAGTCACTCCAGTCATTCACTTGTTTGTTCACTCACTCATTCTCTCACACCTTCAACAAGTGTTACTGAGCACCTTCAAATGTGGACCCAAAATGTTTAAGACAAGATATCTAACCTCCAGCAAAAAGATATAAGAGAATGACAACTAGCAGGCAGTGTAGAACTATGTGCCCCACTGATGGACATTGAGTTCCAAGAGTGCAAAAGACATAGGTTCCCACTTGAAACGCGTCCTCAGTCAAGATGTCCAGCCATGGCTACTGCTAATCAACTTCTTGTCCTTCCTGTGCAGCCCTTGCAAGTAGACATCTCTTCTCCTGCTAAGGGGCAGCTAGAGGTGTGATGGCATATACATTAGGGAAGATCTCCAAGAGGGGGTGGCTTGCAGAGGGGTCTGTGGAACTCAGCTGGCCAGAGAGGAGAAGGAAGGCATTCAAGGTAAAGGGAAATGTGTGAGCAAAGGTGCCGAGGAATGAATCCACGTAGCAATCAGACCTGTTCGACTGGAAGGGATAGGAGGCATCGTCATAGAGGTGGCAGGGGGCCAGAAGACTGAGTGCTTCTGCAGCCGGTGATTTCAGGCTGTTGAAAGGATGCAGTTGTGACACCATTGGACTCACAGGTTCTTTGGAAGAGTCAGAAAGGTGTTTGGGTGGGAGGGGTGTTAATGGCGTTCCTCCCTGCCTAGCAGGTCTCCTGCCCCATTGTATAGGACACGGGGTGAAGCAGAGCTGTTTTCTGGAGCAGCCTGAGCCTCCTATTCACTGTGTGACCTCAAGTAGGTCACTGTTTCTCAGATCCTGGGTTTCTAAACATAAAATTAGAACAAATGAGCTCTGGGTGATCTCAACTGCCTTTCCAGCTAAGACTCTCGAATCTTTGTATGGTTGATTCCAGATGCATATGTCATTTCCAACTTGCCCATCCCAATGTCTTGGTAATTACCCTCTCCACCAGACAGCCACCTGGTTAGCCTAAATCACCATATTTGTGCTACATGACCCCTCTCCTCCAGAAAAGATTCTAGAAGATTCCTGACCCTGGAGAGCCCTACTCCATAGCAGCCAGATGAAGCCTTTGGATAATTTAAAGCAACATTTCCAGTCCTTGGATCAGTTAAATGGTGTTAGCCCCCAGCTGCAATGTTACAAGAAGAATAATTGTGATTTGTTAAATGAACACTTATTCCCATGTGCTCTTCATTGTCACATCAGTCCTGGAAAGCAGGCTCTGTTTGCATCCCCATTTTACAGATGGGGAAACTGAATTTCAATAGAAGACCATATTTATCAGACCAATCTTTCCATGAAAAAAAATTAGATGCAAAATCAAATATCTGTTATTGTACATATATTGAAAATAATTCTAAGATATTTGACAGATTTTGTTCTACTATTATTTTTGTTCATGTAAGTATTATTTTGTTTATATAAGTACAATATGGTATATATTGAAATTCTAGTTGGATATGCCAAATAAGTTCTACTGATCCTGAAAGAAAGTATTTCGTAGAAGCAGCACAAAAGAATTTAAGAAATGAGTCTAACATGGATTTTATCCGCTGGGAAGAGCCTCCAGTGAGATTATACAAGCATATATTGCTATTAGGTCTGTTATTTCAAGTCTTTGCAATGGGCCTCTCACCAGCAGGACAACATAATGGACACTGGACAGTTATAGGAGAGGGAAGGAGAGATGTGGGTGTAGAATATTTCTACCTTCTGCAATTTGTCTACAATGTTCTTTCACTGGAAATGTAGTAGCAAAATTCCATAGATAGGATGTGACCTGGACCTTTATCGATTCAGGCTCCTGCCTCTCTAGGAGGTGGTGGACAGCTGGCCCAGAGCTTGAAACAAAAGGAGAAACTTGCAGAAAATTTGGGTCTGCAGAGGATGAGTGAAATGTGGTCAGAGAGAAGGGGGACAAAACCATGGAGCCCAAGGGAGCACGGACACACAGCTTTGGCTTCCTGCTGACCCAGCACACTTCCTGTAGCTGGAGTCTGAGAGATTGCTCTGTATCTCGAGTATCAGCAAACTTTCATTTCAAATGTTCAAGTAAAAGTTTGTTCCTAGTAATGAGACAATTTCTGACAAAGACCTCGGTGTTAGGATTATGTCCTTTTAATAAGTGTCATAGGATATGAACCCCATCACATGAGCTTGACTGTGTAAGGAGTGTTATTTTACTTTCTTGAAGTCTAATTAAATTTGGCATTAAGGCTACATTCTTTCTAGAGATCTGATCTCAGTTGTTAGTGGGGTGAGAGGACCCTTCTTCAGCTCAGCCCATAGTCTGGGAGGATCCCATCTGAAGTGACGTTCAGTCAAGCCTTCCAGGTTTGGCTATTGTTGACTTCGTCCCTGTCCCTCATGTGTAGACCCCTGAAAGTAGACACCCCTGTTGTGGCTATGCCATGTTCTATTATCTCTAAATTAAATGTTCTGCCCAAGCTATCTCCATTAACACTATCAGCCTTCACCCCTCTCCAATCTTGGAAACTTTCCTTTTGGTCTCAGCGCACTTGACTCTCTTCTCTATAACATAACCACCTCAAATTCAGACTCTTCAAATACAAAGCCAGGGAAGTAATTCTGAACTCAGGCCCCCACTGACATCTTTGTGGGTTCTGGGAATTCCTGCCTGCAGCTCAAGACTCAGTGGCTCTAAGTGGTGAGAAGTAGAGAGGCAGCAGCCAGGTCCCCACACCAGGCCCACCTCCTAAGGTGTCAGGGGAGGACCCAGAATGTTCCCTGTGATTGCTTCCTCAGACATACATCCCATAGAGTGACCCAGACTTCCACTGATATTTCTCCTGAATTCTTCCTGGGAGCAGCTCTAGTTTTTTTTTTTTTTATTGGATGTAAAAGTCACTTCATTTAAGTTCAAATCTCACCTTCTCATTTACTTGTTCAAAACTCTAGCCTCGGTTTTATCTCACATTCCTCAGTGTGCCTTTGAAGACCTTGCCAGCCTCTGCCTCACCTTTGTTCCTTTCACATTCGCTCTATGCTCCAGAACCACACATCCTCTCCCCGAGCCTGTGCTGACAGCAGCCTCTGCCTGGGACAATCACCCCAGTGGCCTCCGGGACTGACCCTTGAACTTGGGCTTGGGTTCAAATACCAGCTCTGCTCCTGACTGAATGTGTGAACGTTCGTTCCCTGAGCCTCAAGCATCTCCACTGTACACTGGGCATCATTAAATGACTTCCCAGGGCCGAGAGGAGGAGTCAGTGAGCACAGACACAAAACACAAGAGAGCTGCAAACAGTGCTTCTTTGCTTGGTGCTCTGCACACAGAACTTGCGCTCACACCATCCATTGATGTACCTGTTTTGACCTCTCCTCCCAAGATGAACACAAGTATCATTCATGACAATGAGCTTCTTGGTCAGGGGTTTGAGAAATAAAGTAAAAAGAATGAAGGCAGTAGCTACTTTCTTTTTAAAGATTGTTTTATTTATGCATATGAGAACTGGGGTACAAGCCAGAGATGTGGGGATGAGAGGATTCACCAGAGACAGAGTGGGAACAGAACAGACAGACTGACTGAGATATACTGCTGAGGGGAGCAGCAGGTGAGGCAGGAGAGGTCTGCTGCGCCATGTGGGTCCCCTCCCTGACCAGGGATCGAACTGGTGCTGCAGTGGCTGTGGATGCTTCATAGTGTGGTGCTTAACCCCTTGCGCCAGCAGGGAGGCCCAGTAGCTACTTTCTTAAAACAGACGATGAGCAGGTGTAGAGCGTTTGAAGACATTAGTTACTGAATTCACGTCTTCAGTCTCAGACCAGCCTAGGAGGGGCCTGTTGCTATTTATTAATCTGTTTTTATGAACAACAAAACAGAAGGTCAGACACCTACCCAATGTCCCATGGCTTCTAAGGGAAACAGTCCAATCAGAATTGAATCCAGGTCTGATTCCAAAGATCATGCACTTAACCACACCCACACGAATGTACATACCTACATATGCTTCCACACCCACATCTACACACGCATTCACAGCAAACACACATACATTCCCCCTTTGCATTTCCTTGCACCACTGAGTGATTAACTCAATACTCAGTACCTACTTACAGGGTCTGCACCACCCTTTAGCTCCATTCCAGCACTTTCTACCTGGAGAGAGAAGGAGATCCCATAGTTCAGGATTCAATCCCACAGATGGACTGTATCTTTAGGCCCCATTTGTGAGCTGTCACCCCTGCTAATGACTCACTGCTGTAAATGAGAGCTTCCTACATTCCCCTGCTCTCGTTCTATTCATTTGCTACAGCAGCTCACAAACTCAAGAAAAGCAGTCAGGAACACCAGGTGGAAGAGATGCACTGGGCAAGAGAGGGGGCAGGGGTGTGTGAGCGCCATGCTGTCTCCCAGCACCCCACTCCCCAGCGGGACGTCCACCTGCTCACCAGCTCTCTCACCCCAGGCATTGGGTTTTTATGCATAATAGTGGCATGACTGGTTAGATCATTGGTCACTGGAGATTGAGTCAACCTCCTTCCAACTGCACTCCCGTCCCAGGGAGGTCAGTGAGTGGGACAGAAAGTTCCAACTCTCTTGACTTGGTTGGTTCCCCCAGCAACCTCATTACCAAACTCAGCTGTGGTTGAAAGGAGGTTGATAAGAATTACAAAAGATACTCCTTTCACTGTTAGTGCTCTGATCCCTTAGGAAATTCTAAGGGTTTTAGGAGCACAGTGCTGGAAAGAGGATGAAGACCAAATACATGTTTCTCATTAAAAACACCATCTCTCTCTCACACACACACACACGCGCGCGCGTGCACACACACACATCAGGAGAAAGCACAAGAGCAGGAGACTCAGGAGACTGAAACAAAGACTGGCTTGGAAAGAAGATGTGACCCAAGGGGACAAGTGACATCCTTGAGTCCCAACCAAGGAGGGGAAAGCAGGCAGGATTTGGGAGCTGTTTTCTCACCAGGACTCAGGGAGAGGCAATTTCTCCTGGAAGCCTCTTCCTCCTCACAACATCGCATTCAGGGCCTTCGGAGAACATGTGCTCCAACCTTGGGAGTTGGTGCTCACAGGAGGTCGGGGAGACTGGTGCCTTGACAGACACCCCACATCTTCACGCTATTTGACATCAGTAGTCACACTGACAGTTTGATGGAATGCTTTTGCAATTCTCCTTCATTTCACCTCCTTCTCCAACTCCCCAATGCTGTATAGTCAGCTTTTGTTTCCATGGAAGGTAAAGCACATGCTACTTTTGTAAATGTTGTATTAACTTTGATTTTTTCAATAAAATGTAAGATAATGCCTGCCAGCCAGCATCTTATTGCTTCAGATATAGCCTCATTTTAGAAGTGACCGGTCTTGTGTTCCACAGACTGGCCCATCTGCAGTGTTTTTCATTCATTCACTTATTCATTCATTTGCTCCTTCATTTTTATGAAGGTTATGAAACACCCACCATAAGCCGATTGATAATAATCATGAAACAAACGGGCACAGTTCCTGTATCCAAGGAGACTAAGGGAGGGAGAAGGACAAGGTACAAAGGGATAAGCAAATAATTTCAAGCAGTGTCATGTGTCATAGAAACAATTCAAAAGGTTATGCGATACTCAAAAGAACTGAAGGCAAAGACTCAAACAGATACGTGTATGCCAATCTTTAGATTGACAGTGTTCACAATAGCCAAAAGGAGGAAACAATGTAAATGTCCATGAACACAGAATGAATAAGCAAACTGGAGGGTGGATGTGCAAAGGAATACTGCTCAGCTTCAAAAAGGAAGGACTTCTGACTCATGCTACAACACGACGGACCTTGAAAAGACAAATACTGGATGGGTATTTGAAGTTCCCAGGGTAAGCAAATTCGTCAAGTCAGAAATCACAATAGGAGGCAGGAAGGGAAGTGGGGATGGGGAAGTACTGTTTTATCAGTCCAGAGTTTCACTTTGGGGGTGATAAAAAAATTCTGGAGGTAGATGGGGTGATGTGATTTTATATTATGTATATTTTACCACAATACAAAATTAGGTTTTTTTTAAAGGTTATAGGTTAAAGAGTAACAGGGAAGGTAGAGCTAATTTACCAAGGGAATGGTCTTTCTTACCAAGGGAATGACATATGATAAAAGAGTAGAGGAGAGAGCAAGATCCAGCTGACTTGGCCAGACCACTAAGAGATCCTGGGCTGAACCCGACAGGAGGGAGGCAGGGGCAGTAACACAAGGACCTCAGTGTAGGGCAAGGTAGGGAGTGCAGATTTTGTTCTGAGAGCAAAAACTCTGTGTCTGTGGGAGGAGCATAGTTAAACTCACACCGCTAAAAATGTACTCAAACTGCTGTGTGGCCAGAGCTTGCCAGGGGACCAGAGGGAGCACTGGGGAGGTGATCCTGGTAACCTTAACCCCCAACCCCTGACTTTTTTTTGCATTATGGGCCAGCAGTTCACATGTTAGGAAAGATGAGGAAATCAGAATGTTGAAATCTACTGGTGCCTGTGTCAGGGGCCAAGGCTCTGGGTACAGGGTGTGGCCCCCTAGAAACCTGATTCACCCAACTTACCAGGAGAGGGTAGGGGTCAAGGGGGTGTGGGCCATGCTTACAAGAACATGGACCTGCATGTCCAACTGAGTTAGCTGGACGCTAGCTCTGCCAGCAGCGGCATGCTGTGGGCAAATGGGCTCACCTCTCTCAGCCTCTTCCTCCTCTGTAGAAGCAGGATAATGATAACACTTACATAAACTGCGAGGTTGTTGCAAGGATTCAATAAGATAATGTGCTCGACTTGTCAAGGACAGGGTAATCAGTCAGTAAATATATATCTAAGGCACTTATTTCATGCATGCTCTGGGGACATTAAGATTTGAACTTTCCCATCTGAAGGTGATAAATTGAGGTTATGTCCCTTTGATTAATAAGGTTGACTACTCTATGCTCCATGAACATCTCAGAGACAGGGTCTGGATCTTCTTCATCTTCTCTTCCTCCTTTGGGTTACACAGTCAACTCTCCCACTGTTGATCCCCTAACACCTTGGTCTTCATGCACGCAGAATACCTGAAATTATAGGTTCAATGTCTATGTTTCCTGATAAACCAACTCCATTAAAACAGGACCAGCTCTCTCCATCCTTCAATGTCAATAGTGTTAATAGACTCCCAACTTCCAGTATGTCTGTGACATATCTAGTGTATCTTCTAATATATCTCCAAAATCACTGAAGTCTGGCTCTTGAAGACATTTGCATACTCATGATTATGGCAGGATTATTCACAGTAACCAAGAGGTGGTAGCAACCCAAGTCTCCATAAACAAAACATGGTCTATACAAACGATGGAATATTATTCAGCCTAAAGAGGAAGAAAAATTATTTTTAAAAGGAAGACTATTTTGACCCATGCTGCAACATGAGTGAAGCTTGAAGATGTAACACTAAGAAATGAAATAAGCCAGCCACCAAAAGACAAACACTGTAAAATTACACTTTATTGAAATATCTAAAGTAGTCAAATTCACAGAAGCAGAATGCAGAGTGGTGACTGCCACAGGCTTGAGGAAGGGGGCAATGGAGAACTGTTACTTAATGAGGACAGAGTTTCAGTTTTGCAAGATGAAAAACTTTTTGGAAAACTATTGTATAACAATGTGAGTATACTAAATACTACTGAACTATACACCTAAAAGTATGTACATTAGTAAACTTTGTTTTTAAATATGATAATTTAAAAAAAAACCAACTCCAATCTTCCAAGGAGAGAGGTCAAGGACTGTGATATAAGTGGAACTACAATTATTCTGCTATCCTAGGGTGGAAGTGAGATTGCATAAGACATTCATGTAAAACCCAGGGCCTGGTAATAGTATGTGCTTAACACATGTTCTCTTTGCTTTTAGTATTATAGGTGCTCAATAAATATCTGTTGAAAAGGATGTACGAAGCAAATATTTGAAAGAAAAAAAACAAACACAACAACAACAACTCTGTTTCTTCACAAGAAAACTGTGATTGGAAATATTGTTATTCTGCCCCATTTTTGGTAAAGTCTCCACACCAACCTCAAGACGAGCTCAATAACTCCACTACTAAATTCAGTGGTCCCATCTTGACTGTCAGTGGTGCTTGTCACTATTGATCATTCTTTGTTTCCTAAAACACTTTCTTCACCTGGATCCAGGGACAATACTCAATGTCATACTCTCCTTTGCTGGATTGCCCTCTCCTTCCTAACCTCTCACTGTTACAATACCCAGAACCTAATAATTACTTCTTTCCTCTTCCCTTTCCCTCCCCTCCCCTCCTCTCCTCTTCCTTGCTCTTCCATCCTCTCTTTCCCTTTCCTTCCCTTCCCTTTCTTTCCCTTCCAGCCTTTCCTCTTCTATCTAGACTCACTCCCTAGGAGACCTCAATCAGACTTAATGGCTTCACATATTGTTAGTACACTAATGATACCTAAATTTATGATCTTCAGTCTGGACGTCCTCCCTAAAAGCCAGGCACATGTATGTTCTCCCTACTTAGTGCTTTCACACAGATGCCTAACTCAGCATGTTGGTGAACAAATAGAAAGGGTCCAATTTAAAATGTCCCATCTTAATAAATGGCAACTCTATTTTCAATTGTTCAAACCAAAATCTGTAGAGTCATCTTTAATTTCACTCTCTCTCATGTCCCACATTCAATCTATAAGTAAATCCTATCTATATAGTCCTTAGAATATATCTGGAATCCACACATACTCTTTCACTGCTACCATCTTGCTTCAAACTTCAGTGTTCTTTGCTTAGATTATCATTATTGCATGTAATTCAAGTTTTATCTTGAATGTGTTTTTAATTTGAATGTCCCTCTCAAGCACTTATTCCCAAGATAACAATCAGAGAAATCCTTTAAAAGTGTGAAAATCTCTCAAATTGACAAAATTTCATACACAGTGGTGAAAGACTGAAAGCATTACCTGTAAGATCTGAAACAAAGCAAGGATGCCAACTTTTGCCCTGACTATTCAATACAGTACTGGAAGTTCTAGCTAGAGAAATTAGGCAAGAAAAAGAAATAAAAGGTATCCAAATAGGAAAGGAGGAAGTAAATTTCATTGCTGTTTGTAGGTGATATGATCTTACATATAGAAAATCGTAAATATTTCACAAAACTATTAGAACTAATAAAGGAATTTAGCAATACAGCAGGGTACAAAGTAAATACACAATAATCATTGTATTTTCATGTGTTAATACTATACAATCTGAAAAAGAAATCACAAAACAACTTCATTTATAAATAACATGAAAAAAGAATAAAATACTTACCAATTAACTTAACCAAGGAGATAGAAAGCTATATAATGAAAATAAGAAAACATTATTGAAAGAAAAGAAGACACAAATAAATGGAAACACATCCCATATTCATAAGTTGATAGGCTTAATAGTGTTAAAATGTCAACACTACAAAAAATAACCTGCAGAATCAATGCAATCTCTATTAAAATCCCAGTGACCTTTTGTGCAGAGGTAGGAAAATCCCACTCTCCTAAAACTTATATTGGAATCTCTGGGTACAACAAATAGCCAAAACAATTTCAAATAGAACAAAGCTAGAATATTCATACTTCCTGGCTTAAAATCTGAATACAAATTTATACTAATCAAAATAGCTTGTTATTAACATAAATACAGATACACACATTGCTGGAATAGAACAGGGAGCCCAGAAATAAGCCCTCACATATACAGTCAAATGTTTTTTGACAGGATGTCAAGACTAGTCAATGGAGAAAGCTCAGTCTTTTCAACAAATGGTGCTGGAAACTGGACACTCACGTGTGAAATATTGAAGTTGAATACTTACTTAACACCATATACTGAAGTTAACTCAATGATCAGAGACTAAATATAAGACCTAAAACAACACAACTCTTAGAAAAATGCGTAGGACGAGTCTTCCCAATGTTGGGCTTGGCAATGGTTTCTTAGATTTGACACCAACAGCACAGGAAACAAAAGAAAAAAATTGACAAATTGGATTTCATTAAAAAAATTTTTTAAAAGTATGTGTCAAACCCACTATTAAAAGAATAGCAAGACAACCAATAGAATGGTAAAACATATTTGCGAATCACATATCCTATAAGGGGTTAATATCCATAGTATGTAGAGACCTCCTAAAACTCAACAAATAAATGACCTAATTAAAAAATACAAAAGACTTAAATAGACATTTCTCCAAAGAAGATATATAAATCACCAATATACACTTGGAAAGATGCTCAACATCCCTAATGCCATAGTCTGAACACTTGTGTACCCCCTCAAATTCACATGTTGAAATCCCAAGCCCCAAAGTTGAAGGCATTAGTAGATGGAGTCTTTGGCAAATGCTTAAGTCATGAGCATGGGACTGACTGGTATTAGTGCTTTATAGAGAGATCCTTCCCACTATATGAGGACACAGGAGATCATGACCTGGAAGAGTTCTCATCTGATCATAATGGCACCCTGATTTCAGACTCAGCCTCCAGAACTATGAGAATATGAGAACAAAAGTGTCTGTTTATTAGCCATTTAATCTGTAGTATTTTGTTATAACAGGAATTAGAAGAATAAAGACTCTAATCACTAGGGAAATGCAAATTAGATACCACCTCTCCCTCATTATAAAGCTACTGTAGGAGGGAAGAAAGGAGGAAGGAAGGAAGGAAGGAAGGAAGGAAGGAAGGAAGGAAGGAAGGAAGGAAGGAAGGAAGGAAGGAAGGAAGGAAGGAAGGAAGGAAGGAAGGAAGGAAGGAAGGAAGGAAGGAAGGAAGGAAGGAAGGAAGGAAGGAAGGAAGGAAGGAAGGAAGGAAGGAAGGAAGGAAGGAAGGAAGGAAGGAAGGGGGAGGGGGGGAGGGAGGGAGGAAGGGAGGGAGGGAGGGAGGGAGGGAGGGAATGCATGCAAGGAAAATTTGCATATCCTTGTACAGTGTTGGTGGGAATGCAAAATGGTGCAACCACTATGGTAAACAGTATGGCAGGGCCTCAAAAAATGAAAAAAAAAATAGAATTATATGATCCAGCAATTCTGCTTTTGGGTACATACCCAGAAGAATTGAAAGTGGGGTCTCAAAGAGATATTTGTACACCCATGTTCATTGTAGCATTATTCACAATAGCTAAAACATAGAAGCAACCCAATGGTTCATCAGTGGATGAGTAAGTAAGCAAAAAGTGGCAGAGACATACAATTAGATATTATTCCTTTAAAAGGGAAGGCAATTCTGCAATATGCTACTATACTATACCATGAATGAAGCTGAGGACATTATGTTATGTGAAATAAGCCTGTCACAGAAAGACACTGCATGAGGCTACATACATGAAGTACTTAGAGTAGTTAAATCCTACAGACGGAACATAAAATGGTGGTTGCCAGGGACTGAAGGTGGGGGTTAGGTAGCTGAAAAGGGAGTTCTTGTTTCATGGGTACAGAATTTTGGATTTAAAAAGTGAAAAGAATTATGAAGATGGATGATGGCCATTGTTATAGACATTATTAAAAAACAATACAACTAAACCCTACACTTAAAAAATTTTTTTTAAGATTTATTTATTTATGCATACAAGCACTGGGGTACAGGCCAGAGGTGTAGGGGGTGAGAGGATTCACCACAGTGAGCGGGGAGCAGAACAGGCAGATTGACGGAAACACACTGCTGAGGGGAGCAGCAGGCGAGGCAGGAGAGGTCTGCTGTGCTATGTGGGTCCCCTCCCTGGCCGCAGCAAGGATTGAACTCATGCTGTAGTGGCTGCAGTTCACTTTATAGTGCGTTGCTTAATCCACTGCGCCACCAGGGAGGCCCTACACCTAAAATTCTTATGCTGATAAATTTTATGTGTATATTACCACAATAAAAAGTATTTCAAAAATGTATCTTCACATAAAATCATGTCACTTCTGTGGCCAAAACCCCCAATAACCTCTTCTTTCACTTAGGTAAAAGTCCTTACTGAGGCCTTCTGGTGCACTGTTACCTCTGTACCTCTGTAATCTCCCACCCTCCCATCACCTGCCTCCAAGCCCTCCTGTTCCATCTTCAATGACCTTCCTCAAGTTCTTTCAACATGCATCACAGGTCTCTACCCCTGGGCCTTTGTACTTCCTTTCTTTTTTTTAAGATTTATTTATTTCTGCATATAAGAACTTGGGTACAGGCCAGAGGTGTAGGGGGTAAGAGGAGTCACCAGAGACAGAGTGGGGAGCAGAACAGGTGGATCTACTGAAATACACTGCTGAGGGGAGCAGCGGGCGAGGCAGGAGAGGTCTGCTGAGCCATGTGGGTCCCCTCCTTTGCTGGCAGCAGGGATCAAACTCGTGTTGCAGCGGCTGTGGTTTGCTTCATAGTGAGTTGCTTAACCCACTGCACCATCAGGGAGGCCCCCTGGGCCTTTGTACTTTCAACCCCTTGGATTGGGAAAACCCCTCCATGTTGTACTCATGCTAATGTTTCAGACCTGACTCTAAGTTCTTACCCTTATAAGGATTGCTCTATTTTTCTGCAATTATCTTCCTTTGACATGCTGTATATTACATTATTAATCTTGTTCATTGTCAATCCTCCCCAGAACTATTAACTCTATGCAAGCAGGGATCTTATCTGATCCCTGATTCATTCATTGTTATCTTCCCAGAGTCCATCTCAAGTGCGATTAGGTCCTCAGTAAATATATACCCAAAGAACGAATGGATGGATGAATGGATGAATGAATTAATGAACGTAGTATGCCCATCTTAAATGACGTGCTGACCTACAGGATTTCTCCAGATGTAAAGTCTATGAATAATTGAGATTCTCTGAATACTGTGTCTTCCTTAAAAGAAAGAACAGATTCTTAATCATTCAAAACCAACTACACTAGGCAAGTAATCCCTTGGCCCTGCCCAAATTGGAGAATGGAACTCCCTGGGTCTTTTCCCCATTACGATGGTGACCTCCTCAAGTCCCCATCCAAGAGCCAGCTCTCCAGCACGTTCCTTTACTAACAGGATACTGTCTAGGAAACCCAAGTAGACCCCTCAATTCTCTGGGAATAGAGTAACAGAAATGCAAGTCCTCACCCCTGGGGTGGGGGATGGCACAGGCTGGGTTTGCTGTTCACATCAGCAAAATGCACAGCAAATTCTTTATAAGCAGAGTACAAACCTTCCTTCCCTCTCCCTACTCCAGCTGGGCTTTCTCCTTCCTGTGCTCAGTGACAAGCTTGCCCTGGCCATGGCATCTGGCAACATCTCCCTGATTCCCTGGCTTTCTCTGTGCATTGCCATGGAAATAGGGCCCTAAAACTACAGAATGATGTGTTCCAGTGACATCCACTCATACATATGATTGCCCTCACCCAGGGCCTGAACATATAAGAACATGCACACGTGAACACATACATAGGAACCTCAGCACAATAGCGCCCACTGCCCCGTGACACCACAGGCAGGAGAATGAAGGAATCACATAGCAGGAATTTAAGATTCACATCGGTTGCTTACATGGCTCGCATACAAAGATGAGAGGGAAATAAACTTGATCCCCAACTGCAATAATCTTTGCAGGAATCTTTTTGCTCTCTCCCTCCTGCATTCAGCTAAGAAGCTAAATCAGGAGCTGGACTTTTTGCTTTCAGGGAAATCAAATAAATCTGTTCTAGATCTCAAAAGGGAGAGGAAAGACTGTACCATCTCTGCTTGGGGGCAGCCGCGATGGCAGTGTGCCTTCCAGCATGCCTACGGCTTTCCCAAGCAGCTGTAAGAAGGGTGTGTCCTACTCTTAGGCCAGTGAGGGTGTCCACTCTGGTCTTCAGTGCCTTCTGCTGTCTGGGACTTACCAGAGAGACCTGGGAAGTAGTGGAAGGAGACATGAATATAGCAGCAATGGGGCCACAGGGAAAACTGAGGACTTGGTGTTTATGGATGAGATTGGCACAAGCATGTATGCACTTTGCTACACACACTGCTGCATGTATTCATGTGTACACCTACAGGGGTCATTCCCACCCAGAGCACATGCACAGGAGCATATCTAGAAGCATCCATCCATGTGCTTGGGCACAAGCCAATATATGTCCTTCCTTCCCCTACACCAGGCACATCTATCACATGTAACATATTTATGTAAAAAAAATACTAATTTTACAGAGCTCCTAAGAAGCTGAAAAATAAACACTACATGGCATGTTCTCTGCCTTCTGCCACATGGGGAGCTACCCTGCCAGCTGAAGATGGGCAGAAATTGGGGATCAAATTTATCTTTTCAGCCCCAAGCCCCACACTCACTTGAAGGCATAAAGGTGGAGGTGGTGATAAGGAAGAAATGCAGCTGTTTCTGGCACAAAGGAGGATGTTCGAGGAGAACACGCGCCATGAAGCAAGTTTCAGAATGACAAAAGCAAATACTGACCATTTTCTTCGCGGATGATTTGATAAAGTAAAATACTTACCAAAAAACTAGCAGACATTAATTAAGGCAGTGAGGGCTCTGAGGTTAAGAGGAAGGAGAGAGAAAGAAAGGGTCAAAGATATTCTAAGCGATAGTGGGAGAGGGGGGATAAATAATAAATAAAAGTTTTGATGTTTAAGAGGTTGAGAGGACAGACGTTCTTGGGAATATTGTGAGAATGATGTTGCATTTCTCTGGGCCCTGCCTCAAGAGAAGAGATGAGACTCCTTCGTTCTTGTCTTGAGCTTCTGCTGGAGGCCAGGGAGCTTGACCTATGTCCCTGGAGCTTGGGCGAGCACATGGGTCTGGTATTGGGCCCCCACCTGAGAGAGCTAAAGGCCAGATCCGAGGTGTGAGGAGGAGAGAGGTGCTGAGTGGGGAACAGCGAGCACCCCAGTGCTAGCTGGGCTACAGAAGCATGAGCATTTTCCATGGACACATGGCCATGCAGAAGAGAGGCCTGACTGAGACTTTCTTCCAAAGGTCACCCAGGACAGTGACCTCAATGATGAGTCTGTAAGGTAAGGGTCGATGGGGCTGGGACACAGCCACCTGCAAAGACAACCCCTGCCTTACAGCAATTGCACCTGGGAGACTCCCCAAATGACAGGGTCTCCAAGAATCCACAGAATACCCAGAGGAGTAAGAGGGGGGCTTAAATCTCTGTCAAAATCATGGGATACCCATGCCAGTAACTGTGGCTGCCAAGGAATCTGGCTCTCTCCAACCCTACCTTCCATTTTACCTGGAGGAGCCAGGGGAGATCTAAGAAGTGACCCCTTTCTCTTTTTGCCCCAGGCAGGGCTCCCCAGTCTTAAGCAAGCCCTGCTGGTAAAAGACACATGACTTTGTTTTAAGTAAAAGTTGGATTTCTTCAATTACCTAGACTGGAAATTTTAATTATGGAAATGCGATTCTTCTTGGGACTCTGGGGAGGATTGGAATTTGTTATTATGTAATTGGAGTGACCAGAGAAATTATGACCGAGTTTCCACCCCTCAAAGTTCTCTTGCAAGGCAGCAGGGAGAAAGGAGTAGAGCTAGCAGTTGTCAAGCACAGTTGTAAGAAGAAATGAAGTGCTTTGGTGGCTGTAACCTCGAGAGCTGTGCTTTTCCTCCCAGGGCCACCCTCACATCGTCAGCCTGATGGTAAGACCCGGCCATGACCTTGGTGGTTCCAACCCACACTCCTACAATCATACTTACTCTGTCTCTATGTGACGTGGATGATACAATAAATGGATTTCTTCAACACACACACACACACACACACACACCTACTCCCACAATCACCATCAGCTTAGTGGCAAATTGGCTATAGTCAACCTAGGAAAGAGAGCGGCCATTACAAATTCTTTTTCCATTCATAATTCAGGATAATGTACAAGAATAAAAACCCCAGGTGATGATGTCTTATCTTTTTAACATTTTATATCTTTGGCCAAAAAATTATTGCAGTGTGAGCTTAGACCACATGGTAGTTTGAACCGTGGAAACTGTGGAGACCTACAAAACAATTTCATAGGTTTTGACTGAATCCTGTATCTTTCTGAGATTCTGTCTAAAATGAGGATAATAATCCATCCTAGCAGGGCTATTTGGAGAAAGAATCAACAACAAATATAAGGACCTCACCTGGTGGCAAAATGCACCAGTTTTCTTTCTTTCTTTCTATATATATATTTTTTTATTTAATTAATTATATTTGGCATCATTTGTATTTCACAGGGAGTACCCACCACCATTCCACCCGAAAATGCACCAGTTTTCAAGTGGACCTTTGCTCAGATGGACAGGAATGAGGTATCCAGGGGCCCAAAGTTTGTGACTTGGTTTTCCGACACCCTACCCTAGACTCCAACCTGCCCTAGAGTCTGGATGGGCAAGGTTCTCTAGATCTAGACTCTCTCTATTTTAATTTCTTTTCACAGAGGCTCTTTCTTAACTTCTGATTTTTGTGTGTGTGTGTGTGGCAGCGGTGGGATAAGAATGGCTGTTCCTCTTTATAGCCCCTTATTCTTGCTGTAGGGATGGATCAGATTGCTTTCTGAGACTGTTACTGCTGTTACTCTTCTTGTTGCTACTGGGCAGTTTTCTTCTGCTGCCAGCATTGTCTCTGCCGACTTTGAGTCCCCTTTTTCTTCTGTTTGTTTTGTTCCAGAGGCTTTGTTTGATTGCTAGTAACTTTGGGCACGTGTTCACATTTAAGAGCTAAAAATCTGTTTGGAAACTCATCAGGGTGACTTCTGATTGTTGAGTTTCACTATTAAGAGGAAAACATAGTGAATTGCTCTTGCTGTTATTCTGGTCAGTTTCCTAGAAAGGAATCCCCCAGTCTCTTGTCTGGGGGACTATCACCCTATGACCCAGGGTGGATTTCAGTATTCAATCTAGAGACTTTCATTTAATACTCCTGTAAAATCAAGTCTTTTTTCTCTATCTTAAGCAGCAATGGTGTCTTTCTAAGTTTATTTCCCCCAAAGAAAAGCATCCAGTTTTTATTGCGAGAGAAGAGGAACATTTGTCCGGATTCCCTGGCTGAGGTTTGGTAGTGATCATAGTGGTGAAGGTGGTGGTGGTGATATCAGGGGTATTGATGGTGGTGATGGCGGTTATAGTGATGGTGGAGATGGTGTGAGTAGTATTGGTGAGAGTGATGGTGGTGGTGATTTGTGGGGTGGTGATGGTGAAGTTTCTTTAGTTTGGCAAAGCTGGTTGCTCTTCACTCATCTGCTTTCCTTTTTCATACATTTAACTAAACATCTAAGTTTCATTTCTTTATCTTTGTAAATATACACCTTTATATTCCTTTGTTATTCTAGTGATGTTTGAGGGAGAAGCAAATACAAATGAATGGGACTGATTTCCATTTAAAAATAGAAGCTTCTCACTGTCATTTTAAAATCCTAGGTTTTGCTTTTATCATCGTGTGTTCTGTTCCCCCTCTTAATTTTATTCTCAATATGAAGAATAGGTTTCCATCCTCAAGCACCTTGACCACCTCACATATGCTAGGAGATATGAGCTCATATCTTATCTCATATAATACAGACACCAGGGCCCTAGATTCAGGGAAAAAAGGGGGGCCTGGGCCACTTCCATGTTTTTAAGTTTTTCTCAGCATATTTTTTAAACATGAAGACATGCTAAAACAAAATTCAGGAAAATTGAAATATATTTTAAACATCTGTATTTAACAAATCCATGCTTTCAAAACTGGAAAAAATTACAAAGCAACATAATTATGCTATTCATAAGATAATTACAGGATTTATTAAAATATTAATTCCTAACCCTCAAGCAGAGCAGTGCAGTAATGAGCTGCATGCTTAACACAGTGAATATCTTTTTGAATTCTCTATCAGCTCAGCTAGAGAGAACATCTGCCTTCTAAACCTCAGGACTTCTGTGTATACAGTGGTCACGGCAGGTACTACCAGCCTCTCTGTGCCCCACCGCTTCTCCAAGCACACACATCCTGTGATGAGAGACACTCCAATACTAACTGTACCACTTCCACCAAAGACTGCGAGTGGCAGGAGCAGTGAGCAAATACTTGTCCCATTCTCAACCCCTACCCCCATGCAATGGGCCAGATGGGCCAGGTTAACCAGGTGGGCCAGGGAAGCCAGGTGGGCCAGGCTTGGTCAGCAGCACACCATCTGCTGCAGACATTTTCTGCTTCTGGCTCTAACTACTGGCCCAGATCTTACACATAACCATTTTTCTGGAACAGAATATCCTTTGGGCCCTGACAGGTAAGTAGAGGAGTTAGCTGACCAACATGGGTTTATTTCCCTTTAAGATTATGTAGACTCAAATCTAGAAGAATGTGGAACCTAGCCAGATTCCCATCTTTTCAGCCCACCCTGATATTTAAAGAAATTGTATACAAAATAGGAAAGAAATTGCTCATCAGCACCTACTCACCAGTTATCTAAACCATCCATATCACAGTATTTACTTTTCCATGTTTTCTTCCTGTTTATCTGTGTCATCATAGGTATACACTCACACTCACACACACACACACACACACACGTGTATCTTGTAATAAGTAGAACACCAGCTCAGCAGCGGACAGAACTGAATTCAAATCCTGCCCTCCCTCTTTATCCAAGGCATAGTCCAAGGTATGTGATACCATCTCCATGTTCCATTTCTCATCTGTACAAAGGGCATGATAATGATAGTATTAACTTCATAACAACATTTCTGTATAAAATCACATGAATGATAGATGGGAACTGGCCCTCACAGTGCCAGCCATGTGGTAGGTGTTCTAAACAGCATCCAAAATGATGTCATGGATTGTTTCATTTCATAAACATATATGAGGCACCTGTTAAGTCCAGCTGTAACAGGGCCTGTCCTCCAAGAGGACCTCACCTAGTGTAGGGTTAGAGAAATCAGGTCTTTCCACCCTCCCACCACTGGTGTGATGATGGACACCTGCGGTGCTGCGAGCTATTCCAGGGTGGGCATGCGCAAGTGGGTGCACCTGTGTTGGACACGGGCATAAATGGGCGGTGTCATGAGGACGACCAACACGAGCAGCAGCGAGAGCAGCGGGAGAACAGAAGACCAGCACAGCAGCCGAGAGGGTGAGATGCGCCGAGGGCTGGGAGGCCTGCCAGCCTCCCGGCCCCCCAGCTCCCATGCCTGCCATGTACCTGATGCCACCTCTGATGTAGAGATCAATAAAAGCATGAAAAGCCACCGAGGGCTCCAAGACTCTTTCCTTTACCCCCCTCTGCTAAGAACCATCCCGAACTTGCCCAGTGTGCCACCTTTCCTGCTGCTACACCTAGGTAGAGACAAACCTGAAAACAGGAAGCTTGTGCTAAGCATCCCTCACCTGCCTGGTTGCAATGGCAGCAACATGTTGCTGAGGAAGAGACTAGAAAGGAGCAGGCCAGTCAGGAGTGGGTTAACCCGGGCTGTGGGGGGCGGCTGGGAGAACTTGCAAAGAGACAATTTGGTGTTCTGCCTTTTTATACTGAACATCAAATTACAAGCCCTTTTCCTGTTGCTACATAATCTTCCCGTCATTTTTAATGACTGCATAATATTACACTGCTTCAAGGTACAGTGTTTGCCTTCACCTTGCCCCTGTCATTTGGTTTTGAGGTTACCAATTTGGAGCTATTAGCGATATCACCACCACGAACATGTATGTGACAGTTTTTCCTTTCAGGAACCCTTTCTGTGGGATGAATTCTAGGTCAAAGGGTACGAGCATTTCTTAACAGCTCTTACAACTCACTGCCAAGTCTTGTCAAAGGGTTCACACACTGGATATTATCATAATTTTATGTGTTTTGTCAGCATAGGTGAAATTGCTGCTTTAATGTATTTAGAGTCTCCATTTCTTGGATGAGCTGTTTGGTGGGGGAAATTGAATTAGGACAGATAGCAGGAAAAGAGAATGCTCAAATTGTGGCTGCTGTTCTCCAGGGAGGCACAGGGGGAGAGGGTCTCTTGCCTGCTGCCACAAATTGCATTTCTTTTTCTTATTATTTTTAAAATTTATATGTTTTACATCATTGTTCCTTTTTTAAAAAATATTTGCTTTCTTTTCTCAGGTGTAGTCCCCATAGAATTTCTACCACTGATTCACCTGTGCCCCATCACCATTGGCCCTTGTGCTCTTCCTGCCTTCACTTTGGTCTTTCTCCCTCCCTCTCCCCTGCAGAATATCTCTGATTTAGAGTTGTCTCTTTATTGTTGTTTTTTTTCCCTCGGTCCCTTATGTGGTTTCCCAATATGCCCCCTATAAGTGAAACCATCCAATATTTTTCTTTTTTCTTCTGACTTATTTCACTGAGCATGATCCCTTCTAGCTCCATCCATGTTGCTGTGAATGGCATTATTTTATCTTAATTGTACTGTTTGTATTTCGCCTCTCTTCCATGGCTGGCCAAATGAATAATTAACATCATAATAATCACTACTGGCTGTAAGTAACAGCAAGCAAAATTGTCATTTGTAGCTCTGAATGCCTTCTCAGGAGAGTGGTGACTTAATAGGAACCCTTTATTCTGCTGAGCATTTTTTCTTGGAAAAGCCAGTGAAGTTAGAACACTTGTGGCTCTTCCATGACTGATTGCAACTGGTGGGGATTGGCTGCCTGTGTTTATTTCTCTGGGCTTGCGAGGGCTCCTGTAAGGGGACAGAGGTGACTGTGCTCAAGGTCACGTGCAGCTGTGCAGAGAAAGCAGTGCAGCCAGATGAATGAGCTATGCAAGGGTTCCCAGGGGCTTCTGTAAGGGGTGCTGACACAGGGTAGTGTGAGTAGACTTGAGAACCAGAGATGAACACTCAGTTAGTGGATCTCACAATACCCAAAGGCTAGTTAAGAGCGGCCACCTTCTCTAAGCATCAGCCCGGGGGCCAGACAAAAACAGGCAGGACACAACTGGGTGGGCACCAAGAAGAACAAGGAGGACTTGCAGTCTCACAACCCCCGTTGACCCTAACACTTGATGGCCATTTCATGCTCCCCACATGTGGGAGAAGATGCCGAACCACCTTGCATAATGGGGAGAATAGAATTTAGAATTCCTGAATTCCAAGAATTGTAGGAAGCGGGGGGAAAAGTAACAGAGATGGGAATGTGTCTCAGACAGCGTGGGCTGCCATAACAGAATCCTATAAACTGGGCAATTTAAATAGCAAATATTATTTCTCACAGTTTGGAGGGAGAGAAGTCCAGATTGGGGTGCTAGCAGGGTCAAGTTCTGGTAATGCCCCTCTTCCTGGTTTGCTGTCTTCCTGCTGGGGCCTTGCTATGCCAGTGAGGAGAGACAAAGCTAGTCCTCTTCTTCTTTTGTAAGGTTACTAATCCCACTATTGGGCTCTGCCCTGTGACTTAATCACCTCCCAACCTACCTCCTAATACCATGCCATTGGGAGTTAGTTAGGGTTTTAACACAGGAGTTGAGGGGTAAGGGAGGGCACAACCATGCATGCCATAGCAGAAGGGAAGAAATATGTTAAGAGCCAGCAAGATGGCCAAAGTTGGTCTACTTTGAGGTGCTCATCCTTCCTTTGACCACCCCCCCCAAGTGTTTAGTAAAATGTACTCAGCTAATTTGACTACTTATGTCAGTTGGTATTTTGTGAAAACCAGAAATGAGGCTCAGTTTCCAGTCCAGATGCATGTGAGGTAGGCATTGGGCTCTCATGGAGAAGCTGGAGACGTGGGTCTGGTTGCAGAGAAATCACAGAAAGGGAATGAGGGGGCTGCGGGCTTTGTGATGCTGGAGATGCCCATGTCTCTGGGGAGTATCTCTTCAGGTGGTCAAGAATATGGCCTCTTGCAACCTGTAGTTTGGATCCAAATTCCAGCTCTGCTCTTGAGGAGCTAAGTGGCCTTGTGTAAGTCCTTGACTTTCTTAATCACGTCCTTTCAGCTATGGTCATGTGTCACTTATAGACCACATACAATAGCCTATATAATGCAGCCTAGGTGTGCAGCAGACTAGACCACCTAGGTTTGTGTGGTCATACTCTGTGATGTTCAGACAATGACAAAATCACCTAATGACACATTGATCAGAACCTATCCTAATTTTCAGTGACATAATACTGTATAAATGAGAAAATAAAAGTACTGCATAAGAATTTTGTGAGAATAAGAGGAAATATATGTAAAATAGTGCAGAGGTCAACAAACAGTAAATAGTAGTAAATTTTAGCACCAATGATAATGAGGAGGAGATAGAGGAGGGGTAGACGGAGAAGGAGGATGAAGGTGATGATGACTCAGTTTTTATCAGTGTGTCTTAAGAGGTAGTCTGTTGTGGGGACAACTGGAAAAACTTTATTTAATTTTTTAAAAAAGACATAGTTGTGACAATAGTCCCTGCCCCCCACTCCCATTTTGCCTTGAACACAGATGTCTTGTCTGTAATATGAGGTCATATTGTGATTCTGAGGAACAAATATGAGAAGTCAAGGGAATCGGTTGTTACTAACCTTGGAATTAACGGCTAATTGAGCCTATAAGCACCAGAGCCCTGTTAGAAATCAGGAGAGGGGGCCTCCCTGGTGGCACAAGGGATTAAATCTCAGCACTATGAGGCGATCTGCAGCCACTGCAGCGTGGGTTGGATCCCGGGCCAGGGAGGGGACCCACATGGTGCAGCAGACCTCTGCTGTCTCACCCACTGCTCCCCTCATCAGTGTGTTATAGTCTATCCACATGTTCTGCTCTCCACTCTGTCTCTGGTGAATCCTCTTATCACCTCCACCCCCACCTCTGCACCTCTGACATGTACCCCAGGTCTTGTATGCACAAATAAATAAATCAATCTTTTTTTAAATAAAAGAAGTCAGGAAAGGGGTATAATTGGACTTTGAACAGTGAACTTAATGTAGTTTAGACACATGTGGATTCTCAATGATGCACACCTGAAATTTACATAATACTATAAGGCAGTGTCACTTCAATAAAAAATATAAAACAGAAATGCAACAAGGAGACTAAACCACTAGGTCATGGTCAGTCCTTGTAATCAAAGGCATTCCTAATGGATATAGTGATCACCTATCCCTAAGGAGCAGAGAAACCCTTGTAGATTGCAGATATATTCTGTCCAGAAAATTGTCCTATATGATCACTTCCAGTTCCCCAAAGAATCATAACATCTGCATACCTAAAAGGAATTGACCCTGCTTTGCTGATGAAAGCTCAACAGACAAGTGAAAAAGTGAGGACATCTTATCATCCAAAACAATAAAATGAAGGTTCTACTTGGAGATAATTCAGTGATGAAGAAACAGTAATGAGGCCTCCCTTGTGGTGCAAGGGGTTAAGGTGCAGCACTATGAAGCTATCTGCAGTCATTGCAGCATGGGTTCGATGCCTGGTCAGGGAGGTGACCCACATGGCACAACAGATTTCTGCTGTCTTGCCCACTGCTCCCCTCAGCAGGGTATTATAGTCGATCTGCCTGTTCTGTTCCCCACTCTGTCTCTGGTGAATCTTCTCACTCCCCACACCTCTGGCCTGTACCCCAGTTCTTGTACACATAAATAAATAAATCTTAAAAATAAAAAAGAAATGGTGATGAGAGTAGAGTGGAGTGAGGAGCTGAATCATGATCAGTGTCATTCTGAAAAATCCAAACATTTGTGTTTTTCATAAAAAATCCTAACACTACCAAATTCACCATTCCCCATCTCCCTCAGTACACACCTTCATCCAGACTGTTCTCGCTGTCCCACCACCCTGAGGTCCAAATTGACCTTTCCAGGAAAGCATTAAGACTGAGGACCAAATCTTAGTTATCTTAGTTAGTCAAAGGCATGGAATGGCATTGTAACCCAGTGCCCAGGATGGGGCCCGGCACAGAGGAGGAGTACAATCTTGAATGAATGACTGAGAGAGAGCGTAGGACACCATATTTTAAAGTTGCCAAGTCTTCGAGTTCACTGAAGAGATGGAAGAAATCTGTATAACCGAGAGAACTAAGTTCAAATCCTGTCTCTGCCCTGCCTGTGTGGCCAGACCAAGTCAATCATTTCCATGCCTCAGTTTCCTCTTCTATAACTGGGGACAGGTTACAGCATCCTCAAAGGGCTGGTCATCAGTCATTTAGTCTGTGATTGGCCACAGAAAGTTTTCATAAATGGAAGGTGTTGTTCTGTGTTTGTCACTACTATTATTGAGCCAGCCGGGTCTCTTGGTGAGCTTATTAAACCAACATCAATGTCCCCTAGTTCCCACCCTGAGTTTTGGATTCAGTAGGTCTGGGGCCCAAGGATTTGCCTTTCAAACAAGACCCAGATGATGATGCTCACCTGAGCTATGCATTTTAAGAACCACTGGCCTTTTATTGCTCGTGAAGCCACAAAGCAGCCTGTGCTTGGCAGAAGGCAGTGAAGAGAATACATAGGAGAAGGGACAGAGGCAATAAAAGCAGGGAAGTTCGGCACATAAAGATCACAGCTGGATATGTGTGTGCCCAGAAAATTAACCTTCCACCCTAAGCAGACCCCTGAAGACATGGATAGAGGTTGCACAGAATGAGGGCATCCAGCTTCAGCTTCAGGGACAAACACAGCTGGAATGCCCAGAAAGATGGCTTTTTCAGTATGCCTGTCACCCAGGCTTTAGGGGCATTGAGGTGGGAGGCTGGGGTATCTGGCCTGTTGCCTCAAGCCTCTTCCATGAGGTTCAACTAACTTACCCTAGGGTAACATGCAAATAAGGATTTCAAAGACTGACTCCAAAGCTGCACCGTCCAATACAGAAGCCACCAGAAACATGTGGCTGGTACAAATTAAGCTGTGCTGCGAGTGCAAAATACATACCAGATCGTGCGAACTTAACAGAAAAATAAGAAACTCGTTAATAATGTGATTTATGTTGATTACATGCTGAGATGTTAATATTTTGAATATATTAAATGTGCTACCAGTATTCTGAACGTCTTAAATATGCCACTAAAATTGTTTTCACTACTTTCCTCTAATTTTTTAAATGTGGCTATCAGAAAATTTAAAGTTCCATCTATGGCTCCTATTATGTGTCTGGGCCATGGTGCCCAAGAGAGAAAGTTAACATTTTGCAGAAACTTGTAGGTGGTTTGGTCTGTTTGCAAGAGTGGTGTGTGTGTGTGTGTGTGTGTGTGTGTGTGTGTGTGTGAGACTGTGCCTGAGTATCCTGAACAAGGGGAGTCAGAACAGACTTAGCAGTAGGCCAACTACTTAGACTTGACCCCATAGGAGTCAGTGATTTAGATGCTAAGAACATCGGTTTGACTTGATTTGTTTAGAGGGACACCTAGAAGCAATGTGGAAGAGGGACTGGGAAAAAAAGCAAAGCCCTAAGAGGCAGTGCAGAGGAACAGAAAAAGAAGGGCCCAGGGACAATCCTATGGCCCAAGTTCACATAGCTGTTTTCAGGCCCAGGCTAGCCTAGAGTTTTAACCCATAGGCTTTGAAGCCACACTGTTCCATTTGAATCCTGGTCCTTCTACTAACTGCCTAGGTGACCTTGAGCAAGTGACTTGACTTTGCTGTGCCTCAGTTTGTTCATCTGTACAATGGGTGTTTCATTATTGTACAACTATATCATTGGGTTGTTAGGAGGTATAAATTTGTTCATAGATGCAAAGTATTTAAAGCAGTGTCCAGTGGGCCCTGCTCTGTCATGTGCTCCTCTCTGATTCTGCCAGGAGGATGTGATCTCGTGATTGGATTAGCCAGGGTCCTGTGCCCAGCCCAGGTGGACAGGCAGCTGGGTTTGTGACTCCAAGAAAGGGGAGAGGCAGGGAAGGATGCCAGCAGATACAAACAGCAGGTGCCCTTCCACCCCACCCTCCTGGCATGTGACCTTGGGCAAGTGACTCAATGGGTCAGAAGACCAACTTCCGCTTCTGTAAAACCTTCCTAGAAAAAAAAATTATGAGATTACACAATCCCTGCACCCCTGAAGTGACCAGCAAATAAATTAAGGCAACACTGCCGTCGTTGGCAGTGAAGACCAGATTTGGAGCTGATGCTAGGTGAATTTGGGAACTGTGCTTTGTGGGAATCAGATCACAACTGAAATTCTCCAGTCTACAGAGAGGGGAGCTGGGAATTCTGGGCTAAGACCTGATGTGCGAACCCAGGCCCTGTGTCTATATAAAAACAGCTCCAGCCTCCTGAATGGCTTCCTTCACTTGCTAAGCAGTTTTGGTCTAACCTGTTCTTCTTTTGTATCTGGGGTTTTGTAAGAGGCCAAATTCCAGGCCAGGGCAGGATAAACAAGATCACATGGCTAATGATTGGTAAGTTGGCCTGGAATGCAATTTACTGCAGATTTCAGAAGGAGACTTTGTTTCTCCCTAGACAGTTTACCAGGAGGCTGTTAAAACAGGAAGGAGGTTCCTGGCTCTGAAGAATGACTGCCTGGCATTTTACTTTACTCTTTTTTAAGGAATGGAGACACCTATTGCTACCCACTTAGAATTTTCTGCCTCAATCTCTGACTAAGAAATAACCTCTGGGTCAAAGCTTTATGTTTGTCTAACCCTTTATTGCTCACAATAGATTCTCAGTTCTGCCATCACTCCCATTTGTCAGGTAGAGAGACTGGAACTCAGAGAGAGAAATAGACTTGCCCAAAGACACACAGCCAAGAAATGGGATGGCCAGGATTAGGAAATTTCCCACAAAGTAAATCAGGCAAAGTATTTGTGCTCAATTTTCTGGATCCACCGTTAACACTTCCCTCTGTGTAGGGACACTTAGCTTGAATATAATCTGGGGGTGAGCTGAGTGGAAGGACCTCCGGCTCCAACATAGGGATCATCATGGTAGGTAGGATGACATAGCTCAGAATTCTAGAAATCTGGTTTGTCGATGGACTTCACACTCCTCCTCTGTTCAGACACAGCCTCCAAGCCACTCTGGTGTCTGCCCCATTTCTAAAGGGACTTAAGGAGGATAGGCCTGTTGGAAGAGATCAGAGGTCATTGCAGGCCTGATCACATCCTGCTTAGGCAAACACTAACCCTCTATGAACCTCGGTTTTCTCATCTGAAAAGGGGGTATGCAACCTCTAGATGAGCTCTTGAGACCCCATTTGTGCTTTTCAAACTTCTAGTCTGACCCTTTGTTGGGGGAACTGGGGCCAAGGGCAAAGTCTGGCCCTTGCCTGTACTTGGGTGCCTGCTCTCCTGGGGATACCCACAGGCCTCCAGTGAATGGCCCCAGCTGCCCTCTCTGGGGAATGAAATGCAGCATCAGTGAGAACTAATGGTGGAGATAAAGCTAGGCGCACTGCAACGAGGCGTGCTCTCCCTGCGCCCCACACCACCCTCTTCCCTCAAGGCAGCTGCGGACTGCTTGCCACCCCAGAATGAGCAAAGCTGGGGTGGACAGGTTCCATTAGCTCATTCTCCTAATTGTTCTGGCTGGTTATTGTTTCTCCTGATTAATTTCCAATTAGCACAGAGGAGCCCAGCTTGGGTTGGATTCTGCCAGTTTTCCCAAGCCAGTTCTCAGCTATTTCTGGCTTGGCCTTCCTACATCCATACTAGCAGCCTTCTAGGGAAGGCTGTCTGGGCACTTACACCACAAGCCACCTCACAATCACACTGTGAAATTGGTCTTCTTGTCACCACTTTACAAATGTGGAAACTGAAGCCGAGCGAGGCATAGTTTCCAGCTAGGCATGTACCCATAAGGTAGCCATAGGTAGTCAGTGAAGGGCGGAAATTAATGTCTCTTTAGAGATTTTCAAGCACATGGCCATTTTGGTAAAATTGTGGTCTCCAGGTTCTTTTATTGCCCCTAACTCATTGCCTTGCCACCATGGTACCTGGATCAGTTAGAAACAATTCACCCACAAATAAATCTTGGGTCTTCCTGGTCTTCCCAACTGGAAATCCAGATTCTATGGCATTTGGGCAATTCCTAGTGACATTCATTTTTAAGCTAGCAGGGAAATCTTCTGGTCCCATTAGGAACAAGGAAAACCATGTGGGTTTTAATAACATGGTGAGAAAATAGTGTGACTTTAAAGTCTTTATTAGCCCTGGAATGCATTTTCCAAAGCAGAAATTAGCTGACACAGGAAGAGTGTCAGCTGGAAAAACAAGGTCTGGGTTAGGTGGCCCAGAAAAAACCTGCTTCGGTGCCCAGAGCTTCCCACTGATTTCAATTGCTGGTTAGCACAGGCCAGCAGAGCCACTGTCCCCTCAGTAAGGGTGCCATTAGAACTGACCCCACACAGCTAATGGGGGTTTAATGCTGGCTTGCTCAGTCCTTGGTATGGCTCCTGTTGTCTTTTTTAGTAAGAAAATTACCTGTCTGTCATTCCCTTTAAACTTGTACGGTAATAATTAGCCAGCCCCAGAAAGAAGCTGGTTACCCTTAACCCTGACTGCATGAAAGCTCAGTGACCCATTAAAATCTGTGAGGTCATTTGACTCAGACGGCTAAGAAGGTAATATAGTAAATGCTTTGTAGAAAGGGGTTATAATAACTCACATTTGTCTATGGTTTCACAATCTTGAGAGCGCAGGGTAACCTGGAAGACATGAGAAGGGATTCTCATTTGGGGCTTGGTAAACCATGGCTCACTCCATGGATTTTGCAAATAAAGTTCTATTTGAGTACTGCATTCCCATTTGTTTCATACTGTCTCTGACTGCTTTCATACAACAACACAAGAGTTGAATAGTTGCAACAGAGACCTATGGCCCGCAAAAGCATAATACTCACTCTCTGACCTTGGTAGAAAAAGTTTGCTGACCTCCATTTCCCTTCACAAAGGCCAAATCTCAATCTTAAACCAATCATTTACCAGCTCTGTCATCTCGGGCAAATTATTTACCTCCATTCTCTGCTTCAGTCTCTTCATCTGTTCATTAGTAAACATAATAATAGTATTGATGTGGTTGATGCTGCCAGAGCTCACAACTCTCCAGTCACATACACACTCTTAAGTTGAAGCATGGCCTGTGTGTGACTTGCCTTGAGCAATGAAGTGCAAGTGGAATTGATGTATACCACATCTAGACAGAAGCATCTAGAACTGGTACAGGTTTTCCATGCTCTTTTTCTGCTGTGTTGACCAAGGAGGCCCACATTTGCAATTATGGAATGATCCATTGGGTTCCCAAATGATTACAATGAATACCTGTCTGTCATTCCCTCAACTCACAAGGGACCTTTAAGAAGAGTGAGAAATAAATCTTTGGTGTTTACACCAATGAGATTTGAGCACCATTTTTTATATCAGCAAAACCTAGCTTGTGCTAACTTACTGACCTACTTTGTATGGTTAGATGAGTTAGGTGTGCATGATCTTTAGAACATTGGCTGGCATAGAGTAAGAGCTCAATAATGCTAGTTAAAATTATTAATATTATTGTCTATTATCATTAATAAAATGTGCATATTTGTCATCTGATTTTCAACATCACAGTGACAATGAAGCAGTGACTATCATCTTAATTTATTTGTTCAGTAAGCATATATTGGCATGTGTTTTACGTTAAGTAATATGTTAGACTCTATGATAAAGAAATAAATAAGAGAAGTTTATGGTTCATTGGTGGGAAATCCATCTAGCCCAGCTAGGGGAGTGCAAATGACGTTAAAAGATGTCATCACAGAACCGAATCTTGGAAGGTAAGTAGGATTCCAATGAAGTAGGAGTTACCAATGAAGAAGGGAAGGATAGGCATTCCAGGTTGAGGGAACCAGAATAGTTAATGAAACAGAAGGCAAAACTATAAGCTCTTTTGGGGGGAACAATGAGCATACTGGCACATCAGATGGACAGAATTTTAGATAGGGGTACAGTAGACTGTGTTGCTTGAGCCACTCAACAGTCATTTTTAACCCATTTCTCTCTCACTGACTTTACACTACCGAGAGAAGCAAGACATGTGCTTTACCAGGTAGGTAGAGCCAGTTGATACAGTTTTATCCAGAAAGTTATCCTGGGAAACTTCAGATTAAAGAAAGGAAGCCCTTGAAAAGAAAAGAGAAAGAGTTCTTCATTGTTATGTGTAGGTGCTATGCCTGGAGCTGTGGCAGCCATTTTGTGATAATAAGGAGATGACCAAGAGAACTTGGAAGACATGAAACCAATATCTGGACCTTGAGCTATTGCTGAAGCAATCCTGAAATCATGTGTCTTCAGACTTCTCAATAAGTAAACACTGTTCATCTTTAGGATTTAAGCCACTCCACCTCTGTTATTTGTAGCAAAAAGCCTTTTAACTTATGAAGGAATTGTGAGAAATGTAGGATGGAGAGTTTAGCAGTTCCCTACATCATGCAGGTCCCTTAAGATTATAGGGGCAAGTGAAGGATTTTGCATAGGGAAGATAAACTCAGACTTTAAGTAGGTAAGTCACTACTCAGAACCCATCCTCCCTCTGCTAGTAGATGTCAGAGTTAAAATTTGCCAATAATCTTCCAAGCCAAGACTAAGTCTCTTTCCACTCTGTGTGGGCATTTTGCCTTTTCAGTTTAACAGTGCTAGCCAATTTCCACAAGAGAGGGTTGCTCATGGCTTGTTTTGGCCTCTGAGTCTTTTCTAACCACTGCTGGATAAGTTGCAATTTCACCAAACTTTCCTCCTAATTTGGGACCAGATCTGTGAACTTCATAAATGAGATTTGAGGCATGTGGAGATATTGGCTAAGGTGAGAGGACAAAGCGACTTAGGACTAAATTGGCCCTGGGGATAAGACTCACAAAGACCCGAGACAGGAAGGAAAGTAAAAACAGGAAGGATGGAGTCAAACCTGCCATCTTGGTTTCATTGACTGAGAAGTGTGTCACAGTCACAGCATCTTCCCCTGCCTCTCTTGGCCGGTACCTCTTTGACACATGCATTTATGAGATTCTGAGCTCCTTAGACCAGGACAGTGCCTGACCCATCCTTGGACTCAGTGTGTGACCCAGAATGGAAACTTACCAGAATCTATCTTTTTTTTTTTTTTTTTTTTTTTTTTTTTTTTTTTTTATTTTTNCCAAAATTTTTTTTTTTTTTTTTTTTTTTTTTTTTTTTTTTTTTTTCAGAATTTTCCCATTATCTTTTTTTTTATTAAAATATTTTAAAATTTACATATACTTGCCATCAAATGTAATCCCCATGTATTCCCCATCACTATCTCACCAGTGCACCACCACCTCAGTCCCTTGTGTTCCCATCCTCCCTCAACCCTCCCCCTCCCCTCCCTACCAGGTGTCCCCAGAATCTATCTTATGTAGACTAAAACTTGAGACAAAGTGAAACTGGGAGTGACCTCACCTCTAGAGTGGTTACCTCCACAAAAGGCAAGATCACAGGTCATCCTGACTTTTTCTCCCTTAAGTCAAGTAGCTCTAACTCATATGTCAGGCCCCCCAAGAAATCAGCACAAAAGACCTGCTCCTACTCAGTCTAGTTAACTGTTTAAAGGAACTGCTTCTAAGACCCAAATGACCTAGTTCTGTTTCTTACTAGCTGTGGGTCTGAGGGTAAATAGTTGAACGGCTCTAGGTTTGTTTAAGATAGTATTGTTGTCATGTGCTTATGAGGATGAAGTGAGTTAACACATAGAACATGCTGACCACGACTAAGCACTTGGTAATGTTATTGTTTTATTATGATGATGATGATGCTATCAGTTGCTACTATAGCATCATAATTTAAGGCAACCCTCAGGACCTCCACTCCAGTTTGTTGTACTTTGTAGTACAAGTCTTCTCTGCAAGGGTCTTCCCCAGAGGTACCCCTGACTGCTGACATCTATTCTGCCATCACCCCTCTGGATTCTGCTTCAGTGTTCTTGCCCCCAGGACTTGAGTCAGCATAGCCTTCTAGATCTGGCTTAGTCAGCTCCTTAGGCCCCAGAGTCCCATTGCCCAAGCTAGGACCAGCCCTGACACCACACTGCCCCCTCTGGCTCTGGGCTCTCCCCCAGCCTGCCACCCCTCTTGGCACTATCATGGGTGGGGGATGAGGCAGGGAATTGTGCCCTGGCAGGTCCGGCCATGCTGAGCCTTGTTTTTGTATCTCCACCTTCACGCCTCACTTGCTGTCACCCCTGAATCATCAGTTAGTTAATGAGCTCCAGAACCATCCCTCTTCCCGTGGCACCTCATCCACCAGCCCTTCTAACCCATGAGAGTGCAGGCTCTGTGGGGGTGTGTCTGTGGGAGAAGGCTGCTTGGCTGTTTTTCTGTGCATCTGCCCTCCTATTCTCATGGCCCCAAGAGCATCTCAAGGGCAAAGACTCTGTCTGTTCTTCCTTTCATGGTGTGTGTGTGTGTTTATGTGTGTGAGTAATTTTGTTTTACACAGTGGGGAATCATGGGCCACCTGGCTGGTTAAACAGGAAAGCTAATATTTTGAACAAAAATCATAATAGCTTACATTTCCTGAGCACCTACTATAAGCCAGGCAGTCTGCAAAGCACTTTATGTGAATGAACTTGTGAATGAACTTGTAGAACTGTAGGTGGGCAGATATTTTTTTATCACTATTTTATAGGTAAAGAGATGCAGTTCAGAAAATAACATGACTAAATCATATAACTAGTAATCAGTAAAGGAAGGCAGCACTGGACCCCAGCCTGGCTGTGCCCTGTATCTGTGCTTCTCAAACTTTTGGGGACATAATAATCATTTGGAGACTTTGCTAAAATGCAGCTTTAGATTGGATCTAAGATTTAACATTGCTAAGAAGTTCTCTCGCTGTGTTGCTGCTGCTGGTCCCAGCACTGTATTTCCTTCAGTGTGTTGGGTGGACTTCAGGAAGTTCAATGAAGTTGTCTTCTGTAAAGAAAGAATCATGGTAAAGGTTTGTGGTGAGGTGTCTTGGGTGCGAATTCCAGCAGGTATTTAGATATCATGACCTTGGGCAACTTCCGCTCTTTGAAACTAGTTTCCTGATCTGCAGGATGAGGTTAATAATACCACTTAAAGGGTGATTACGAAAGATGAACTGTGATAATGCACCTGGAAAAAAGTTCTGTAAACTGTCTGGAAAGTCAGTCATTAAAGTAATAAAAACCCAAATAATATTACTAGTAACAACAACTCCTAATTGAATGACTTGAATCCTATGTCACCATTACTCGAGGTTTTATGCATTTCCCAAACTTTTAATTTTTTTTAACCCTCTGATGAGCAAGGTTAAGCGATTCATCAATGTTTTATTGCACTAATTAGGAGCTTTCACTGCCTCAGCATCTGAGTTCTATAGAACTCTCTGTGAAGTGATGCTGAGCAGAGCTGACGCCCACCCTTGAATTCCTGGCCGTGGAGGTCCACTGTGGAGTGACATCCATGGCGGAAATAGGCTCTGCTCCTCTGACCATCAGACAAATGAATGGGATTTCAGGTAGTTCTCATTAGGTCCCATAATGTGTCCATTGTGCAAACAATAACAACGAAAAGTCCAAAATAACTAGATATGATATGTTAATGATATCTCAAGCTCTTTGCTTCCACTAAGAGGTGAAGTCTATATCATTTCCCCTTAAATAGAAGCTTCCCTTGATGCTTTATTTATGCCAACAGAAGGAGGAAAACATCACATTCTCGTACTTCTGAGTCCATGCTTTCACAGGAAGGCGATAGTGGCTGCCTTCTTCCTCTTGGAAGCCAGCTACTTCCAAGAAGCTTGGCCCAGACTCAAGCCTGGAAAGGTGCTTGGAAAGGTGTTGCAAAGACCTGGAGAAGATGAGGCTCTCCTGGGCCATGGAGTTTCCACACTTCTAATGGGAGGCAATGTCATGTGTGCTCTCAGCTACGCCATGTGGGGTGAAAGGACCACCTTGGTGACCTAGCCAAACCACGGGGTTGTGAGAAAGCATCCCGCTGAACAACAGGGGCTGGCACTGCATCACTTTCTTGTAAACACATGATCTAAGCTTCCACCACCCTACCTCTGGCCCAGCAACTGCCAACTGCTTCCTCTGCCTCCTGATTTTCCTAATAACACGTTCCTTTTTCTCACTGACTTGATTGTAAGAGTACAGTATAGGAAACAGGTGACATGAAAAGATGTATGACTCGGTGGTCTACATTATCTGTGAGGCTTCTATTAGTGGTTAAGTTTCTGGGGAGTTAAACGTTATATGTGGATTTCTGAGTGCATCGAGAGTCAGTGCCCCAACCCCAGCATTGTTCAAGGGTCAACTGTGCGTTGTTATTGTTTCAATCCCCTAACATAATGTCTAGTTACATGATAATGGATAACCAAAACACTGGACATTTCTTGACTCTAATTTTTTTTCTCATTGCCCTTCTATTTATACAGCCAACATGTATTTCCTATGTGGTAACCAGTTGTTCTAACATAGTCCATGTACCAACAGCATCAGCTCCACTGGGAAACTTGTCAGAAAAACAAACTCTGAGTCTTCCCTCAGTGTTACTATAGCAGAGATTCTGGGGGATTTAGCAACATGTATTAACAAGCCTTTTGGGTTCTTCTGATACAACAGAGTTTCTCAAGCTTAAGAACCACTGGGCTAAGTCAGTGGTTCTCTACCCTAACTGGGCATTTTATTCCTCTGTGGACTTCAAGAATATTCATGTGTTCAGGGCCGACCTGAAAGCTACTGAACTGTGGGGGAGACCAAAGTGCATGGGATACTTAGAGAGCTCCGTGCTGTTCTGTACAGCCTAGAGGAATTTTAAAAACACTCATGGATTTGGGCCCTTGAGATGAGAGCTCCACACACTTGAGTGTGTCAATGAGTAGTCACAGCTTTGGCAAAAAGCCCATTCTGATTCTACACATCTGGGTGGGGCCTGAGGGGGCCTGAGATGCTACTCCTAATGAGCCCCCACTTGAGGCTAATTCTGCAGACCTCATTTGGGGTAGCAAAGCTCTGGCCAGTCACTTTCTTCTTAACAGAGTCAATGGCTTACCAGATCATTTTAGATTATACAAAATAGAATTCCACATGCTCTCTTCTCCAAATATTCTTTGGAAAACATTCCACAAAGAACAATTGAGGCAGCCCTGTTGTCCTTCCAACTTAGTCTACAAGTTTCTACAAGAGAAACCATTTCAACTTTACCTTAAAAAGAAAGAAAGAAAAAACAGATTTTATCAAAAAGACTTGCAGAAGGATATGCTTTACTTTCCCAACTTTTTAAAATTGTGGCAAGTAATGTATACTTACATTATATGTAGTGTTATTTTGCCTCCTTATATTTATATTGTGTAAAATATAAAACTTTCTATCTTCAACATTTTTAAATGTTCTGTTTAGTGGTATTAAATAATTTATAACGTGCAACCATCACCACCCTCCATCTCTGCAATTCTTTTCATTTTTTTAAAAGCTGAAACCTATACCCATTTAACAAGAACTCTCCATTGCTCCCTCCACTAACATCTACCATTCTTTCTGCCTCTAGGAATCTGACTACACATGTAACTCATGGAAGGACAGTATTTGTCTTGTTGTGGTTGGTTTATTTCCCTGAGCATAATGTCGTAAGTTTCTTCCATATTGTAACCTATTGCAGAATCTCCTTCCTTTTTAAAGGAATAATATTGCATTGTATTTCTATACAGCATTTTCTTATACTACTGTATAAGCAAACTGATATACAGTTGGGTTGTGAGTAATGCTGTGATGAGCATGGGTAGAAACATATCTTTTTGAGAACTTGTTCCCAATTCTCCTGGATATATACCCAGAAATAGAATTGCTGGATCCTATGGTAATTCAATTTGCAATATTTTGAGGGACTGCCATACTGTTTTTCCATAGCAGCTGCCCCATTTTACATTCCCACCAACAGTGCACGTTCCAACTTCTCCACATCCTTGCCAAACTTGTTTTCTGCTTTCTCTATAATAGCCATCCTAATGGGCATAAACTGGATCTCATTGTAATTTTGATTTGCTTATCTCTAATGATTAGAGAGACATTAAGCATCTTTTCATGTGTTTTGTATCTCTTTTTTGGAGATATGTCTATCTCAGTGCTTTGTTCATATTTTAATTGGGTTGTTTTGTTTTTTGCTGATGAATTGACAAGTCTGAAGTTTCAAGTCCTTCTAAGAGTCTTTAAGGGAAGAGACTTGTTTTAGAGAAGACCGAACATCTCAGTTTGCGGGGGCAGCAAGGGAAAAAGGAAATGAAGCCAGAACTTAACCTTGAACATGAGGCTGAAGAGCTGAATTTTATGCCATGGGCAGTGGGGAGCCATGGGAATTTCCTTAGCAGGGGAGTGACGTCTCTGTGCAAATTAGAACCTGTTTCTTACATAAGGTGGGAGGGCTACCCTGACTGTTGTCACAACCACAAGATTTAGGTGATGAGACAGAGTGACACCCGAAAGACTTGGGGGCTTAAAATTAAATGTCAAAGACCGAAGTGGTGATTTGTCTCCTTTAAAAAGGACAGTGCTCCAATCTCTTGGAAGAATTATCCCAAACAGGAGGAACAGCAAGGTTTCCAAGAGAGAATAATCCCAGAGAGCATAACTCTGCTCACATGTTTCAGTCAGTAATGTTCTCCTTACACGATGAACAAAAAATGTGCATGAAGGAATGAAAATCCCCACTGCCCCACTGCCCGTGGGCAGCCTTGGTTACTATGGAAAATTCCTGATTAAAGTCAGCAGAAGAATTTCCTAGCTAGCGACCATTATTAATAGGAGCTCAGCCTGGAGCTGACATTCAAGATGGGGTTCTTTAATATGTCATTGCACAAGCAAGGTGATTAAACCCCTCTGTTTTTTAAAAGCAAAAAGAATGCACCCACCTTCGCCAGGCTGACTACCCTTTTTAATAACCCACGCGGTCCTGCTCAGTTAGCATGAGAACAAAACTGCAACCATGAAATTATTTTAACAAGACCATAAAAAAAACAATTTGCTTGAGTGATGTTTAGGGAGAAGGGGGGGACCCACCCTCTCTCTAAACTAATTAAACTGTACTATATGTCCTTGTGTAGTTCCTGACATTTTTCTGGTTCACTCCGCTTGAATGGCTGTACAAAGATCAGTGCCAAGCTCCCAAATGGTCAACTCAAAACAAAAGCAGGGTCCCTGGAGTATTCTTGGGCATCCAGCAAATGGAGGGAAAGTTATTTGGGGTTAATCAATGTACTTCAGTTACAATCACATCTTGCCCCCTAGAAAGACTGAAAACAAAGAATACCAGTTAGAAGTCTAGTTCAGGATGAGCTTTGAGATGACCTTACTGGACTCATTTTATTTTACTTTATTTTATATTGTATTCTTAAACTTACAACCTGCTTTGGATAAAGCCATTGACAAGGGCCTTCACTTGCTCCCCACTCAACCCCACCTCCTGATAATTTATGTCTTTCCCACTCACACTGGCTATTACCGGAAGCTGCTGGCAGTTTCCTTGAACATCTTTCCTGGCAAGTGGTCTATTCTCAGCCCAGTAGAGACTAGACATTGATGAATGGCCGGGAACTTTGGTTTCTGGCAAGACAAGTTTGAGTTTAAGCTGGAGAAGCCTTTGGGTGTTGGTCAGGCTTCTGTCAAAGCTAAAGTGAAAGGCTTTGATACAGCAAAATTGTGTATGTGTTGGTCACGAAACCCCCTTCTGAGAAAGAAGCTCAAACATTGTGCCCTTCTGTGCCTTTAAACTTACGTTTACCAACCTCTATGGAGTTTAAAGAAAATGTTCCCCTTTGAAAAACTCTTTAATGTTGACAAGGCAATAAAATTTCTGGGATATTAGTTCCCTTTAGATTCCAAAGGCTATGCAGCACAGATAAAGTGTCTAATTCAATTGGTTTCCAGTTAAGCAATATACGGTGAGCACCTGCCATGCGTGAGACACTGAAGGTGTACCATCCTTTGGGTGAACATGATGAAACGGATAGAAGTGCTTCTTGACTTCACGGAAATTAGACTGTCTTCATTTACGACAGTAATCAGTATGATAAATGGCAGAGCTGTACATGGTGATAAACCCTAACATTTCCCTTACCTCTACGATAGGCAGAGTGCACGCCCTTGTGTATCTACATGGATACCAGGCTGTTCTTGTCTCCTGGCAATAGATGCCTGAGGTGTCTATCTGCTCTCCCATGGCTTCATCCACTCATTCTGTGGCATTCCTGAAATTGTGGCATTCCTGTAGAGGTGAAAACAATCCGCTGATTGACTAATAAGTAGGAGGTTTGGGAGTCAGACTTAGACGTAAGCCCTGGCTTTGCTACTTACTAACTCGGAACTTGTCAGATGAAAGACACAATGTGATTTCCAAGATAAAGTATCTTAACCCGGCAATCAGTCCCTGCCAGGCCCCTACCCTTCCTGTCTGATTCTTGCTGTTTCCATCTTGAGAGGTGGTGAGCCATGCTGAAGCTCTTCAGGGCCCCCGTCCAGTGCCCTTGAACATCGTGAGGGATGTTGTCTCACTCTTTGCTGAACAGCTCTCACCTCTCTGTCTGAAGGAAGGGCTGCCAGGAAGGGAAGCTGCCAGAAAGAATAGTAACCCAAGTTGGGCTTCTTCTTATTTTAAACTCAGGGACTTAAAAATGAAAAGACAAGGACAAATTGGGGACACTTGGTGGGGAGAGAGCAGGGAGGGTTGAGGGCAGACTGGAGCACGGGGGACTGAGGTGATGGTGCACTGGTGATATGGTGATGGGAATACATGGGGATTACAATTGCTGTCAAAATATATAAATTTTAAAAAATGAAAAAAAATTAAACCCAGAGACTTGCTTGCAACCAAGGATGAGTAGTAGAGAATTTGGGGAAGACAGCCCACCACACCCCCTGCGTATAGGCTCCTGACCCCTGTGGTGAGAGTGACTGGCTATGTGCTCTAAAACCTGCTGCTGGCATCACGGTTCACCTTTCTTCTAAGATCCATGTTTGGAGAAATCCAAGATGCCAACAATGACTGTGTTTTGGTGGCCTTCTTGGCATAAGAAAGTGAACATTTTATTTGGCCTTCCCATGGTCAAGTAACTCCACCTTTGGGCCTCTGGTGTTCTGCTTCCCTAACCACATGGATAGGATAAGAAGAAGCAGAGCTACCATGGGGAGAATTCCTTACTGGCTGCCTACAGCTTGCCAGAAACATGGTGCCCAGTTTTCTACTCACTGCTTCCTACATTGTTTCCTTGGCCTCCCCGCCACCCCTAGTCTGAACAGTAGTTAGTACCATCACTCAGGGTAGAGCTTTGTGAGTCAGGCCTGGTCACTCACAGGATAGTGTGACTTGTTCAGGCATGCGCTATAATCCAAGCTATATCCAAACTTGTGAATAGAGGGGTACCCCTTACTTGTACTTTCACTTTCTGCAATTTCAGTTACCCATGATCCATCAGGGTCCCCAAATTTTCATACAATAACATGTTTTGAGAGAGAAAGTAAGACAACATTCACATAACTTTATTTCAGTATATTGTTGTAATCATGTTATTTTATTAGAAGTTATTGTTTATGTCACACTGTGCCAAGTTATAAATTAAACATTGCCATATGTGTGTTTGTGCGGGAAACAGTATATGTGGGGCTCAGTGCTATGCATGACTTGGACATAGCCCTCTCTGAGAAGTAGGGGCCATTGTCATTGCAACTCTCATCTTCAAGTATTTTTCTGTGTGTCAGGAAATAAAACACCAAACTCACAATAACCCTATGGAGTCAGCACTGTTATTATTAGAAGGAGTTATTATTAAGTAATCTTCCCAGGGAACATAGTAAAGACAAACCAAAGACTTGATCTCCATCCTTTCTGACTCCAGAACCCACACTGGCACTTAAGTGCAGATCCATCCAGAGAGCACGTTGTGCGTGTTTCTTCCAAACAACAGTGGTTGGGTTTTAAGTATTTGCCTTACAGTGGGCCTGGGGTTAGGGTGCAACATAGAAAGAATAAAGGAAAACTGGGCCCCACTAAGTGATGTCACATTGGCTACCTGGCTACCCACATGTCTCCTCTCTCTCCCATGTGAGGGTAACATACTTGCTGCCTTACAAATCACAGACATTTCTTCTGGATAAAATAATACCACATAATAGCAACCTGCAGTATCTTGGCAGATTGATAAGCTTCTCCCTCTGAAACATGAAAACATGGACATTTTTGTATTCGGTCTGGGATGAAATCCCCTGCAAGATTATATTCTGGTCTTATATGAAAGAAAATTGACTTTGGGACTATGACCTACATCCTCAGTATATTTAGCAGGCTCTCCACTCTCCCCCTACCCCTTAAACCACCCCAGTCCCTGAAAAGAAGACTCTCCTGCTCTGAAACAGGGATCTGGAATCAGAAGAACCAATGTGTTAAAAGCAGTTTGAGCTCCAGGAAGGTACAGGAACTAGCTAAAGCCATTAGTCAATGGGATGGTAACCCTTCTGCTCAGGTATGGTGGAGAACTGAGGCCAGTTGGATTACCTGGATTGCACAGTGTATGCCACATAATAAAACCAACAAATTGTAACTTTTTAAATTCTTTTTTCTACTGAGAAGAAGAGTTGATTTCAAAGTTCATTATTGGATTAATAGTGATTAAAATGATTGTTAATAAAACTGATTTCTATCTTTTTGAATTGGAAAAATGTTACATTCTTAGTTCTTTCTCACTCAAAACCCATGAAAGATACTCCTTTCCAGTTTAGGGGGAAAGGCAAGTTCTTCTTCTGAGACTTTAGTATAGTTTCTCCTCCTGAGATGCAAATAAAATAACTGGTCATGTTCTTCTTTTTGTTCTGGCCACCAGGAAGCTTAATGTCAAATTTATGCCGCAACTTTGATAAAATCCTAGAATCCTCCATTTTCTTGTTTTTGTTTCAACTCCCTTCCTGGTCTTGATCTATCAAATCTATCTTTCCCTAATCTTGTTTTGTTCTCTATATTTATCTACTTTATTGTATTACTGCATTGTATTATTATTGGACAACTATAATATGGTATGCATTTTTGAACACTGCACATAGAAAGGCATCAGCTATGTATAAATGGTCATGGAAAGATGATTCACCAGAATGTATTTTTAATCTACCATAATCACAAAATCTGATAAATTAAGGTAATAATGAAACATGTAGGGGAGGGGTTGTGCAGGAAGGGTGTCAATGTATGAGGGAGAGAAAGATAGAATTTTCAACCACAGTATATATAACCTGGCTCCCTGGTGACAGTTTGCCATCTGAAAGAGTTCCTGAGTTTTATCTTCTGTCTCCTGATAAGCCTGGATGACTCATGCTCTCTGGCCCATGCATCTGTCACAGCCTCCTTCCTGGGTACCCAACTCCAGAATAGGTACATTTAATCCACTTTCTACTGGTTCCCAGAGGGGTTTTCTTTTTGCCTTAAATACAAATATTAGCCTATGGCTCTCCTACTTATGCCCTTTGGTGTCACCTACAAAGTAAACCTTGAAAATTCCCAATCTGGTGGTTAGACCTCTAGACCAGAGTGATGAGGATACTTTCTTGAAGTCACACAGCAAATGATTGATCCAGTTGATAGCAAGAATTGAGGTTTTGTTCCTTTGTCCATTCATTCCTACAGAGATTCATTTAGACAAGAATCATTCTTGAGGATGAATAGATACTTGGTTATATTGTGGATCTCAGAGCTGCCGCAGTGGATGAGACTGACATGGTGCCTGTTGTCTTTGGGTTACACTCTAAAGCGTTATAGATGGGTGGGGGTGGGGGGGAAGAAACACATGAACACAGAAAAGGACAGGTGATTTCAGATTGCCATATAAAGGGGACACCTTTCAAGTGAATGGGTGGAGTCAGCCAAGAAAGTGGCAGAAGTTGCTGTAGGTGCAAGAGTCGGAGAGGGGTTTTTTGATCAGGGCATCTGTGTCTGCAGATGGGACATCTGGGTCTGGACCTGTGCATGTGGTTCCAAAATCTGCTGTGCTTGGCTTGTTCCAGAATAGGAAACAGGCACCTTGGGGCTGAAGCACAGGGAGCCAGCCAGAAGCAAGAGAGGAGGCTGTAGGGCCATATAGAAAAGTCTCCTGCCCTGTCATTATGCAGGTTTCAGAAGCCTCACTAGCCCAGTTACGTTTTCAGACCAAAAGTCTTCCATTGAAAAATCCAGAAAGAGCCAGGAACAGGACTTTTCCTTCCATGCCCAACCCATCCACTCTTCCCGGATCAGATTTACACCCAGTGATATTTTTAGCCTCTCTCTCCAGCTCAGCCAATGCACCCACGTGAAAGTGGAGATGGATTTATCTCTGTGGTTGAGAAATACTCACGTGGGAGAGGCAGCATGACAGCAGGAAGGAGCATGGGCTTTGAAAGGGGGAGAAGCTGGGCTTGAACCTCAGTTCTGTCCCTAAACTATATGTAGTCCTGATCTCACCTCTCTACACACCTTGGTGCCACATCCATAAACGAGAGTTACTAAGGGATGGTGTTTGTATAGCTCTTGTGCCGAGGCAGGCACCGTTAAAGCCCTTTATAAACAGTATCTCAATTTGTCTTCATAAGAACCCATTTATGGTACTCTGACTACCAAACCCATTCTACTGATGGGGAAATTGAGAACCAGAATGGGAGATGTGGATTCAAAGCCAAGTTGGTCTTGCATCTTGTGTGTGATGCTGCTGTCAGAAGGTTTTAAAAAACTGGGGCTCAGCCTGGCCTCTTGCAGCATTGAATCAATCTTCTGTTTCCCTAAGGAAGCAGATGGATGGTGTCATAACCAGATGCTCCCTGGCTACAAATGTGAGGTGGTGGAGGGAGGAAAACCTGGCCGATTGGCTCACCAAGATCCCCAACCCAGAGATTAGAAACCTGGAATGATCCTCTAGCTGTTCTACCATAGCAAAACAAGGGGTCAACTTCTCCCCACTGTCCTAGTGCTCCCTCAGCCACTCTGTCCCAAGCAGACCATGTTCCTCATCAGGACCCCTTCTGAGCTGTGCACATCCTGAGTCAAAAGCCTTCTAAAGCTGCAAATCATGACCTTATTTGCCCAGGGCAAGAGTATAAATGGAGACTCACATATCCAATGTCTAAATATGAAAAATTTTAAGTCAAACTAACAAAGTCTGAAATAAAATATGTTTCATTCATATACCTTGACAAATATATCTCTGCCTAACTATCTGGAAGGCCAGGGAGAAATTGAAAAATCTCAGATGCCTACGAATTCAGTGTTTATGCAAAGTAACATAAATGAGCTGGTTCCCATCCTCAGGTCTGGCCCCTCAGGTCTGTCCTGAGCTTAGAAGGGCCTCGCACAAGTCTAAGAGTATCTCAGCCTCACACCCAAGTACCATTGCTCATTCCCTCCCCACCAACAGTTGCTCTTTGACCTCTATGGGCTTTGAAGTTTGGCTCAAGGGCAGCTTGCCCAGCCTTAGGGACCATAGACCTGGGGAAAGGAGTCTATGCAGATTCTAGAATGGGTTCAAGACTTTTTGGGCAGGCATTCACACCCCCAGTCTGTGTGCCTGGGGGGTCTAGAATGGTGCTCTCATTGAAATATAATGTGAACCACCAATGCCATCCACATGTGCTCAACCCACATTAGGAAAAAGTAAAAAGAAACAGGTGAAATTAATTTTAGCAAAATGTTTTATTTAGCTTCCCCATCTCCAAAATACTGTCATTTGAACATGTGATCAACAATTTCAAAAAATACTCATAATAAATTTTACCTTCTTTTTTTGTACTAAGTGACAGAATTCAGTATGAATCCTGCAATGACTGTGCATCTCAATGAGGAGCTTGTCAGTTACTCAGAGGCTCGTGCTAATTCACATGTGCTCCCTGGACCAATAGCGTCAATACTACCCAGAATCTCAGGCCCCACCCTAGACAGAAGCAGCATTTTAACAAAAACTAGATGTGTACAGTTTAAGAAGCTGGCTGTTCTAGAAGTTTCCTTGACCTGCTGACTTTACTGAAAAATGGCTAGGATGGGAGTGGGAGCAGTGCAGAAGTGCCTCTTAAGGGTGATTTTGCTAGACTGTTTTAACTGATCCATGGCTTCCCTTCTAGCCCTTTCTAATTGGGGCAGAGAAGACCAGCACAGCTTAAAAAGGGAAAATGTAAGGAATTTGGGAGGAGAAAGGATTCATAGGATTGAGGAGTGGAGGCATTTGAAAAAGGGAAAAAAAGGCAACAAGGTATGGTCACAGGGGACATAGGTCCCCAAGGCAAGATTGGGGAGAAAAGCTTTAAGGAGACCCCAACTATGATAGAATATAACAACAGTAAATTATTGGTTTCTGTGCATGACAAGTTAGGGTTTGTATACATGAAAGAAGTCCAAGTTCACCCACAGGGGAGGTAAAAAGAGCTATGAAAAGCAATTTCTTATGTTGAATACTTGATTGTAAGTCCTTACACTATAAAATAAGAACTGGCCTTCATAGATTACTTTGTCAGTGGTTTGAATTGCCATTCTGTACTGATAGGAAAAGCGAGTCCTAAAATGCACTTTTCCTTGAGATTTCTTAAATATACTGGAAGTGAGAGGTTAGAAGGTACATTGTGGAAACTTCTTTGTCTTTGCCATTAACATAATGGGTTGTTTTTTGTTTTTTGTTTTTTCCCAAGAAAATCATTCCAGGTCCCTTTCACCCTGCTAGTGCAAGTTGGACCTGTGTCAAGTTGAGTTGGGTGGTCCATAGCAACTTCAGATGAAAATGAAAAATTAAGATCTATGATTTTTCTAAAATACACGGGCATCTCCATGAATGTCCAGATGCCTCTGTCAAGTGTCACAACATCAACTAGGAGATATTCAGTAGCAAGTAATAAGATATCTAGCTGACAGCAGCTTGAAGAGTGGTTCTCCAAATGTGCCTCACTAGCATCACAGCAAGTTTCCAGAAGTGCACATTTACGAGTCTACTCTGGACCTACTGAATCAGAAACACTGGGGTGGGGGCAGCAGTCTGTGTTTTCATAACCATCCAGATGATTCCACAGCAGCCTCAAATTTGAGGAAGAATGGCTTGAGCCCTAAGGACATTTACTGTTTTTTTTTTAAGACTTATTTATTTATGCACATAGAGTTGGAGTGGAGGCCAGAGGTGTGGGGAGGGTGAGAGGACTCACCAGAGACAGAGTGGGGAGCAGAACAGGCAGATCCACTGAAATACACTGCTGAGGGGACCAGCGGGCACGGGTCTGCTGTGCCATGTGTGTTCCCTCCCTGGCTGGGGATCGAACTCATGCTGTAGTGGCTGCAGATAGCTTCATAGTGCTGAGACTTAATCCCTTGCACCAACAGAGAGTTCCCATTTACTCTTTCTTTAAAAAATAAAAAAATGTCTGGAAGTAGGTTCTATGTGGTCTCTGTGGTCAGCACTATGAATCAACAGTACCATGATTCTCTTCATCTTTCCCTCATGGTCACAAAATGACTGCCACAGCTTTAACCATCACACACTCAACTTGCAGAGTCCCAAATACTCACAAAGGTATAAGCTGATGGTAGGAAGGGGACTCTTCTTCCTCAACACTTTCTCTTTTGTAAGATAGGGAAACCAAGCTCATAAACTTCTTCAGCAGACTTCCCTTCCCAAATCATTGTTCAGACCTGGGTCTCATTCCCATCCATAGGCAAACCATTAACAAAGTAGAATAGGGTCCCCACAAGTATATAAGCTGAGCACAATTCATACCCTGTGTTATCATGGTTCCTCCATACTTGGATAAAATTATTTTCTATTAGCAGGAACAAATCAGGAAGAGGGAAAAGGATAACTGCTTGCAGGCAACTAACAGAATCTTCTACAATTATTGTACCCATTTTACAGATGCAAAAAGCAGACCTCAGTAAGAACCACACATCTAGGAAATGGAGGAGCTGAGATTCAAGCCCATTTTTTTCTGACTCCCGAAATCATTCTGCTGTCTAGCTCCACCTGTAGATTTCCCAATTACCTTGAGCTAATAAGACAAATAAGTTTGACTCTCTGACTTTATCATACCCAACATTCAGCTACTATGGTTTATCACTTGAAACACATGATGTCGGTAGAAGAGAAGCCACCAGCAGGACAACAGTGTGCTCTGTGTGTTGTTTGGTAAGAGATTTTTAAACTGTATAACTCATGTTCAATATTTAATAGTGGGAAATTTCACATGAAAATTCTGATTTCTAGTTCCAACTGAAGAAACATGAAAAATTTTGTTAACCAATATTCGCTTGTGACAAGAGTAGGCAGGAGCTGAGTGGCAGCTGCTCCCTTTAGATGGAGCAGGATACCCAATTTCCTTCATTCCCCTTACCTCAGGCCTAGTCTGTTTGTAGCTCTGGACTTGCGTCCATCACATGTTGCCTGCTCCTTGTCCCCACAAGCCTCTCCTCACTTCTCTCCTCACACAAGCCCAGTTCCTGCAGTGGTAACAGTGGGGTCCAATAGTATTCACTGTCCTCTATTGCCCCCAAACCTTCAGTTATGACCTGTGAGGAAAGGGAGAGACATAGAGAGCTGACAGAGCAATCAGCATTAGTTTTCCCATAAGACCAGTGGTGAGGAGATTCTGTTGAACTTTTCAATAGCTACAAGACACAGCCAGGGTATAGGTAGGGATCCCCAAACTGTAAACAGTTTAAGTAAGGGGTCTGAGATCCAATAGGGAGGGACAAACCCAGCTGCTTTTTCTTCCAGAAGCTTGTTTCTGTTGAAACTCCCCAATTTTCCTGTGCAATTTCAGACTCCTTAGAGTCTCCATCTGTCTTCTGGGACTTGTTTTGGTTGTAAAACTCTACCTGGGGACTAATTGTCCTCTCGCTTAAACCACTACCAGGGCAAGTTGTGTTTAAACTTTCGACCTATTTATTTTTCTATTCACTTCTGAAATGCTGGGTGCCTGTTTTACCAATTCATTCTGGTCAGTGTTGCCTCAGGAGCACTCCATTACAAAAGGAAATGCAAAAACACTCGTACAAATGCCAGTGACAGTGGTATAGCTAAGAAATGAGATCATGCCTGGGAAAAGCCCTCGCTCAGCTCTATGCCAGCTCTGAGGACACAAATACTCAGGGAATACTCCATCCGGTGGGAGAGCCAGATGCATAAACAGGCCATTACAATGGAATCTGATGGGGCTAGAGGAGTAAAGAGTGAGTCACTGAGGAGTGTGGATTGAGAGTGGAAGAATAGCAATGGCCTGGAGGGCATAAAGCAGAGATGAAACAAGATCAGATATGCTAACTGGAATGATCAACCAGATTTCAGGTCTCCTCAGAGCAGAGGAGAGGACAGATTGGAGGGTGGATTTTTTCTTAGTTACTGCTCAGTTCGGTTGCCCACTAAAGAAAGAGGAAAAGTAAAATTTGTATTCTCCTTAACTCCTACTTTCCCTTACCCTCTGTATCACCAAGAATCTTTGAATCTCCATCCACAATATCACTCCATCTCTCATTCCCCCCCCCCCCCCCCCCCCCCCCNTCCTTAACTCCTACTTTCCCTTACCCTCTGTATCACCAAGAATCTTTGAATCTCCATCCACAATATCACTCCATCTCTCATTCCCCCCCCCCCCCCATCACTGCCTGGTAGTCATCATCGTCAGCCCTAATGGCCTTCTAACTGGCCTCCCTGCCTCCAGTTTCTCCCTCTCCCAGATATTTTCTGAATCACAGCCACAGTGGTCTTTCTGAAGTGCAAATCCATCTGGGTGTTCCTTAGCAAAAACCCCTTTAGTGGTTCTCTCACTCAGGGTTCCTATGGTAATCTGAACTCTAGCCATTTGCAGATTTATAAAAAAGATACAGCAGCACATAAAACAATTAGAAGTTTATTTGCAAGCTACTGTAAGATAAAGGATGTGCCTGATAGTTTCATCATCTGATTCATAAAAAACCATCTCCAAATTAGTGACTTAAAGCTACCACCACCATAGATGCTCTTTCATGGCTGTGAGAGTTGACGGGGCTCTGCTGGGCAGTTCTTCTTTTCCACATGGTGTCTGTAGAGGCTGCTGTAATCTAAAGGCTCAGCTCGGCTAGGATGACTGCTTCTATGGTTGGTAGTTAGTCGCAGCCATCTTCTGGGACTATCAAGCAGAGCTTCCCAGTTCTCCATGTGGTCTGTCCACATGGCAGGGCAGAAGGGAATATTCCAAAGGTGTAAAAGTGGAAGCTGCAGATCAATTAAGGCCTGGCCTTGGGGACTTATTCACCAGAAGCCACTACTTCTGGTGAATTCTGTTATCCAAAGCAAGTCATGAACCAGTCCAGATTTGTACTCCTAGGAGAAAAGCAGATTTTTTGGCAGCCATCTTTATAAGCGTCATCCTTTACTTGTCTCTCTTCCTCAATCATCTAGTTTAGAGCAGAAGATCAGATCATAGGTAGTTAATAAATATTTGTTGGGGATCATTCATTACACAATCCATTGATTAAATCATTAACCTACTAATTATTTGATCAAAATAGATCAATATTCTTTTTGGGATAAGTGAGAAGGGAACTCTGTGTACTGAAGAGAGCCAGTCAGATCTGGGGTCAGACCTGGTCTCTCTTATGACCTTAGGAAAGTCAGTTAGTTTCTTCATGAATAAAATGAGGATAACTGTACCTACAGGTAAGTGTAAGAGCACACACCTCACAAAGTCCTTCCAGGTTCAAATGGTCTTGGACAAAGCCCTGCTGGTCCCTGAGGTCGTAGAGAAAAAACACTAGCCAATCTCTAAAGAAATAAGTTTTCCTGAGGTAAGGAGGGAGGACTCTTAGTTCTTTACCTCATAGCTTTTGGATCAGCAAAGGAGACATTAACTTTTCATTTTATCAAAATAGTTCATAAAGAAAGCCCACTAGAGAGGTTGCCTCAAGAGGACAAGGAATTAGAGTTAGAAGGCAAAATCTGCATTTTATTATTTACTTTTTGCATGGATTGAATATTTTTCTGACATACATATAATTTTTTTCTCTTAAAATTAACTATGAGTTTACATGTTGCTGATATAATTTCTTCCTGGTAGAAATTCCTTATGCAAACAACTAGCTGGTCATTAATATAATTCACAGCTTAAAAAAAAATTCAATCCTCAAACCTCAGTGCTATCAAGATATGGCTGGCCACTGCAGCATGAGTTCGACCCCCCGCTAGGGAAGGACCCCCACATGGTACAGCAAATATCCCCTGCCTTGCCTGCTGCTCCCCTCAGCAGAGTGTTTCAGTAGATCTGGCTGTTCTGCCCCCCGCTCTGTCTCTGGTGAATCCTCTCACTCCCCGCATCTTTGGCCTGTACCTCAGTTCTTGTATCATAAATAAATAAAATAAATCTTAAAAAAATTCAATCTCATTTTTCCTATAAGAAGATGTTTTGAGTAAAATCACACCGAGTAGGACTTCCAGGGCCTGTCTTCTGTTTCGACCCCAGACTCAGTTTCTTCCCAGATCCTTTGTGATGGAATGCTTTTGCATTTGTTTTTTTAGTGTCTGCTCAGAGTGGAAACACTTGAAACAGTTGCCTCTCATTGCTGGACACAGTGTTTGCTATATACTCATGTCCTTGCCAAGTATCTCCCTCAGGTGCCCTTGCTTCTGCTTGGCTTATTCATTTAATTTGTGACTTCTTGGCAGACTAATGACTAGATTTTTTTTTTAATCAAGACCATGATATGGACCATACTGGGAACTACTTTGGACAGACAAGAAAGCCTGGAAGAAGAATAGATAGAAGGAAGGAAGGGAGGGAAAGGGAACGGGAAGGGGGAGGAAAGGGAGATGCTAATTCTGGATCATTTATAGAACGTTTCTCCAAAGCCTACCTTTTTCCACATCCTTTCCCTCTTTTCTCCAAGAATCGATGTGCTATCTTCTGCTCTTGTATATTACCCAGACTGGTCAAAATCAGTAGATATTAAAAGACAAAATTGGGAGTTTTTTAAAGGCCTACCATTCACCCCCCAGTCACCAACAGATAGAGGTATATTGAATGAATACATAGTTCCTATTAGTACCAGCAAAATGGTGAACTGTCCCATCTTCCACTCCTTGCAGCCTCTACCACCACTAGCATGAGACCCCCCCCAAATGGGAACATTAATGGATGTGAACCCCTATGTATAAACGTTGCCTAAAGTTATTGAAAAAGAAAGGCTGCCCTTAAATGATTATCGTAGTGTCTTTTTCTTTTCTTAAATCTTTTCTGCTAAGCCAGTGTCTAAGAGACAGTCAACATCCACCAAGTTGATCCCTGCTCTTCAGTGACAGCTCTCTTATCACTTACATTGTGTCCTGCAAAGAGATAGGTTGAAGTTGTGACTCCCAACCAGAAGCATTGAATGTGACCTTATTTGGAAATAGAGCTATTTAAGATGTGATTAGGTAAGAAGAGTTCAAATTGGATGGGCCCTTCATCCAACAGCACTGATGTTGTTAAAATAAGAGGAGACACAGACATCCAGACACAGGGAACAAGTCTCTGTGGGTATGGAGCAGAGATTGGAAAGGTGCAGCTGAAAATCAAGATTCCCAGCTACCAAAAGAAACCAAGAGAGGCAAGGAAGTATTCTACCGAGAGTCCCAGAGGGAGCAGGACTCAGCTGATGGAGTGATTGGGGACTTTGGTCTCCAGAATTGGAAATAAATCACTGTTGTTTTAAGCTCCCAGTGTGTGTACTTTGTTACTTAACACGGTCCCCCAGGTCATCTTTTAGTCTATGGCTGGAGTAGTAGGTGATTGATCCCAAATGAGTCAATTTGAATAGAATTTTGGAAAGCGAAAGACACACATTCTCACTGGATTCTGAAAAGATCTGTTACTTCTAAATGTCTTACCAAAATACAAAGACATTCAAAAATAAGATGTGGCTTCTTTTTCTTTTCTACAAAAAGTAAGTTCCAGGATGACAGGGGCATGAGGGCAAAATGAGACAGAATGTGGAAGGATGGGGAACGTTGAATCCCAGACCCCCCCAATTCAGTCTCAGTGGTGTGCTCTTCGACTAATGGGTCATTTAGAGTCCCTGGAGGCAAGGCCAGTCATTGCACATGGTTCTCACAAGAAACAGGAAGGGAACAGAAACAGGGGTGCCTAGAGAGGTAGCAGACAGAGAATGAAGCACAATGAGATGAGTGACAGAGGAAAGCTGGCACCATGTCTGGGGCTGAAGGGACAAAGGAAGGAGACTGGGTTCTTGGATTCTATCAGGAATCACAGTGTTGAGGGACACAGTTCCTGGGTGATAGCCCATCCAGCAGACGGAGTGGGGATGGAAGACTTCACCCTCTGTTTTCATCATGAACTTGCCTCTTGCCTCTACCAAATGGGGATGACTACTGACCTCATAGGTTTGTGAGAATTTAGCCTGGTAATGAATTATAAGGGACCTAGTGAAATGCTGGGCACAGAGGTGTGTTCTTGATAAACATCTGGTGGATAAAGCGTGAATAAATAGTGACTGACTGAATGAATATTTTTATCAAGAACATACATAATAATTTTCTTTTTATTAAGAAAGTCTCAAATGGTAGACTTGGATAAATTATGCCTCCACTCCATGTCATGAAAGGTACGGAGGGAATTGTACAGTGTATTAGAGATAATTAACTCCAAGTTGAATCGGGGCTGCCAGAATTCAGGAAGGATTCCTCTAGTCAATCTTGCCCTAAAAAGACACCAAGGCACACGCACAGGAAGGAAAATAGAAGCCAATTAATTCAAAACATTTAGTACCTTGTAGCCTCAAGAGGTTTAGATGGAAGCACTTAGTGACTGTGACTGAAATAGCAAGTGTGGTGGTGGCACATGGTAGGTAGGACAGTCATTCAGAGTTGCCTAGCATGTTGGACTCAAAGGCAAAATACAACAGGGCATATGATTCACTCTGAAGCCAGGTCAGTGGGTTTGCGAGTAGCATTGAGACCATAGGTTCTTCCCAACGCTAGAGAAGTATGTTCAAATTGTCCCCCAGAGGCAAGAGAGGAAGAAGAGGAACTGATTGGGTGCATGCTAAGGTGCTGGACTGCAAGATTCCCATGATTGTTTCTGTGAATCCTTAGAGTATCCCAGAGAAGCAAAGGAGCAAACATGCTGGGGGTGGGGGGGTAGGGGGAGAGTGGGAGGAAGAATGGCAGGCAGAGGTCTTGTCCAAGGTCCAAGTGCAGCTGAGCAGATCAAGAGGAATTCAAACTTAAGTTGTTTTCTCTCTGTGTGCTGTATGTCTTCCACCTTACCATGAGTCAAACACATCAGCTCTAATTTTAAGGTCAGCTCATAACAACCCCCATGGGAACTTTATCATCATGTGGAAAAAAGAAAAAATTCAATGACAACATAGAAACAGAAATAGGGGCCTGGATTGAAACTCCAGTTCTGCCTCTGCTCTGGAGGTCAGTAACACCACATTTCAATGATTGTGACTCACACTTGCTTTTTGTTCACATTGTTAATGTCTCAGAAATAAGAGTGATTTATAGTGGATAGCACATGATAGTTGGATAGTGGTTATTCTCTCTTAGTGGTTCATAAAATCATAGGGTGCCTTGTAATTGCCGGTGTGTTGTATTTATGAACTACATTATGATCATCTTTGCTTCTCATGGATGAGTAGCTCAACCTGTTCACAAGTGAATCAAAGGTCTCCGGCCCATCTCCCTGAACTCGTCTCTGAGGACACTTTGTTTTTGTTACCTTTGCCTTTTCCTCCCATCTTTAACCACTAGTTCCTGTTTATACTGGATACTGTTGGTTGCCTTGTTAATAACCTCTCTTCTCTCTTGCGGCCTAATAGAATTGGATTTGATAGAGGTGTCTAGTCGTTGAAGGTGGGGGCACTCTTCCACCCCATCTGAATTAGATGGCCCAACTAGTCATGGATAATGAAATTTCTCTCATTTGGGATTAGTTTGGGGTTGGGCTGGGGTTGACTAGTTCTGGTAGAGGAAAAATGTGTTGGGGTAGGAAAGGGGGCTCCTAGAAGAAGCTTATTCAAGATATATTTCCCCTTCCTTAAACACAGGGAGGTCTGGGTGGGCCTGGATCTATGAGCAGCCTCCTGGGTCATGAAGGGATCCATCCATGGGATGCTGGGACTGGCAGGGTAGTGATCCATGGAAGAATGATAACAGGATTGAGCAGTGTACTGTGTTCCTCCCACTTTCCACCTTTCTACTGAATAACCCCCCACTCAGTGAGGTCAGACGTGCCCTCATCATTTAAGTCAAACTGGGTTTGGATTTTCTGTTGCTTTCAGCTGAAAGCTACCCAATTTACACATAGCTCTCCTCTCACCTGACCTTCTCCCCCACCCAGGGTTGGCTGTATCTCATCCTTCAGGACCAGCCTGAGGTCACTCCCTATCACCTCCTTATTTGAAATGCCTCCTTCCTGCCTGCTACTCACTCCATCCTATCCAGTTCTGTTTACTGAAGAACACTTGAGACTCATTAACTTCTCTTCTTTGGAGCCAGTACCCTCCTCCCCTCCACTGGAATATGAGACTTGGCTGTTCTATTTGTCTCCTGTCCTAGGACCCAACTCAATCCTGGTACTCAGTAAATCAAATTTACTTTGACTGGCTCTACTAGGATGGCAGATAGGTGAATGAGAGGTGGAGATATGGTATTCTAAACTTAATACCTGCACCTTGCTAGATACCACCATCCAGAACCCTTCCTTTTGGGGATTCAGGCTCCTAGTTTCCATGGAATCCATAACTCAGACACAACTTCCAGGGGATAAGCCTCCCTGGCATTTCCCTTTAGCCTCAGTAGTCTCTTCTTACACTTGAACTGTTTGGAAACAACAACAACAACCAAAAAAACAGACAGCCAAAATACAAGCAACTTCCCAGTCTGCAGTTCTTGTCTCTGCCAGGATTATGACTATGTTCTCTAAGCTGAGATCCCAGGCAGAGGATTGGAGTGGCTTTGTGATCCTTCTTGTCCACTCCCTGCCTTCTCTCAGCAGCTCCCACCTGATCTACTGCTGGGGAGAAAGGGGTCACTTTGGTGATGGCAATGTGGAGCCCAAGAACTCCTTATAAATTGGAAATTGCAGCTCAGGCAGAGAAAGTGATCTATCACAGGCAGTAAGTGGAAGACTGAGGAAGAGAACTTAGTTTTCCTCTCCTGGTTCCAAAATCTTTCAATAACTTGTTATTTCTTTTAGATGGGTACAGGGATACCTGAGATCATATATCAGTGTTACCATTACCTCCAGGCTAACCTAGAGGATGTCATTTAAATTCTGTGACCCTTATCTGCAAATCAGGATGCTCAACAGTCTCTTGAGAGTGTGTGTGTGTGTGTGTGTCTGTGTGTGTCTTAGAAGAGCAAGCAACAACTTCTAGGATTGTAATAACATGTAAGCAACTTCTCCTCTAAGTCCAGGTTCAAGGGCCCACCTAAATCGAACTTTCAAAAATTGACCTCTTATAAACACGCAGTTTTTATAAGCATCTCCTTAGTGAGATGCTTAACTTGAAGCATCATCATTTGCTTGCATTGTCGGATGGGTCATCTATCCCAGCCCCTGGACATCTGGTGCCTACAGTTGATGCATTAGCTGCCCCGCCTGCCCCCAGAGCAGAGTGATCTGTCCTCGCCTCTATCCAGGCCACCATGAAATATTTAAACAGCCCTGACAGCAGATAACTTACTTTGACTGGCTCTGTTAGGATGGCCGGTTGGGTTACAGATGAGAGATCTGAGCGGTTAAGACTGAGAAGTCAGATACCTGGCGCAGGGCTACCTATAAAACAGAATGGACACTAAAGAGAAATCACTAATAAGGATGCCACATCTTAAACAAACTTTGAGATCTCAAACATGCTGCAGACTCCTACAGAAGTTGCTAAGTCTTGAGAATCAATTCCAGACAGTGGAGGATTGCAGTTGAAAGAGTGAGAAAGATCTAGGTTCAAATCCAATATATGGATTTGGCCTCTGATGAGTAACTGAAATGCACTGAGTTGCAGTTTCTGTATCTGTAAGTTGGAAGAAACCAGCCTTACCTCCTACAGTTGCCATGAATCTTCAATGCAATCAATTATTTGGAGAGACCTGTAGGTGCTAACTTATGCACCTTCCATCCAATAGTTGCTTCCTATCTAGGTGAGCCTTAGGGGTAAGAGACAACCAGATATCTTCTGATGGGAATAGGGTGGCTGTACTAAGGATCACCTAGCTCTGAAATTATATTTATGCCATCCGGGCAATTAGAACATGGCCCAGACTCTCAGAATTATTTTACTATTCACTCAATACATAAAAAGGGATCTGAGGTATTCACTAGCATGTGCTTTTAAGTCCAATAGTGTTAATAGAGTAGGAATCATAACAGCAAATGATTACAGAGTGCTTACTATACACAGGGTAATGTGTAAAAGCTTTACTGACATTAATATTGCTTTCAAAGGTTTTAAAAAATAATTCAGCATCCTGACAAACAGGTGGAAGTACATCTGCTAAGCAGCCAAGGCCCTTTCTGGCACTCATGGCAGCACAACCCTGAATTCTGGGTCATGGTTATAAAATAATTGTTTCAGTGGAAACCAAAATGGAGAAAGGGTGTTGAATTGAATAGCTTTAGAATTAGAGGAACAAAAATAAGTTTCCTACAGGACTTTCCAGCAGTGTTTCTATAGTTTCATAACCATAAAATCTAAATGTCAGCAGATCCCCCTGTACCATGCCACCCCACCCCTATCTATGGCCACCAGCTCTGACAGAGGTTCAAAGAATTATTTTGTCCTCTCTTCCAGCAAGTGTTATGATAAAGTCACTCAAAGCAAATGTTACAACTTCAAAGTCTTTTCACCTATTGCCCTGCGGTTCACTCCAGGGGCCATGTGAGACCATCATAATTACCATAAGTAATTCTTTGGGTTCCATCCAGTTTCTATGGTGGATGCTCACACAGGAGTGGAGCCAGTAGTTTAAAGTCCAAGTGGTCTCTCTGAGCTCCCTGGCAGCCCCTTCCCAAAGGGAATCCAGTGTAGTCCAGAAGAGGGTGTACAAAGAGAGGAAACAAAGACCCTGGAGTTGGTGCTTTGGCTTGGTTGCTTGAAATTTGAGGTGCCATCTAACAGGGTTTGAGATGGATGCTTGCTTTCTACTCCCCTGGCTGTGTCTTCTGTGTGGCTCTGTCTGCCCCACTCAGTGCAGAATGTTAGCAAAATGCTATTTACCCCGAAATGTGCCAGACTCTTGACGTGCACAGATTCCATCTCAAGGAATCTTGACAGCCTTTCTGTGTATGTAGGGTGTGGGCAGTACAATTTCCATTTGACAAATGAAGAAAAGGAGGCTCAGAAGGGTAAAGTGACTACTCAAGGTCCCAAAGCTAGCAAGTGACAGAGCCAAGCAGGCCCCCTGGCCTCCTGACTCCAAGTGTGACTTCAAAGAGTTACAGGATATGCACACAGAAAGCTGGTGACAGAACAGGAACCAGGGTTCTGAGTCCAAGATCTCCCCTACTCTACCTCATTACCTCCCAGCTTCCATCCATCTATTTAATGACTACTTCCTACCTACATACTACCTACCAGGCACTGGGCACTATTGGAGGTCCTGAGGATATGGTTGTGAGCAACACAGATCGAATCTGTGTCCCCAGGGGATCATCTTCTTGTTGGGAAGACACTATAAATAAGGAGTGGATAGTAGATGCAATCAGTCTGGTTGGGATGAGTCTCATGGTGGAAATATCCAGGAGTTGTGGAGGGAAGAAGTGCTAAGGGTGTTGGGTCACTACTTTAGACAGAGGGTCAGGGAAGCCTTCTTTGAGGAGATGATGTTATTTGAGAAATGCGTGATAAGGAGCCAGACATAGAAGAGAGAACAAGAAGGGGGAGGGCTTGGAGGTGAGAAGGTGACAGGAACTGACACAAGGGTGGTGTCAGAAGATCACAAATGAAGATAAGAAAGGCTCAAGTAAAGTCGGACATGGGGTTGAACTGTGGGGATCCACTTACATGTGGATTTTCTTGTAAATAGATGGAATGAACTTATGGCATTGCTGCATCCAGCCCAGCACTGTCAGCATGTTTGCCTTATGATTTCCTTAATAACATTTTATTTTCTCTGGTTCATTATAAGAATGTGGCCCATGATACAGATCACATACAAAATATGTTTTCATTGATTCTTTATTGTTATTGGTAAGGATCCTGTTAACAGCATGCATTTATAGTTAAGTTTTAGGGGACTAAAATTTAGATATAGGGCCTCCCTGGTGGCGCAGTGGGTTAAGCAACACACTATGAAGCAAATCGCAGCCACTGCAGCACGAGTTCGATCCCTGCCACCGGCCAGGGAAGGGACCCACATGGCGCAGCAGATGTCTCCTGCCTTGCCCACTGCTCCCCTCAGCAGTGTGTTTCAGTCCATCTGCCTGTTCTGCTCCCCACTCTGTCTGTGGTGAATCCTTTCACCACCCTGGACTCTGGCCTGTACCCCAGCTCTTGTATGTATAAATAAATAAGTCTTTAAAAAAATAAAATAAAATTTAGATACAGATTTAGATTGTCCCTGCAACCTCCAGCCTCCAAGTTGTTCAAATGTCAACTATATTTTCCTGAGAGCAGCACAGAGGCACTAAAGGATTTAGGCACAGAAGTGACATGACCAGATTTGCATTTTTAGGAAGATGACTCAGCTACTGTTGCTGCTGCTGCTGGTGGTGGTAGTGGTGGTGGTGGTGGTGGTGGTGGTGGGGTGTGTGTGTGTGTGTGTGTGTGTGTGTGTTGGGGTTGCAGGTGGGGAGATACACAGAAGCCAGGGAGGTACTACCATGGAGTCCAGGACCTCTGCACTAGGGTGATGGCAAGAATGGAAGAAGGAAGCAAATGAAGGTCATATTTAAAAACAAAATCATCAGGACATCCAGATGGTTTGAAAATGAGCAGTGGGAGCAGGGGAGGCATGCAGAATAACTTCCAAGCTCCAGGCTCCAGCACACCAAGGAAAGAACAGCTCTTGTATTTGGGAACAGTCAGAACAGGATAGTAGGGACAGGACTGGGGGCAGATGAAGAGCCTATTGAGAGGCTTGAGTCTGGACACTGTAGGGTCAGTGAAAAGTGATCAGGTTTTTCCACCTCCTGCCATTAATGTCGATGACAGACACCTGCAGTCCAGATCACACATGCCTGATGGCGGGCACCTCAAGTACGGTGTGGGCATGTGCAGGTGGGTGCACCTGAGTTGAGACATAGGGCATATAAGGCTGGCGTCATGAGAACACCAGCATATGCAGTGGAGAAGGAGAGGAGGAGAGCAGAAAGGAAGAGTAAGGAACAGTAGTAGCAGAGACATGAGAGCCCAGAGAACCCAGAGAGAGTGAGATGCCAGCCTCCTGGACCCCTGGCTTCCCCTGCCTGCAGTGTACCTGGTTGCCTCTGATGTAAAGAGCAAGAAAAGCCTGAGAAAACCACCGACGTCTCCAGGACTCCTCCTTGACCTGTCTGCTCGGATCATAGATAACCTGCTCCGTGCCTTGCTGGCACTACAACACCCTCCAGTAATAGCCCTTCCTACATCAGCCAGCACTTCTGCTCACTGAGCAGGCACATAGCAGCTCTATCGTGTCTAGATGCACCAGGAGCCCCCCCAGCCAGCACCTGCTGCAGTCAGGCACTGCACTCTGTAGATTGGGTTCCTGGAAAAACTTCGATTATTGATAAGGAGCCCTCCTGACATCACCGAAAGATGACGAGGCTCTCCTCACTTTAATGTAATGCCTTGCTGCCCTGTGGAACTGGTGGCTCCTGCTCAGTAGTTGGAATTTGGAAAGAGGTTGCAGTGGGGGAGGGGACAGTGTAAGAATTGAAAAGCAGCCCTAAGAAAGTGCTATGAAGCAGCACTTCATAACAATAACCATCCTGTAATAGCTAACATGTTTCTGAATATTTACTACATGTCAGGCAGGGCTCCAATGGCTCATACTTTTCCTTAAGAACTCAAGAGGGGGGAATCTATAATTATTCCCACTTCACATGTGAGCAAACTGAGGCTGAAGGCAGTTCAGTAAGGTGCCCCTTGTTACCCGGCAAAGCCAGGCTTAACCCCTAACACTGTGACTCCAGAAGCCATAGAGACCTCCCAGCCCCCTTCTCTTACTTGTCTCCAGCTGCCAAACCAGGTGGAGATACTCTGCTAGGAGCAGGAGCTACTTTGTCTTTCCTTAAGATAAATTAATTAGGTAGAAAGACATGGGGAACATTTAACCAAACTCCCTGTCCAGGGCTCACCACTTAATTGACTAACCCTGTGAAATGAAGAATTTTGGCGTGCCTGCTTTCCAGGTGAGAAAACTAAAGTTAATAGAGAGAAGTTTTTCCTGAGGATGGACAGTTAAGAAAGGGCGTACCTGAAATTTGGACCCTAACCATTTAACCCCAAAGGGAGCAATGTGCCTAACTTCACTGTGCATGCTTATATATGTATTATATGTGCATATATAAATTGATCAAGTTCATTGAAAAGAATCTTACTGTTTCGCCCCAGAGCCCATACACTGTGCAGTGCATCCTGATGTTGTAATGACCTGAGCATTTCCATCCCCACACTGAGCCCAGTAAGCCATCTGCTCTGCAGCTAATAGTCTAGCTGTGTTGTGCTTCTCTTTCTTTTTTTATTTATGAATTTATTTATTTATGAATGCAAGAGCTGGGGTGCAGGCCAGAAGTGTGTGTGGGGGTGTGTGTGAGAGGATTAACCAGAGGTAGAGTGGGGAGCAAAACAGGCAGATCCACCAAAATAACACTGCTGAGGGAGTAGTGGGTGAGGCAGGAGAGGTCTGCTGCGCCATGTGGGTCAGTTCTCTGGCTGGGTATTGAACTTGTGCTTTAGTGGCTACAGATAGCTTCATAGTGCTGTGACTTAACCCCTTGTGCCAACAGGGAGGCCCTGTGTGCTTCTCTCTCTCTGATGCTGAGTGGGTGCCTCTCTTTTCATGACCTTGAAGGAAGGGATGTTAGATCCTAAACCCATTTCTCTCCTCTTCTCTAATGTATTGTTGGGCCTCTCTAGTGCTGCAATAGGTTAAGCACCTCACTAGGTTAAGCCATTGCAGCATGAGTTCGAACCTGGCCAGGGAGGGGACCCACATGGCACAGCAGACCTCTCTTGCCTCACCTGCTGCTCCCCTCAGAAGTGGGTTTCAGTTGATCTGCTGTTCTGTTCCATTCCCCACTCTGTGTCTGGTGAATCCTCTTAACCCCCTGCACACTTGGACTGTACCCTAGCTCTTGTATGCATAAATAAATCTTTTAAAAATATTCTATTGTTCCTCTTTATTGTTGTCTTTGAAATTTTTTCATCGCCTCTTCTCCACCTTTTTCTTCCTTCCTTTGTTGTTCAACCATTCCACACATTTTTTCAAGCCCTTGTTTTAGCAACCATAGAAAGAGGATGCAGTGAGGCAAAACTGCCATTCTCAGATCCCAGTTCTGCCCATTACAAGCTCTGTGATAGTGGGCAAGTTTGCGCATTTCTTCCAGCCTCAGTAACTTCATCTGTAAAATGGGCTCATCCTACTGTGTACTTCACACAGGTTGCCAAAATGAGGAAATGAAGTCCCAGTTGTGGATGAGTCTGGTATGGAATTTGGCACACGAGTGGTGCTCAGCAAATGTTGATGGACATTGAGCCTTCAGATATGCGTGGAGACCAAAGAATCAGATGCAAACCCTGCTCTCACAGAACTCTGTCTAGAAGGGGAGAGAGGGCAATAATAAGCAAGGCATATTGTGACAAGGGTCATTGGAAGGGACAGATAGAGTGTCCTGACTTGTCATGAAAGTGACTTAGGTTCTAAAGAACAGCCTAGAAACACACTCTTGTCTTCCTGTCTTTCTGTCTCTCTCTGAGGGGTCAGGAAGATGTTTTTCTAGGCCAGATCTGAATCTGCCCTGAATCCTCAGTAAAATAGGGCAGAAGGTAATGAGAAGGAATCAAGGTGATACTGTGATTGAGGCCAACAGGCATAGAAGCAGTAGAAAGCTCCCTAGGGCTGGTTCCATCCTTGGACAAGAGCCAGCAGTCCAGGTCTGCCCTGAGTCCCGGCGCTGCCACTTCCTAGCTGTGTGACTTTGGACTAGTGTCCCACTTCCAGTCATCTATAAAATATAGCTCACAACAGTTCATATCTTTAGGGTCATTATGAAGATCCAGAAAAAAAATCAAGTTTGAATTGTATGGAATATATATAATAAGGACCACATTTTAAATTGTGTTCTCTTTTTGATAAGTGGGAGTTATTTGGGGTTCTTTCTGAGACAGGAGGGTTTTATTGGCCAGTTAGAATTCTGGCAGAACAATGGAAGGATAGGTATGTGACAATTTTATGTTTTTACTATTCACTGGAAAAACTGTCAGAAATGTGTGTTTTGAACCAGAGGGAGAAAGCCAAGCAGAAAGACCAAGTCTCCTGTATCCAGCTGAGAGCCAAGTTTTGATCCCATCTAATGCTCAGGTTGCAGGGTGGGTTTAAGGCAAGTAGACTGGACAGGGAGGGGATCCATGAGCACTTCAGTTGTTAGCAACCATAAAACTGGGAGGAGCACTGTGAGCAAGCTAGCACCATAAACAATGTTCAGAAAGCCTCACAAAGCACATGCACAAACCCGCACGCATGCACGTGTGCACACACACATACACAAGCTCCACTGGACTCATTCATACAGTTAGCTCATGCATATGCATGAAGTGATTGTTCAATGACCAATCAAGAGACACCTTCTGGGCAGGAAGGGAAAGATCATTATATTGGGGAAGTGGAATTCTTTTCAAAGCCAGGCTCTGCCTCTTTCATCTCCCCAAGACTCAGTTTCCTTTTTTACAAAAATGGGATTAATAACCAGGTTGTTGCGAATACTAAATTAGAGAACTGATCTGAGACTTACCCCATGAAGTATTTGGAATGTGCTAGGGGCTTAATAAATGCCAGTTATATTGAAGTTGGCCAAGGACTACGGGGACATAAAACTTTGGGGAATATTTACTGGGACCTAAAGTATGTCAGCCTCGTGCTGGGTTCCGGGCATATGGAGGTGAATAAAACCTGCCAATATCTATCTATCTATCTATCTATCTATCTATCTATCTATCTATCTATCTATCTATCTATATATATATATATATATATATCAGACAGTGGGACAAATACAAACATCAGGAAAGACATGGTGACAAGACGATGGGAAACAGAAGCCAGGCTTGCAGGTCAAGTGTGATCTGGCGGTCAGAGAGACTCTGGAGCTTGCAAAGTCCTCTCTGGCTATTTCTGACTTCGAGAGAAAAAAACACAGAGAAAAATTAGATTCAAGTGGAATTGTTTACGAGGCCCCATTCAAAGTGTAGAAAGACAGACTGTGATGTCAGGGGCCGTGCTTGGCCAGCACCAGTCTAGCGGTGCCAAACACCCTGCTCCACAATCCCAGAAACATGCCACCGTCAGTGGGAGGCAAACTTCTCTTTCTTTCCAATCTCCAGTCCTGGGATGGGACATGATGGGGGATGAGGGTGGATGAGGTGGGGAGTCAACAATAGCCTTCCTGTGGTTCTAGCTGCAAACCGGTGTTCTAAAACTTTCCCTTTGCCCATCACGTTCTTCCCTTTTTCACCCCACTCTGCATCCCTGAGAAGCTGACTACAGTTGGTTGACTGAAATGGAGCTCCCTTGTCCCCTTGTTCCCGGTCAGGCTCAAACAATGGGACTGAGCAGGACTGAGAGGGACAGAGTAGGGTGATGCCGGGGTATTCATGCCCTTGCCTCTGCCATGCTGGGCCTTGCAGGGTGAGTAGATCCCTCTACCAAAGGCCTCAGCCCCTGCCATGTGGACCAACCCACACAGACTCTGTCAGGGCTTAAGTCACCATTCTGTCCCCTGTCCCTTCAGGTCTAGAAGAGGTGACAGCACTTGGCTATTTCTAGCCCCAGGGAGATGCCCTATTTCTGTGGTTCCCCCACACCTTTGTCAATAGCTCCTTTATTAGCCTCTCCTCAAATCACCTAATTTGAGTGTGCCATCTGTTTCCTGCCAGCCCCTGACTGACACCTCCAGGTTCTCAGCTTGGAGACTGCTTCACTCCGTGCATATATTTTTCCAGACCTGTGGAAATTTAGCCTTGACAAGACTGTCCTTCCAAATCTTTGTGCATCCCATTTGCTGTGAGGCTTGAACCAATTACAAGAGTCACTTCCCTCCCAGTTCTAATGAAAATTGAGCTCAGGGACCTCGGACATATGTGTGGACAGGATTCTTGGGAACACTGCAGCTTATTCATTGGTCACATGTGCTGGTCTCAGGCTTCCTCTGCATCTACACATGTCAAGCTCCCAGAAGAACACCTGGCTACCGCAGGCACTCTGAACCTCATTTGGTCATACCAGTGACTTGACCCTATTCTATAGATTCACACAGATGTTGTTCTAAACATCTGTCCTGTTCTGTAGCCTTGATTTATATCTGCAGTGTGTAGAAATGTCATTCACATTTTCTGAAATTCCTACTAAGTATCTGACACTTCCACTCATGTGGCAGAGAATAGAATAGAGACAGCAACTAGACAGGCTTACTCTACCCGCATCCTTCCTTATCCATTCACTAGCCTGTGCCCTTGACTCAGTTACTTAAGGCCACTGTTAATGCCGGTTTCCCCATGTGTAAAAACCATATGATAGTTGTAACTCCCTCTTAGAGTTGCTGTGAGGGTTAAATGTACTTCAACCTTATTAACATGATTATGTATATTATCTCATTTAATTCTCAGAACTACCCTAGAGGTATATGTGATTGTCATAATTTTTACATCTGTCTGATTGCAAAGTCTTGTTCCAGCACACTGTCTCTATGACCATTGAGATGATGTTGGGAGACAGAGTTGGAGGAGTATAACAAATACATTATCAATGACTGTGGTGTGCTGGTGCCAGAAACCTAGCCTAATACCTTATATACATACATTGTCACCATTTCAACTTATGATGCTATCATAAAGAAACAATTATCAACCTCATTTTATACAAGGAAACCGGGCCACCATGGGTTAAATTACAAGCATAAGGTCACGCATAATAAGTGACTCTGCAGGATTAAAGCCTGTTCTCCCTGACTGGGACATTCATGTCCTTTAACTACCAGGAAAAGACAATCAACCAACCACACATCTCAACTGACATAACTTGGGGATCTGACAGAAACCTGTGTGTATGGAGGAAGAGGGATTCTGCCTTGTGAACTCCATCTCAATGTAAACCAGGTTGGCATCCTTCTCTGCAGCAGGGAGAAGCATAGCTCAGTGCTGAGGCTGGCAAATGCAGCATCTGATGTAATCTATTCCATTACTGAATGCGCAGTAGCTTGTGTTTAAAAAAAAAAAATGAAAAAGAAAAGAAGGAAGAAAAAAAGCTGTAAAAAAAAAAAATTGTAGGAAGGAGGGGGGCCCCAAACCCGGCCAATTGAGAAGCAGCAGCTGGCATTACCAAAGCTGATCACAGTGGCTGTCAAACAGGAAGCGGGGGAGGGGGGACCCTAACTGTCCAGGTCATCACCATCCTCGCCCGCAGGACAATGAAGGATGAGGGGCACTTTGACAAGGCCCCGTTCAGCTGGGCTCCCACAGCCAGGCCCAGCTGTACAAAGCAGTGTCACTGCCTCAGAGAAGACCATCTGGGGGGACAAGAGCTCCAGTATAGTCCACCCATTCTGTGTGCTGTCATTGCCTCCACTTGCTGCCTGCACCAGGGTAGGGGGAGACCACCCCATTTCTCCCTGAAAGGCATTTACTTAGGGAGGAGAGCAGAACAAAAAACAGCAGGGAAATATGATTTGGCTTCATCCAACACAAAAGGGGGTGGGACAAAGGACGAAGTGTATCAAAACCAGCATGTGAGACTAGAGACTGGGGACAAGGCCGATGACGTAGGGGCCCTCCTGGGAGAGAGCCAACAGCACCTAGCAGCTAGCAGCTGCCACTATAAAGCGTGAAGGCTTGCTAGACCCAGCTCAACTTTAGACTTCAATCTTCTGGCCCACAGGGCTTCAGGGACAGCAGCCTTGAATTCTACCGAGTTCACTTCCGAGGGTGGGGAAAGGGGGTGCCCTCTGGCCAACCGAGCACAATTTTTGGTGACCCACCCCCTGCACATTTGATTGGACCAGGAGAGAGGTCAGCTGACCCCAACGGAACCAATAAGAATCTCACTGGAAGAGACGCCCCCCTCAAGGGCAGGGCTTGTTTTTTCTTTTTCTTATGTTGTGTTCTGCAAGTTGTATGTACTCAATGTATGTATTTACCAGGCTCTTTCTTTGCACTTTGAATCCAGATTCTGCCAACTGGTCTCTGTGGGGCTGACACTGAGTTGCCCTAGCCTCAGAGCTAAGATCGGCATGTTCTGCAAAACAGATTGAGTCCTGTGCAGAGGGGAAAGGAGGAGGTGAAACCGGAGTAGGAGGCAGAAACTGGAGGGATGGAAGCAAAAAGAGTCGGGACAGGCTTCCGGAAGACATCCGTGTGACCTTAAGATGATGTTGCCCTCCTTTCTCCTTAAACGGGATTGAATGGGTATTTAAAATCAAGCCATTCCAACCCAAACAGCCTGTCTCCCTAAAGACCTTCTCCAAAGGGCTTGGTGAAAATTCCTGTGAACTCTTGAAGTATTTTTAGCTGTGTGCAATTGGAGGCATGAGGGACAGCTTTAATCCTGCCCTACATTCCTTGTCTGGTCTGTGTACTCAGACAACGAGGTGAAAAGGTGGTATGAGAACTGCCTGGCTCTCAATCCTGGCTCCTTCTCACCACCCTGCAGCCTCTGGCAGGTTCTCCAACTTTCCGAACCTCCATGACTTCCCTTGCAGCAATGGACATTTTAAAGCACCTACATCTGTGGGTTATTTTATTTTTTAAAATGATTTATTTATTTATGCATAGAACTGGGATACAGGCCAGAGGTGTGGGGGTGGAGGGTGGTGAGAAGGCTCACCAGAGACAGAGTGGGGAGCAGAACAGACAAATCTACTGAAATACACTGCTGAGGGGAGCAGTGGGCGAGGCAGGAGAGGTCTGCCGCGCCATGTGGGTCACCTACCTGGCCAGGGATCGAACTGGTGCTGCAGTGGATGCTTCCAAGTGCAATGCTTAACCCCTTGCACCATCAGGGAGGCCCCTTCTGTGGGCTATTTTAAAAATATGAAGTGTTTTACCCAGTCCAGAGCTCATGACTAATACTAGATAAATAATAATAATGCATCCAGATATGCTGAGCAAGCAGGATTCCAATAAAGTAACTGGCCCGCCCTCCATTTCCCTTTAAACCTATTCACTGGATGCTGTCTGTGCTCCAGAAGGAGGCCATGGACAGACGACCCATGCATTTCTTGATTATTATTAGGAAATAAAAGGACCTGCAGTCATTTTAAGTCAGGAGCACTGCCACCATTCATCACTTACATCTTCTCCCCCTTTCCACATAGTGTCTACTACCAGTAGGAACCTGTGGGTTTGGCATTTCTGCTCCTTCCCTAACTTACCTATTTTTACGTCCTTCCAGGGATTGCTTGGGGATAGAGAAGGAGGGTAGGGGGATAGGAAAGTTCTTAATTGTTTGGTACTGTCCAAAGCTGGCTTTGTACTTTTGTGAGTCTGACCAATGTTTAAGACGACTGTTTCCCGCCTGCGTTTCTGGAGTTGCCCTGACAGACCATCTTCAACTCCCTTATGCAGGCAAGATTTTCTCTCTTGGGCTCTCCTTTTAGAATACTTCTTTGGGGAGAGGATCCCTTTCACAATGGCCACAGACTGGCATTTCTACTGCTGTTCACAATATGACAGCCCACACTTCAAAAGGCTCCCACTTCACATACCTGACCTGCATTGGAGGGTCCTGCTTCCCTCTGCTGCCACCAGCTGCTGTAGCTTCTTAGAGTATGAATGAGACAGAGCATGAATGAATGTGCCCTCCCCGCCCCGCCCCCCACTCTAGCTACAGGGCAGAAGATAAACTATCAGAGATTCCAACAAACTAAGGCTGATGGTAAAGGCACAAACACTTTTTTCTGGATAAGTCTTCAGGAAATCTTCCCTAAGTTTCAACAACCCAACCCTCTTCTACCTTCCAATGGGGAGAAGAACCTTGAGAAGTGTATGTGATTGGTTTGAGTTTTCTTTTATAGATTCTGCCCTTGGTTGGCCTTGCCCCTATGGAATGGAAGCAGCACCTGTGGCTCCTTGGTTGTCTCTGTTATTCCCACATTAATCTCCCATTACATTAATCATCAATCAACAGACACACTTCCCCTTTCTGTTCACAGATGTGATCAGGTGCATTATCTCACCTGTTCCTCACCTGTTCCTTTGTAGCAACACTACAAAGGTGGCCCATTCTGCTCTCCCCATTTTTCCGATGAGGTAACTGAGGCACAAATAAGTCAAAAAGCTAGAGCTGGAAACTTCAGAAGCAGATTTGCACCACCTGCCTGTTCCCCTTCCACAGCAGTGCACAGTTTCCCCAGAAGGGAGGCAAATCAGGAGGACTCTGCCTCTGCTCTGTGTTATCTGGCACCTGGGCTGTGGGACTCCATGCATGGCCCCAAGGCATGCCTGATTCAAGGGATGACCCTGCCGGAAAGGCACCAGCTTCCTCAATATTAAAACATGGACATGGGACTTCCTTGAAATGGTAGAGGCAGCCGGCCCTGTGACTAGCAGCTGGGTCCAGAGAACCAGCCAAAGAAAAACCTTGCTTCCTTTGCACATAAAGCGGCCATTCTCAGCCACACACACTGGCACAGACACTCACAGGTCTGAGACTCAAAGCGCAGGACAATGAAACAGACACAGGCAAGAGCAAGAGGTTTTTTTCCTTCCAAATGCAAAATTCAGATAATACTCGACACATATGCAATTTGCATATGAGCTGAAATTTTTTATAAGAAAGGCAGAGATTGCTTGTGCCAGAGTTTTAGGGGCAGATGGTTGGGGGAGGTGTCTATAAAGACAGCTTTATAGCCTATGACCACTTCCTCATGGCATCAGCTCATGGGCCAAAAATATACCAGCTTCCCTTCCCCCTTAGTTCTCATCTTTTATCCATCTTTCTCTCCTCTCCTTCTCTCTCCATTGACACCTTCTAGTGACCAGCTCTGAGCTAGCTAGAAATGAGAGATATTCATACCTGCCTGCCAGAGCCTCATAATCAGGCAGGTGAGAGAGGGGAGGAAAACCTAAAGATGAAAATACAGGATAAGAAAGTAAAGCTAGAGATAGATGCAGAGTGGGGGAAACCCTAGAGAGGGGAGAGGAACAAAAGAGGTCAGAAGAGATTTTCAAGATATTTTATAACTGATATTGATGAACCAGGAAGAATAGTTGTATAATCCATCAGAACAGACTCCAATCAATTTTCATGAAGTTAAGTGAATGTCAGTATGCTGTGGACCTAGGGAACTGGAAGACGGCACACCTCAGCTGAATCATGAGAGCTTTAAGAGGTGGAGACTCCAGGCAGAAGGAACAGCAGCAGCAAAAGGGCAGGTGGGCCTCCTTGGAGGCGCAGGGGTTAAAGTCTCAGCACTATCAAGCAATCACTAGCCTCTGCAGCTGAGTTCAATCCCTGGCCAGGGAGCTGGGTCACAGCAGACCTCTCCTGTCTCACCCTCTGCTATCCTCAGCAGTGTATTTCAGTTGATCTGCCTGTCCTGCTCCCCACTTTGTCTCTGGTGCCTCCTCTCACTCCCGCAACTCTGGCCTACACCCCAGTTCTTGTATGCATAAATAAATATAATTTTTTTAAAAAAACAAAGGTGGGAGTTCATTAAAGGAACTATTGAGATCGCTTTGTCTCTGATCCCTTAGAGAGTGATTAGGAGACTTTTTGTTGAATGAATGAAACGATGAGTGAAGAAATGAAGCAGAGGCACATCCATGACAGGAAGCCATAAAGGATGAGACTAGAAAGCAACACTCTTGCCACCATTCACTGCCTTTCCACAGACTTAGTCCATCCTCCCTGTCAGAAGCAGACAAACTGCCAAGATTAGAGGAGTGAAGATATATTTAAAACATCTAGAAGAGTCCCTGGCACATAGTGTTACGTAATTGTTAGTTATTATTATCTCAAAATGACAGTGACATACGTTAAAACTCAGAGAAATAGGATAGTAATTTGTACAGTTGGGTCTGTCTGACACAAACTTCATTCTCTTAGCCCATAGGAGATGGGGGATTATCTCACTATCATGAATTCCACTAAATACACTTGGTGGGGGGAATGAAATTTTAAGTATGTGGTCCCTCCCACTCATGGTGATTCAAAACGGTGGCACCTGGAGTAACTGTGGGGGTGGAAGTCTGAGTCTACAGCACCACTCCCCACCTCAGCATCCCCCCCACCCCCGGCCCCATCCTCGCACTCATCTCTGTTCCTGTGGGCTGGTCATGGTGTAGGGTCAGAGAACGATCAGGTCTTTCCACCCTCCCACCACTGATGATGGACACCTGCGGTGCTGTGAGCATTCCAGAGTGGGCATGCGCAAGTGAGTTGGACACAGGCTTAAATGGGCAGCGTCATGAGGACGCCAGAACCAACAGGACCGACAGTACTGACCAACGCGAGCAGCAGCAGCAAAGCAGCCGAGAGGGTGAGATACGCTGGGGGCTGGAGGCCTGCCAGCCTCCCGGCCCCCTGGCACCCCTGCCTGCCATGTACCTGGCCACCTCTACTAAATAAAGCATGAAAAGCCACTGAGGGCTCCAAGACTCCCTTTCCTTGACCCATCTGCCCAGAACCATCCCGAACCTTGCTCCTGTGCTACCTTCCTGCCGCTACACATGGCCAAAGCACCTATGTGTGTTGTGTATGATTCCCACACAATAAGGCTTCTAAATGCAAGCCTGCCCTTCACTGAAAGAAACAAAGATCCAGCCCCAAAAGAAGAAAGCAAACAATCTTCCAGTGCACACACATCCTAAAGGCCAGGTAAGGCATCTTCAAGGGTGATTATTACTCTGCCTGGTACAGTCCAAGGTGTCAAATGTGAAATGCAAGTGCAGGGCACAGCCTCCCAGTTTTGGAATGTCTGGCCAGTCTGCAGATGAAGGACCCTTGGCTGGTCCCCCTTTGTCTGTAGAATGCCTGGACCTTCTGATTTACAGTGGTCAAAGCACCGGCATCTTCTCTGAACCCCAAAATTCGTTTTCCCAACTGTGGGAACACAATAAAAATTTCATGGATTCCACTCTTGTCTTATGGAGGCCTCTGGCTCTCCTTGCCCTGGTCTTTCTGTAATCAACCAGAAAGGAAGACGCCATTACAGAGTTGGACGCTCCATTCAACATAAGAAGGCGCCTCAGAGCAGACAGTTTATCTCTTGACCATCTTACCATCAAGATTCAATCAACAATAACAGCCCATACTTTGATCCATATTTCCAAAATGACCCAGCCCGAGAGGCACAGAATAACAGCCAAATTTTATCCCACTCAGTGAGAAAGAAAAATAAAATAAAGCCAGGCAACTTTGGCTCTTATCTGCCCTGAATGCCTCTTACGAATATTTTCCTTTAAAAGACGAATGTGCTGAGGACTTGAGAAATTGCATTTGTGTGCATTCATTAAGTCTCCGACTCAGAAACACATTCTGGGACTAATTATTTTTTAACTCACTAATCAGCATGTTTCATTCATAATTTGGGATTTATCAGTATAGCACATGAAAGGAGAGAACATATTATTATTTTAATTTGGTTAATATGCAAAAACTTGCTGTGTTGGTAATGACCTGCTTTTACTGCAGAGAAGCAGGCTAGAAATAGTAGCAGCTTCCTCTAATGAGGGTGCTGGCTCCAGCCCCAGCTGTTCGCCAGCAGACACTCTGTGTGCTCCCTGACCTATCCATGCCTGTGTTCCTCTGTGAGGAGCCAGGAGCCATTTCCTCACAAGGGGAAAAACTGAAGGTCTTATGTTTGTTCTGCTGATAGAACCAGTTATACCCGCTGTGTAAGTGGGAAGAAAAGCCTGGGGCGTGGGGGTAGTAGGTGGTGGGAAAGAGTGTTCACTTTTGTTGATTATAAAGTACACACACACACACACACACACATCCTGAACCTGTCAAAAGTAGAGTCCAAATCCATTAATAAGAGATTCCACCATAATCTAGAGATTTCTTGTGTATTCTCCCCTATTGTGCCCACCATTCCCTGTGCAGCTGCTCTGCCATGCAAATAAATCCTGTTCTGAAGTCCCCTGATAAAGGGATTTATTTATCAGCCTGACCTGGGTATCCCATTTTTGCTTCTGCAAATGAATGACTCCCCCTTGCTCTCAAACACTGTGATTCGAGGTGGCCCCAGTCTATCAAGATCCCGGAGGACCTCCCCACCCCCTATAAACAGCAAGTCCAGTTTTGAACCAGAATCATCTTGCTTTTCGGGCCGCAGAACTGCTAAGCCTCACCTAGAAGCAGAGTGTGGGGAGCGGTGGGGGCAGGCGTCACTGCTGGCCTCTTGGTGACACACTGGAGCTGGGTCCAGCTGCATTCTTTCTGTCCAGCCCTGGTGCCAGCCTGCCGAGGTCTCCGCCCCAAGGGACATCCTGATGTGGCACATTCTGGAGCCAGGCACTGCTTTTGTGTTTCAAAGAAGGACATTTCCTCTTTTGTTTTTTAATTTTTACTCTAGAAGCTATTTTTAAATGATGACAGAAATACACAGGCTTATTGTAGGAAATGTAGAAAAAGCAGAAATCTACCCACTATAACAGATCTATAACCCTTACTACCTAGAGACAACCAGCACTCACATCCCCACTTGGGATATTTCCTCCTGCCCCTTTGTGCCAGTGAAAGAATAGGTCCTCTCCGTGTGCTCTAATGGTGAATACTAAAGCAGCGTGGGGGTGGGGCAGGTGGGGGGGGGAGGAGGGAGGAGGAATTGTGCTGTAATGTTTACATGCAACAATCAGAGTCACAAGATAAAGAGCAAAAATATACCAGTGACTATGTATCCCTGTGATTATTTATAGCTACATCTAGAGATCATGTCAAAGGTCTACATTTGAGACCTTGACCAAGTGGTTCTCTTGGGTCCCTACGCCACCCCCATGGGCCTTGAGTATGTCTTTTTGTGTTTATATCATATTTGAGACTGTCACACTTTTATATTCTAAATTCTTATTTTGTGAACATTTTTAAGAATCCCTAAAAAATACTTCTGCATCAAGGTTTTGATGGCTACATAGCATTCTACGATGAAAACTTGAAACTTTCACCCATAGTGAACATTGCAGCTGATTTCTTCTTTTCTCACTATGATAAACAATACTGCATTGAACATCTTTATATGAAAATCTATGTGACTCTCCAAGGTTATTTCTTTTGGATGGATTCCTAAAAGGAAAATTACTGAGTCACAGGATAGGAAAATTTTAGTGCCTTTTTTCATGTTGCCCAATTTTTTTCTAAACAGGTGGTACTGATTTACCCTGAAAGTTAGGACGTGAGGATTGTTTTAATTAATCTCTAATTGCAGAAGTATTTCACAGAATATACTTTCCCTGTAAGAAGTTTTTAAAGGGAAAATACTATCAACCACCTCTTTCCACTGAAGCCTGCAGAGATACCATGGTTTTCAGTTCAGCAAATCTTCTATATCAATGTATTTAATTAGTTGTGTTTGTATCTATATAAAATTTTATCTACCTATGCACTAATAAAAACATGCATATATCTGAAACTATAGAAAACATGATATTTTGTATGTGAAAATTGACTTTTACAAAAGCGAGATCATACATATTTTGTATGTGCTGTTTGATTTGTTTTTCTCCTTCAATTGTTATGGAGAATTTTCTGTGAAAATATAAATCTACCTCTAACTTTTCATGCATTTCTATGGGGCAGATGTAACCTCATTTTGATAGCCATTTTCTATGCATAAATATTTAGATTGATCCCAGTCTTTTCATTTTTACCAATAGCACTGCAATGTCTATCATTGCATGATTTGAACAAGCTTCTCTACCATAGAAATCAAGAAGTAGAATTTCTGGGTCATGGGATTTACACATTTTTAAAATTTTAATAGATCCTGCCAAATTGTAATGACCATTTTAAGTTACTTTTACTATGGATATTCTAGATGAAGTTCTGAAGTAGTGTATTAGGTAGGAGGTCACCCAAAGATGTGTTATGTATTCATTCATTAACCTATCTATCTCTAGCTTCTGCGAACCCAGCATGACACTGACATAGTCCACAGTCAATGAATGTGAGATAGGTGCCCTCTTCTTTCAAGTCACACCCTCAAGGGGCCCCAAGCTGACACCTGATCCAGTACCACACCTGCCAACCCCCAGCACCACTTTCCAGAAGGTGCTCAAATATCCCTTCTCCTTGGAAGCCCTCCCTGGAGCCCTGGCTGAGTAAGGCAACCTCCCTACTGTGTCCCCATAGCACCTGTATTTATTGTCTGTCTTCCTTATTACAATTTGGAGATTAGTCATCCCTCCCAGTTATACTAGCTAGTCTCAGGATTTCAATGATGCAAGGCATTTGGGCATCTCCTGATCCATAGTTGTGTGCTGTTAGCTGAATGACAGCTTGTAGGCATGGCAGTATGTCCTTCTAAAAGGAAGGGGCCAAGTGTGTGCAGACTTCTTCATACGGAACTTAATAGGAGAAGACTGTAAACAGCTAGATGACTGATAATTGACCCTTGATGGTGATCATAATGTTGATAGAAATGATGATCAATTGGTAAATAAACTGTATACTCACACACAAATTTGGAACCACATCAGTCATCTCTCTTGGAGAGTGATTCTAACACTCCTTACTTCAATATTTCTCCATGAAATTTAGATGTTTCTTATGCAATTTATCTTTTAAAATGCATCATGAGTAATGACAAACAGCAGCGAGAAAGCTGCTGAATGAGCTGAAAGATGACAGCTTATTGTTATAAATCCCTGGGTAAGATCTCAACTATGAAAGAAACATACAAAAAAAAAAGACCCAAAATAAATATGTCAAAATGTTAATAATAGTTGTACCAGTGGAGTTAGAGTAATGTATGATATTCTCTATTTTTACTTCTTTAGACCTTCCAAAGTCCCCTACGATCTATATAAATTCATCCTAAATCAGAAAAATAGGAATGACCCCCCACCCCAAATCTTCTAGTCGTTAATAAAGTTGCTAAGCACAAAACTTTTTAAAATCTGTGATATGTATGCATGTATGACAACAAAGTCACTTATTCAATAATAACTGAGGAGCCTGTGAGGTATCAAGGACTAACTAAAGGTTATTCAACGACCGGTAGGACATTTCATTTAGTGTCTTTTTGTGATAACCTTGAGGAGAAAAAGAAATCCCAGCTGTTGTTGAACGAAAGGATGTTATTCAAGGAGCTGGCTATGTGTCCTTCGCTTAAAGCTGCAGTTTCTAAGAACCTGTAAATGACATCCAGTGAAGACTCACTACAGTGACAAACAAGCCAGGTAGTGTTCCACACTCACAAAGCTCACTGTAGGACTCATGTACTAATGGAGTCCAGGCAACAAGGAGATGGTGGTGAAACCCACCAGTGGGCCACTCCTAGTACTCGCTAACATTTGAAGGCCCAGGGAAAGAGTATCCATGGAAATCCATCTATCATATGTCTAAATATTGACATCTACCATATGTCTAAATATTGTTATAAATCGAGTTAACAAATTGAAGTAAATTCTAGTCTCCTACCTGAACAAATACACCTTTATAATGACCTGGAAGGTCAAGTTCAAAGTTAGAAATCTCAGACTTCTCAGATTTCCTTACCTGAAGTTGATGCAAGGGGGAAAACTGGTTCCTAGCAGCTGGGCTTCCCACCCCCGCCCCATCCCTCTACATGCCATCTGTTCCCATGCCTGACTTTCTCACCCAGCAAAGACATTCAGGGTCTGTGCATCCAAACTTCATTCCCTTCCCTCTCCTCAAAAATCTCCAGCTTCCTCTTGGCCTCCCCTAGGGCACAGGGTATGTCCCTGGCTGTGCTATTCCCCTGTAGGAGAACTAAGGAGAAAAGGACCTCTGCAGGCTCGGGGAGCAGCTCCGACATTTGGCCTCTTGGCACCAGCAGTGCAGGCCCCCCTAAGTTTCCACAGACTCCTGGCTGCATGGGGAAGGGCATATTTGAAGTCTGGTCTTGAGAACTTGAGAACTTGAGCTGGTTTGCTAGGGACTATGGTGAACCAGATATCAAAACCCCATTAAGAGCAGCAGTGGCCACTCAACTCCAGCCGGGTTGCCTGATATGAGGACATGGATCCAGACACGGATCCAGGGATATCTTTGAATTTTGGGGGTTTTTTAAAAAGATTTATTTATTTATACATACAAGAGCTGGGGTATAGGCCAGAGTCGCGGGGAGTGAGAGGATTCACCAGAGACAGAGTGGGGAGCAGAACAGACAGATGGACTGAAATACACTGCTGAGGGGAGCAGCGGGCAAGGCAGGGGAGGTCTGCTGTGCCATGTGGGTCCCCTCCCTGGCAGGGGATCGAACTCACACTGCTGTGCCATGGATGCTTCACAGTGCAGCGCTCAACCCACTGCGCCACCAGGGAGGCCCATCTTTGAGTTTTTAAGAGAAGACCCAAATCTGGGTTTTCTTTGCAAATTGCCTATCTTTTCATGTTAGAAAGTCAAAATAAACAAACAAATGTAAAATTACTATGTCAAACTAAAAATACCTGTGAGCCACCTATTTATGATCCAAATGGATCAAAACAAATATGGATCCAAAACAAATAAAAATTCCTTTGACATATTGCTTGATCACTGTTTGGTTTGAAAATTATATTCACCAATTCATTAATATCTCTTAAGTCCATAAGCAAATGATGATGTGGATCACTGCAGTGTAGTTGTTTGAATTTCACACATCTTCTGCTCCTCAGCAGAAATCCAATTTACTTGGTAACTTCGGGATTGATATAGGTGTCCATAAGCCAGCAGGAAAAGCCTGGTATGTGATCTGCATATTTTCCTTCCCTGATGATGACTTTCATTGTGTCTTCCTCTGGTCTGTCATAACAACCTGAGCAGACATATTTCCCTGCACTTCGCACACACTGCTGTCATGAACTCTTCACATCTGTCACTCTAAGAACTACCTCCATGTCCTCCATACTTACCACAGACCTTCTCATATGGTAAGTGCCAAGTACATTTTCTTTATTCTGAACTGAATTTGTGGGTGATTGGTTCTCTGTGAAGAGTTATATCTTCCTAATCACAAATGAATAATCATAGCTGACATTTCTTGGGGATTGGCTACCGGCTAAGTGTTATGCTAAGAGCTTTACAGATATTACCTCAGATAATCTTCTCAACTAATCGTGTAACAATTTTATTCCCATTTTCCAGATGTGGAAACTGCTGCTCAGGAGCCATTCATCTGCTAAGTAGCACAGGTAGGACTTGAAACAATCTTACTTGATTCAAAAGGTCAGCGTTCTGAACCAGTTAGCTAGCCAGTGTTTCTCTAAAAGTTCTAAGAGTCTTTGAGATGCTTTCGGGTCACACAGAGGAAGGAGTTCTTGTTTTAGTTATTAGACATTTGACTCAATATGTCTCTATTTCAGAGTATATTAGGAAAAAAATTAGTGACAGTATCTTTTTAAGGAATGACATATTGATCTTTCTATTTATATTAGAGATACAAAATTTTCCTTTAAACTTACTTGGTTAAGTGCTACACAAGTTGCACCCATTAACAAATAATGTTGGGAGAATAATAAATAAGATATGTAATACAACCCACCAAAGCTTATATGTCTGAATATGTGGAAAGGAATAGAATTGGAAAAACACTGCATCAGAAGTCACCATATATGGATTAAAAAGAAACATACACACCATAAAACCAATTTTTAAATTCTTATTATGCACTTATACATTCTAGAATGTTGCTTAAAACACACATCTGGGATCCTTCCTAACCAGGACGCTAACCAGCCTTTAAACTTCTAAATTTGAAGCGTGTTTATTTCTTTTTCCTCTTTCTATTTTTGGAACTTAAATGGCCAAATGTATTAAAAAAAAAGCCTCTAAATAAAAAATGAGCTAGGGGCCTGGTGCTCTCCTCTGCCTCATTTCAACTCTGAGCAAATGGTGAATTACAACACCCCTGGACATAGTGGTTTCTAACTACCAAGCTGCCAGGCTTTTAAATAACAGTGGCACAGAAGTATGGCCATAATGTTACCTATTTCCCTTGCTAAATTATTTATACATTTATTATATTTTACATGGGCTGTTGAATCGGAAGATACTTTGGTCAGGACCAGGTCATTTCAAGAAGCCCATTACTGAGATACAACTCAGCTACATTAGAAACTGGCACATTCAAATTCTATGTGATATTGCTCATTAATATTATATAATTACTGCCTCTGCAGTTGTTTTTAGGTGATGGTAACTTTATGTGTTTGTGTGTTCGTGTGTGCACCATCCAATGGCTTCGAGGCAATCTACCTCATTAAGAAGTTGTTTAACATTGAGGTTATATCAAGAAAGACTAGCTTAATGCAATCGTGGGACTGTACCTACGACGACTGGACCAGATGAAGCTATTACCCTGTGCAATGTGTTATACACATCATTAAAATGGTTTACTAAGTTTATAAAACCACTCTCCAGGATTCACAGTGATAGATTAGCTGTAAGATCAGCAATGTGACAGATGTCTTATGTCAAAAGTAACTTGATGTATGTATGTTATTAAGAGATTGCCCTATTTTCCGCCAACAGCACAAAATGACAACAATAAAATCTAGAGCTAAGTTTGTAAAATTTTCCAAAGTATGTTTGTTACTAAATTCAACCTAACATTTATTAGTTTGTGCTTACGGCATATATAAGAAAAAATAATGATTAATTCAATTGTAATTCAATTAAAGACCTACTATGTGCTTGGCATAATGCCCAGGGGATACAAGAGAAGAGTCCTTGATCTACAGAAGCAGCTCTTTTGGGAGGGACCAAGATAGTCCATTACGTAGGAGTCAGTCACATGGCCAGGAACTGTGCCATCCTAGGAGAAGACACACACATGTGCTGGGGGTCAGGAATGACTGGTGAACTTGCTTGATAGGCATTCCCCTGGTATTCAAAGTAGGTGGTCCGGACAAACAGACACACCTAAAAAAGCCTAAAGAAACTGTGGTGATTAGCATAAGAGACACTTGTTGACTCCTTCAAAGATGTTCCTTTCTCCTTTGCTAGCAGAATCCTGATGTTATTTATCCTGCATGTTGGGGTCCTTTGATTTCAGGGAAAATGGATTGGTCTAGATGAAGGCATGTGGCCCAAAGGATATAGCAGGAAATAGGCCAGAGGGTCTTTGGGAAAAATTGTTCCTCCTTGATTTGAGGTGAGCTCAGAAACTTTTCACTCTTTGAAGTCCTCTGTTCTTAGCTTCTGTGTGGTAGATACCTTAAGATGCTAAAAGGAAGGCTGAGAACATCCAGACATACCAATTCAGACCCCTGATATGGTGGACCGGGCAGTACCAGCAACCATTCAGCTCTAGATGTGTGAGAAAATCACCTCACATTGTCTTACTCATCACTCTGCTGCTTGCAGCAAATGGCATTCATGATGAGTGGTGAGCTGGTGGAAACTCAAGTTTTTCAGGCTGCTTGGAACAATGCTGTTGTAGAGTTGCAAGAGATGGTGCTGCAATATATTTCAGGAGTCACGACATCAAATACATGGGATGCCACATTAAAGAGGCTGGCAGTGCCTTCCAAACAATGGATCTTGCCCCAGTGAGGGGACATGAGATGCACAGACAAGACAGTACAAACTCTGGACACACACAGTGAGAAAATTTGTGCTTTTTCCATTATTTTCAGTCTTTCTAATTATGTAAAAAAGATCTTTAGTACTTTTCTCAATTTAGCAATCTTTTTCTTTTTTAACCAAAAGAAAGAAGGCGTGAAGGTTGTGACCTTTGATATATATAAAAGATTTTGGAGGAATTCAACACCACTTTTTTTTATTATTCTTATTCTTACAATTACTTTTTGGTTATAGTCAGTGATTAAAAGTTTTAGTTTAGGGAGGTGAAACAGGTTTCTCTGAACAAATTCTCAAGTGTTTTAAAAAGGTAAGCCAACTTACCAAAAATATGAAATAAGGAATAGCGCACGGGCTACTCTCAGCAATATGGCAAAAAAGGTGATGCTGAAATGAAAATCACTTAATTTTGAAAGATACAGTTGAATACATCAGGCAGTCACTGAAAGTACTTAACCATGGTGTAATGTAATTAGATTCCCTAGTAGGAAGATTTAGGGAAGCCAGGTATTAAGTTTGAAGATTGGTATTTATATAAAAAAACAATCTTGGTGAGAAATTATCAGGCATGAACTAAAGCAGAAGATGGAAACAAAGAGGAGATTCTGAGGAGAGAACATGAAAAAAACCTGGTATCCAACGGAAAAAGGGTATGGGAGCAGAGGGAGTTTACATCACTCCTAAGTTTGCCCAGAGAATGTATCAGGGCACCATTGACTAAAACAGGAGGAGTTGGACTAAGTCTGGCCACACCACAATGAAGTCCTAGTCAAAACCAGGTGGCGATGGACTGAGGACCACTAGTTCTAAAAGTGTGTTCGTCAGCAACGTCATGATCACCTAAAAGCATGTCACAGCACAGCAGCATGAGTTCAATCCCTGGCCAGGGAGGGGATCCATGTGGCATATCAGATGTCTCCTGCCTTGCCCGCTGCTCCCCTCAGCAGTGTATTTGTCGATCTACCTGTTCTGCTCCCCACTCTGTCTCTGGTGAATCCTCTCACCTCCCATGACTCTGGCCTGTACCCCAGTTTTTGTATGCATAAATAAATAATAAAGCTTTTATTATAATAAAGCTTACTATGTAAGCCCCAAAAGGAAATAAAAAAGTTCCAGATTAAATACGGTCTGTGTAATCCTGAAGTTAAATAAAAATAATTTTACAAAAACGTGTTAGAAATGAAAATTCTTGACTCAACCCCATACCTGTTTGATTAAAAGTTCTGGTTTGTTTTAACTGGTCCTCCAGCTGACCCTGATGCATGCTAACATATGAGGATCCTTGAGTAGAGGAAGAAGTTCTGAATCTAGATACCTGGGGAAAATAACTGAGCTGTTAAGACAAGATCCTTCTCTTGAACTCAGTTTCCACAACTGCAAAATGAGGGCATTGGCTTGGAATACTGCCAGTAAAGCATGAGGCAGGTTCTCTATTGATTCATGCAGACAGAACAGTAGAGTCCTGGAGCCCTCAGTGGCTTTTTCAGGCTTTTAATGATCTTTCTGCACCATTTGTAGTGAGGCAACCAGGTGCAGGGCAGGGAGGCTGGCAGGCCTCCTAGCTCCTGGAGAATCTTCACTCTTTCCGGGCTCTCTGGTGCTTTCTCATAGCCTCTTTATGGTTTCTGCTACTGCCCTCATTTGCTCAGTCTCTGGGCTCAGGTGCGCCCACTCACGCACGCCCACACCACACTCCAGGTGCCGCCATTAGGCATGTGTCTAAGACCACAGTGTCAATCTAAACACTGTTAGATTGTTAATGGTGGGAGGGTGGGAAAACCTAACAACTTCCATTTACCTACACTTGGCTATGTAAGAACTCAGGTAGATAACAACATCTCTCTTGTCTCAGTGCCCCACCCCCCAAGTATCTGTCTTCTTTGTCTTCTGTGGTAACAGAATGTCAATTTTTAACTAAGTATATGAGTATGAAAAGAAAGACCATACCTCCCAATCTCTTTTGCCAGTAAATATGGTCATCTGGCCAAGTTCTGGAGCATTGGGAGGAAAACGGAAGGGACGTGTATGAATTCTACTTCTACAAAGTTTGTTCATAGAAAAGCGTTATTTCCTTTTTCATCTTTTCCCCCTTCCTTTGAAATCTGGTCTAAAATACAGACATCATCGCTGGAGCTTGAGGAGCTAAATTGGGTCATAAGGCACAGTTACATTTTGAGGCGGGAACAGCAATGAGACAGGAGGAATCTGGTTTCTGATAACTTCCTGCAACCGTCAACCAGCCTTAGCTTGACTCTCCCAAATGCCTTTCATTTGAGAAAGGGACTTTTCTGTTTTAGCCTTTCTTATTTTTGTTTTTGTGTGCTCTTACATTATTATAAGAAAACCTCTAATGTCTAATAATTTAGTGAAAAAATACTATAGAAAAACTTATTCAGCATGTCTTGGGGGCAGGGGCTGAGAATGTGCATTTGATAGGCTCCCAGGGAAGTTGATGTAAGCTAAAGTTGGAGGTTGGATGCTTATGAATCAATCCCTATTATTGTTGTTCTTTAGTAACATGCGTTCTCCAAAAATAGGGGAGTAAGAAATGTGGACATAAAAGGAAAGGGCCATCTTTAGTGTGCTTTTATATAGATGATTTTCTTTGATCCTTTATTGCTTAAGGATTCCAATGTGAAACTAATTTGGTAGTAAAAATTCCTGCTGAAAGGAAATCATCAGATAAACTGGACTAGTGCCTGTAAGTTTATGGCTACGTGGGGACTAGAATTTTGGTTTCTGACTCCCATCTCTCTGACCTCTGGCTTCTGCTGCTTCGTGCGATCTCTGAAAAGCTATTTTTTTTTTTTCCAGAATTGCAGGTGAAAATCCTCCAGCCTAGCCACATGGTATGAGATGGCAGCTGTTCAGCAGCATGACCATGGTTTTGATACAGGGAAGTAAAATGTGTCCAATCAAAACAGCAAGGGGTAATCTAGGTCAGCAGCCCATGCACATAGGTGGTTGGAGCCACAACGGATTCCAAGTCATCCCACGTGATGTATGTCACAGTTTGGAAGGTCAACTCCCTGTTCTAGCTCACTTAAATCATTGCCAGGATATGGTGATTGCAAGTGAAAGATGGCTGTATCCGAGGCCTTTCCAAGCTATTTATTCAGCAATAATGCATTGGAGGAACTGGCTTCACCACTCTCCACCAAAATGCTTGTTAACTATGGACGCTATGTTAATGATAATACTGTAAATGGGGAGGTAGGAGGAAAACAGTGTTTAAAATGTTGTACAGATTATAAACAACACACAAAAGGAGAAAATATAACCCAACAATTAACTGTTTTTAAAAAAGCCCACAATGGCGCTGGGTAAGTAAACATGCACACTTTCTACTATTGGAACAAGGATCAGAGTGGGAGTTAATAAAGCCTGCTTTGAGGGGCTTGGTTTTCCTTCTATCATCTTGCCTCCTGGCAGTGAGATTCTAGGCTCTTCTAAAAGAGCCTATTACAAAAGCAACTTCCTTATTCTCTCTTCCCCTAGCATCACAGGACCTACCTTTGTATATTGTCATTACATTTTTTAATTTCAGTAAAATATACATTCCACGACTGCATTAGAATACTTAACACTGCCAGGAAAAGCAACTGGTGGGAGGCAGAGGGGGGAGAGGCAGTTTGGACCATATACATGTCCAGACTTGCCTTTTCCTTACAGTTCAGTATCCAAAACATCCCCAAGGACACTATGTCCTTCAATTCCATTACAGAAAGTTCTGGGGCCACTAACTCTAAGAGGATCAATTGCTTTACATATTTCTGCATGCAAAATAAGCATAGGTGTGTGTAATTTATGGTAGTATTTGGTGTCTTTTTTTGTATGGGTGTAATATTTTCATCATGTGCCTCTGACTGATGGAAAGACGTGGAAGCAAGGTTGCTGCACTGTACAATTCCAGAGGGTAATATTCACATAATGGTCTGTGGTGCTTTAAGGAGTTGTGCAGTGCACAACCTGGGCAGTCTTGGGTAGTGGCCCTGATTGCTGAAGTCATCAGACCAGCGCCTGGGGAGCTTGGGTGTGTGCTGTTGGAAGAAGGCTGAAAATATAGACTTCAAGAGCAGTGGTGGAGGACATCAGAGCTGGAGGGGGCAGAGTTCACTCTGTGTGATTATAGGGCGAGATTTCTATCACTTGCCAAGCTTTAAAAGAGTCTGGTGAAGGAGATATTAAGGCCCTGCTTCCTGGGAGGTTCCATGTTTGGGGTGTGGTTGACCTCAAATACCAGAGTGGGCTGGGCAGTAGCCAGCAAAGGTACATGCATTTACCAACCTACAACTTCTCGGAAGGTGTGTCTTAATATTTGGGCAGAACTGGCTTTTTCTGTAACCCAAAAGCTTTACAGTATACATGCTTTGTGCAAGGAGTTCTCTTCTGCCAGCAGAGTGTTCAAGAGAGCACTCACCTGAAACTATCTGGAAATCCTTTTGAAGATCCTAAACAGAGCTACTGAGGTAATGTCATGGTTACTTGGGCCAGTTTCTGAGTTCAGAATGTTTTCAAGGAGTGCAGCCCTGAGCTGGGTAGCCTGGGTTTCTGAATAGTCAACTGATCCAACAGAATTGGTTTTTTTTCCCTTTTCCCAAGCTCCTTGTCCTAACAGCCTAACTGAGGTCTACAATAATCATCCTGCCTTCAGCCCAGCCCAAACCTAACACCCACACTTGATTTAGCTTTAAAAGATCAGTCTGACCTAGCAACACTTAGACTGGGGCTCAGGCATTCTCCTCCCTCTCAAAATCAGCACAGGTTCCTAGATCCTTTCATGCTCACAGCTGCTTCAAGGCTAAAGACACTTGTAAAGTAGCATTCTGCCAGATTATGTTAATAAGGAACTGACATTTTTTAAATGTCATAGGAGCCCAGCACTTCACATGTACCTTAGGTCATTTAACAACCTAGAAAGGGTGGAGTTAGAGGCTTTAGAGGTGATACCCACAGTTGCACAACTAGGAAGTAGTAGAGCTGTGATTCAAATTCCAACTGTTTGATTCCAAAGATGGTCCTCTTTTTTCCAAGTCATGGATGCCATTTTAGCCACTGAGAATTGGTAGCTCCAAAAGATTTTCAGCCATCTGCTGGACACTCAGCATTTATTTGTTCATTCAATAAATATGTCCCGAGTTTGCTCTGCGCTAGACCTTTGGCTGTCTACTGGGGACACAAAGATAAATTAGACACAACCTCTGCCCTCAAGAAACAAAGCCACTGACAACCAGCAGTAATTAAAGAGAAGAATTTATAAGAGAGAGGGGCAGTCAGGGAAAACCATCTTGGAGGAAATGATATCTAAGTGAACCAGCTAAGTCTCAAGGTATGGCCAGTTGTGGGGAATTAACAATAAAGTAAGACTCACACCCTACACTCAAAGACCTTGCAGTAGAAGTGCAGAGACAAGACTCACCCTCATGCATAATAAAAGACAATAAAATCATGGAGTAAGGCCCAAAACAGGTGTTCTATACCTAAATGTTGGAGAATTGAAAAACAGAGACAGCAGAAATGGGCCATTCAGGGAAGACTGTAGGGATAAAATGGAAGTTTCCTCTGCTCATAAGATTCACCTTAAAAATCTTTCATTTTTCTTTTTTCCTTAATCTTGCTATAATAAGTTCTGACTCTATTTTTTTTTTCCATTTTTCATTTCCTACTGAAGGAAAACTCACTATTCCACATCTTTAGAGTTTGTGCTGAGACCAATGCATTACCCTAATAGTGATCATAGTGGTAGGGGATGTACAAAGATAAACAGACCTGGGGCCCTTGAATAAGTAGTGAGTAACCCAAATGACAGAAATCTGAGCATGTGAGCTTCAAACCCAAAACAGAATGAAATCATTCAGGCATGGAAAGGGGATGATCGTTCAGGAAAGATTTCATTGTAGCTGGTTTGCTGGTTTGTTCATTTATTTCTTCAGCATTAATTCACTGATATTTCCTATCGCCAAAATTCCTCTAAGGGCTCACTTATGACACAGGTCTGGGAGATACACCACTATTACAGTATAATGTGATATCTAAGAAAAGAGCTGTACAGAGGGTCTTGGATGCTCATAAAAGGAATTCAGAAGACAGAGTTGGTAGCTAACCAACTGATTCCCAAAATGAATTAGGAACTTACTAAATGAAGAAGAGGGAAAAGGGCATGTAAAAAGGCACAGAATGTTTAGCTGCCTGACGTGGGATGGAGGAAGATGGGGTGTTAAGAAATACTGCCTACACAGTGGAAATGCCTTGAATACCAGAATGAATTTGGATTTTTTCAACAAGGCAGTGGGCAGCCATTGACGAGGTATAAGCAAGGAAGGGCAATACAATTTTCGTTGTAAATGTCCCCCAGGTACAGCGGGTAGGGTGTACTAGAACAGGCTGGAGATGGGTGCTCAGCCACGGACGCCTAAAGCAGCTGGATCTTTGTGCTTGAGAGACTGCATCAGACCGGACGCCAAGACGAACTAAGGGTGTGGGGGTGGGGATGGGAGCCGGGGTATAGAAGGTGAAGGGAGAATTCGGCGTGAGGTCTACATTCAGGACAAGGACATACGCAGTTCTAGGCACCGCACAGCTGCTGGGAAGACCCGCCTCCTCTTCCAGATCCCTCTGGGGCGGAGCTGAGCTCCAGCACGTGACGCCTGGAGAACCACTTTTACTATGGGCAGTCCGCCAGTTCACAGGCGGTTTCACGGGTCGCCACTCCAGTCCCCAATATCTTGCTTTTCTGTAGTGCTCGTGAAATCCACCTTTTTCCACTCTTCTCTCTCTGCTTCTCCTAGAAAGCGTAGTTGTGTAAGATAACCAGCGAAGGAGCCCTTTGCCCACACTAAAGATGGCGACATGCTGCGCTCCCACCCTGGTCGGAAGGAACGAGTTCCAAACGTCAGGCCTCACAGGGCGAGGCGCAGACGGAAGGGGCGTCTTTCGAGGTAACTTTTTGACCTTCCTGGGAGGGGACCTGAAGATAGGGGCGTGGCCTAGTCTAGATTCTAACAACTGATTGGCCTTTCCGCAGATGGGCGGGGTGTCCGCGACACCGCACCCCTCCCTCTTCGAACCGGAAGTGTCTCTCGGTCTTTCCAGCTGGTTGTCATTTCACTCGGCTCGGTCCTGAGGAGAAGGACTCAGCCGCGGCTGCGGGACCCGGGCACCGGGAGGTGGTGGCGGCGGCGGCGGCGGCGGCGGCAGCGGCGACAGCAGAGGAGGAAGAGGAGGAAGAAGGATAGAAAAAGTAGAGCCAGGCGGAGTCCGCAACAACGACAGCGGGGACTGAGGGACCGGGGTAAAACGACGGCAGCGGCGACGACGACGGCCCAGCAACCGTGAGGAGAAACAAAAGCCTTCTAAATTATAGTTTCTTTAAAAATCGGGGGGAGGGGGAAGAGAAAGAGAGCGAGGGGGAGAGGCCCTTCTGCTTCAGTATAACTACACTAGTGGGTTTTTCCTTTTTTTCCCCTCTTTTTTCCCCCTGCGGAATCGAACTGAGAGAACTGAACAAACCGCCCCTGGGTCCCATGAGGGAAAAAAACCCCGGAGCCGCAGAGAGGGGAAGAGGCCGAAACCGCAGGACCTTCCAGGTCGCCCCCTTGGTCCCCGCACCCCGGGGTCGCCAGCTTGCCCTGGTTGAGTCTCGCTAATCCCTCCTGATCGCTACTCCCCCCCCCCCCCCCCCCCCCCCCNCGCCCCCCCCCCCCCCCCCACCGCAAGAGGGAGAAACGGGTGTTTCCAACCCATTTCATGGGGGAGAGGAGGACAGGGGGCAGCCCAGGAACAGCGACCGCAGCAAGATCTGCACCCAGAGCCTCAGGAACAGCTTCAGAGGCCAAAACTGCACCCCGTGAAAGAACAGAAACAGGACCAGAAACAGCAGAAACCTCCCTGCAATCATCCTTCCATTAGTCAAAGCTGATTTCTTCTCCCACAACCAGGAATTCACCTCCCACCCCCAGATAACCTAATATAATCTATCTATATATAAATATATATAATATATAATGTTCTTAAATTATTCCTGATTTTTTTTTACCCAAGCTGCCAAGAAAAGAACGTATTCTCTCCCTTTAGCCCTATTCTAATTTTTATGTGAGTGAATCTAAACTGCTGAGGAAGACCATATGTGATTGTTAAATTATATATATATATATTTTTACTCCGCGCAATGCTTATTCTTCTACATCCATAGATGCTTGAGAAGCTGTGTTTTTGTCATTCATGTACATTTTCCTTTGGAAAAAGAAAGCGCCTATTTTACTAACCAAAGACTTGATTTTTACCCTCATCGTTTTTATTCCCTCCTAGAAATAAGCCCAGTTGGATTCATGTCAATGTTTTAAGAGATTTTTTTTTTGTTTTTTTTTTTTTCTTTCCGAGACCAGAATTCCAAATCAGAACTATTTAGGGTGATAAGCTGCAATCTTTGAGCTAGCTATAAATAAGACATTTCAAACCAACAAACATTTTGAGTAGAGGATAAGAAGGCGTGAGACATCAGGTTGTCATTTTTTATTGAGAGATTCTGATCCTAAAAATAATAAATGGGGGATTACGGGTTTGGAGTGCTAGTGCAAAGCAATACTGGGAATAAATCTGCTTTTCCAGTCAGATTCCATCCACATCTGCAGCCTCCACACCATCACCAAAATGCCACCCCCAGCCCTGCTGCTTTTATAAATAATAACACAGCTGCCAATGGCAGCAGTGCTGGGTCAGCTTGGCTCTTTCCTGCTCCAGCGACCCATAATATTCAGGATGAGATCTTGGGGTCAGAAAAGGCAAAAAGTCAGCAACAGGAACAGCAAGACCCTCTAGAAAAGCAACAGCTCTCACCCAGCCCAGGTCAGGAAGCTGGAATACTGCCTGAAACTGAAAAGACGAAATCGGAAGAAAATCAAGGGGACAATTCTTCCGAAAATGGCAATGGGAAGGAGAAAATAAGAATCGAATCCCCTGTGTTGACAGGGTTTGATTATCAAGAAGCCACGGGGCTAGGTACTTCGACCCAACCCTTGACATCTAGTGCATCGTCTCTTACTGGCTTCAGTAACTGGTCAGCCGCGATAGCGCCTTCTTCGTCTACAATCATCAATGAAGATGCAAGTTTCTTTCACCAGGGAGGGGTCCCTGCTGCTTCGGCTAATAACGGTGCTCTGTTGTTTCAAAATTTTCCCCATCATGTCAGTCCTGGCTTCGGAGGCAGCTTCTCCCCGCAGATCGGGCCTCTGTCACAGCACCACCCTCATCACCCTCATTTCCAGCATCATCACAGCCAGCATCAGCAGCAAAGGAGGTCTCCTGCCAGTCCCCACCCCCCACCTTTCACACATAGAAATGCTGCTTTTAACCAGCTGCCTCACTTGGCGAATAATCTTAACAAACCGCCCTCTCCGTGGAGCAGCTACCAGAGTCCCTCTCCAACACCATCTTCTTCCTGGAGCCCGGGAGGTGGCGGATACGGTGGCTGGGGAGGTTCCCAAGGCCGAGATCACCGCCGAGGGCTGAATGGAGGAATAACGCCCCTGAACTCCATCTCGCCTCTGAAGAAAAATTTTGCAAGCAATCATATTCAGCTCCAGAAGTATGCTCGCCCCAGCTCTGCCTTTGCGCCTAAATCCTGGATGGAAGATAGCTTGAACAGGGCTGACAACATTTTTCCTTTTCCGGTAAGATTATGTTCCATTAATAGATTAAGATGAATAAGGAAATGGCATGGTGTAATAGCTATTTAACTAAGAGATTTTGAATTGTCCACATTCCTATTGGAGCTCCTCTTAGAAAATGAGTTAATTGCCAGATATTGTTTTGGCAGGGAAGGAGTGTAATTTGGAGCAAAATACTCAGCTGTTTCTTTGGTAAATTTCTCACTGTAATCTTTCCATAGATAAATGGTATGATTTGGCATAATTATGAATACCAGGTAGCTAGTGATGTCATAATTACCAACCATAATACCCTTCTAGCCTGACAAGAGAATCAGGGTGGGTTATTCTGTACTTATTTAGGTGAGAATAAATAAAAACATAGATAAAAATTGTGGAAACTGATGAGCATTTTCTGCCCATATACAGTTACTACATAAGCCAAAACACTTCTTTCTCCATTATAAAGTAGTGACTCATTGAAAACCAACTACTGAATTATAATTTTCTCACTGGTTACATCTGGAATCTTTTTGAATGTTGAAATCTGAACAAGTGTGAATTTTTCAATTCTGCAATTCCTCTTAAACCTTTTCTAAAATTCTGGCCTGCCTTGAGTTGTTAGCAAAGACTGCTAGAGGAATGATGGAAATGTTTTCCTCATCACCATTTATTTTTGAGTACAGTAAAACTGTTGATCCCAGAGTAGCTGTTTTATGATGCCTTTCACCCATTTGTTTATTTTCCAGTGTTAACACTAGGGGTGCAGATAATTAAACTGTTCCTAAAAATAGATCTAGGCGAAGATCACTTGTCTTTCATGCCGGCCACCATTATACCCTTGTTCTATAAGTGTCGCGCTGTTTGATGTTTCTTAGTAACAAGTTGACAGTTTAGTTGATAAATAGGAGATAAAGGGAATTTCTAATTAATTGAACTTCAGATACCCAACTAAAATTGTATACTTTGGGGGTTATGACCATTTGTATGTGTTAAGAAATTTATATGGGATAATAAGCTAACATTGAATTAGTCTTCACAACAACCCCACAAGGTAAATTCTGTTACTATCCCCATTTTACAGATGAGAAAATTGAATATCAGAAAGATAACACAACTGACAGGAGTACAAACTCTAGGTTAGAAAAAAAAAAAACCAAGGATTAAAAATATCCGTGTCATCATGTATGCAGGTGCTACTAATGCAGGGTTATTTTAGAGCTCTTTCAGCAAGGGCTAAAACAGATTACAAAATAGTTGCATGTCCCCAAATATGATGTCAGCACAAGCAAAATTATCTGTTGTAATTAATAATTTGCCTAATCGGAGGGGAAGTTCGCTAAAAGAATCCTATGTCATTCCATGGAATTAAATATCCCTTCCCTTAGGATTCAGATGTAATGTTTTAGGGTGTATCTTAAAATATTTGAGTTATTAGTTTTAGAATTTTTAAAATTATTTTTAACCTAAGTGTCCGAAAACTATTGGTTTTTGCATTTAAAAATGGTTATTACTGACTGATGGGCAATTACTTTAGTTTAGTGGTCAGGAAAAAGGCTGTTTGAATAATCTCATAAAGCCTTATTTTTCAAAGTTGCTTTTGATACTCCTTTGAACATAAATTTAAAGGAAATTGAAAGCAAAGGTGATTTTTATGAATTATTAATATGTTAGTAATTAAAAAAATCTTAGATGGTATTCTGTACATTTTAACTGGATTAAGTTTTGGCTCAGAATGGAACAGAGTTTCCTTTCTTATTTTGCTGCCGGTCACTGACACAATGAACTTACATGACTTCATGGTTTGTTGTCCATTCTCCGTTTATCCACATAAAGTTTTGCTTCAGGAAAATTTTCAATTTAATAAAATGAATAAACTGTGCATATTCAAATTACTGATATTTTTATGGGCTGCTAGAATGTGTTTAACCTGTGACATCTTTTCAGACAGTTTCTTTAAAGGTTAATTTGGTTTATGAAATAGTAATAAAATAGACTAAGATTGACAGTAAAATATATTGTTAGAAAGTACCTCTTCCTTAGAATTGTCTGTTGTGCTGATTATGAAAAAAGGATGAGTCCATACCTGACTCAAATATGATTAGAAAATTGTTGATTTCCACTCAGAAGGGGTGTGTGTGTGAGAGAGAGAAAGAGAGAGAGAGAGAGAATGAGAGTAAGAGACAGGGGTGAGCTGACAGCAAGTAGCATTGAGGTGACTTGAAAGTCACACTAAAATAAATGATTTGAGAAAACCTTTATAACTAAAAATTCCTAATTGGGTTTTAAAAAAAGTCTTAAGAAATCAATGAGCTGATTACTGTGGTACTTATTTAAATGAATGGCAGTTTTATGTTTTATTAAACAATTATTCCATATATTAGAGCATATTTGACTGGAGCCAGAACTAGTTTGTGGTCTTGACTTTATCAGGATCAAAGCATTTGGGGACCTCAATTTCAATTGCTGTTAGAAAAACTTAGGTTTCATGGGATGATCTTGAGATAGAAATTATCATGAAATTATTTACACACAAGAGATAGCCCATGATCATTATATTGGGTCCTTTTCACAAAGACATAATACAGGTTCTCGAGAGTGCCCAAAAGCATATAAGATGAGAGGAAATTGTGAATAATTGATATATGATGATCAGAAGAGGATTTAAAGTTTTGAAAGTGGAAAAGAAGTCACTATATTTATCAAGTCTGAATTGTTAACCTTTGGAGAATAATCAAGTCAATAATTTTCTTGGTGGTTTTCCTTTAGTACTATACGCGCGCACACACACACCACTGAGCTAGTGCTTTCCTATGTTATCTCACTTCCTATATAGTATTTCTCAATTCTCTGCATAAAGTTTGCTTTTATTGTCCCAATTTCAAAATGAAGAAAGAAGTTCCACATTCATGTGACCAAAGGCTTAATTTGACCCTTACATTAAGTGGAGAAAAATCCTGCCCATCTTGCCAGTTACATCCTGGAATACTGATGTCCAAACCAAATAATATATTGGGGCACCTGCCAATAATTATATTTGAATATAGAAATTCCTTGGAGCAATGCCTAGATCTTCTGTCTTTACAGGAAAGTAAGAATTCGTGTAGTGTATATGCTGATGCCCTTTATCTGCAGCTCCCAGCTCTGGCTCCCATCCTGGCTAAGAACCAGGAAGTAGGAAAAAGAAAAGGGACAAAATCTGTGTGTCATAAAACCAATCCTAAAATTTGATTGAGAGGGAAAATTTTAGGACATAGAGCCTACTACTTGTTCCTGCTGTAGACACAGTCATTGTGGATATGTAAAATTGACTTAACTAGGCAAATCCTTCATGCTTCTTTAATAATTCTCCTTGTGTTGTCACTTTATTGATCCTTAAAATTATATGTGGCAGCTTATATTTGTAAACAAAGTTGCTGTATGCTTAAATTCTGAAAGTCATGGTGAATTATTAAAAACTGTCGAAAGTGCAACCTCATTACATTCTTTGTTTCTTAATATAGTCTCAAGAGGGATCTTTGCATAGCAAACATTTTCTTTGACTTTTTTCTTGACAAAACTCACTGCACTTTTTATTTAATTGTTCAAAGAAAATTGTTCTTTCAGATAAAGCATATTTTTATCATGATTTACAGCAATACATCATTTTTAAAATTCAAATTTAGTGTATATTCTCATCACACTTTGAATTATTGATACAGAGTTCCACTTTCAAGTTTTCAGAAAATATTTAGTAGATAGGAAGATAAAGATGTAGATTCTATTTTTAGTCAGTTTTTGAAGGTGAAACTTGAAAGGCTATTTTCAAGGCCAAAAATGTAGTGGAGTGAAGCACAGGCTCTGGATCCAAACAGACTTAATTTGGACTCTGCATTCTAATTAGCTGTGTGACCTTGAGCAAATTCCTCATCAAGATAATAATACCTAACAGTTGAAGGGCTGTTGGAAGGTGCCATAAGTATGTGACCATGTCTGGTAAGTTACCTTTTTTAAAAATTTAAAATGTAACTCTCTAATATTGAGTAAAATCATGAAATTAATTACAAATACAGTATGAGCATCTACCAAAGACTTGACCAGTCCTTTCTGTTACTTATCTTCTTATATATACTTTGTTTTTATTGAATACTTCTTTGAATAAGGTAGATACAACCCAGGACACAGATACAGTTAATAGAATTATCAATTCCTTGAAGAGAAGTTTTATAATTGTACATATAACTAACTATTCGTTAGTATTAGCAGCCTGCATCTTTCAGCATTTTAAAAAATTTTGGTCTAGTTGTTATTTTAAGAAATTTAAAACTTTTAATTATATTTGTATACTTTAAAGGACACTATATTTTAGTAGAGAATTTGTGATTTCTTTGGTAAGAAATTAAAAAGGTACCATAGATTTGAAAAGCTAAAATAGTTTAGCTTTTATCTTGGAATTAAGTTTCCTTTCTCATATTTTCATTAATTTAGTTAGCATATATTTATAGAGTACCTACTATGGTGTAGTGGTGGCTCACAACTAAAGGGCTTATAAAAATTGTTTTGATTTAATTTATAATGTGTTTATGATCTATACTAGTCTTTGAATGATACAGTTTTGCATTTTTTTCTTCTTATAAACAAATTAGCAACAAACCCAATAGTTCATTTCATTTCATTTTAACCCATGAGATATTTAAACTTCAAGCAAACTAACAGCTCAAACTCTAGGTATAACAAAAATATGCAAATGGCATTTCCATTTATTTTATTAATAGTCACATTTATAAATATTCACTTGTACACACAGGCTTTTTAAAGTTTGTTGTACCATAAAAGGCAAATTTAAACCTATGTGTAGCAGGATTCAGTTCCCATTACATGTCAGAAAAAAATCTCCATTAGTCACTTACAGATCCTTGTTCATGTTTACAAACTGAATTACTATTAAAGTTGAAAGACTTAAGCTGTACAAGTGTTGTATTTAGATTGCACAATTTCTATTTGCTGAATATTTACCAGTTAGAGCCAATCATTATTTTTATAAGTAAATTATAGTTAATCTTCCAGTATTACACATTTTAAACCCACATTTATATTTAAATATTATGTAACATACATTTAATAATAGTTATTCCAGGTGTTTTGAAGAATGCATCTGGTGCTAGTCAGTAAAATAGCTGCTGTCATTTTACTGAGTGTAAGCACTTTACAAAAAACAAAAAAAAACACTTCTCAATATAAGAATATTGCTACTCTGAAAAATCTCCTAACTATAGTATGGAAGTCAGACCCGAGTCTTAAATCTGGTTCTGCCATCTACTAGCTGTGTGAGCTAGGGCAGGCTACCAAACCTTTCTCTTCCTTCATTTTCACATTTCTTTTGTTTGAGGATAGAATCAAAGTTGTTTAAAATTGACTTCTAGAAGATTCTCTTGTTATAGAAAAATGCAAGTCATCCAATTGAAATATTAATTCAAAATCTTGTGAATAGCAGTTTCTCAAAATGTGTAAACCATTGTACAACCAGTGTGTGGTAATTTGAGCTTCATTTTAAAGCTCAAATGAACTGAGCTATGAATTTTAAAATATGGTCCCTGTACTTAAATGATACTGAGAATCAGTCTAGATGATACTCTCATTTTCTTGAATACTGTTGGCAATTTTAGTGGTCAACTGGTTTCTCTTTTATCTTTTGGTAAAGTTTTTTTCCTGACCATATCTTTTAAAGTTTTCATAATGGAAAAATATAAGCATATTCAATAGCAGACAAAAAAGTACAGCAAATCCCCATGTACATGTCACCTGGCTTCAGCAGTGATCAGTTCCTGAACAATCCTCTCTCCCTCCTCGTGTTCTTTTGAAGCACTTTCTAGATATTGTATCATTTCATCTGTAAATAGTATAATGTGTCTCTAAAAGATGAGTCCTTTATTCCTCTTTAAAAACACAGGCACACACACAAAATATTTTTAAGTTGATTTTTAAAAGAAAGATAGTGAGGAACTGAAGCAAGGCCCACATTTCTGTTACACCTGCTCAGCCTGTTTCACTGCTCAACCTAGTGCTATAATCTCTAAGGAAACCACCATTGGCCTCATCTCCCTTCAGTGAGAGAAGGGTGCTAGTGGTCAGACAGCCATGTAAAAAAGAGAGAGATGGATCTAACCAAAGACCCCAACCTAGGAAGATTGTCCAGTTTCCCTCTTTATCAGCCTTCTCTTAGGTTAGGCTTTTGTGGAGCGGAGAGGACCCCAGAAAGAAGAGAACAGACATAAGTGCTTTTTTTGATTATGTGTTTGTATTTGTGTCTGGTTTTGTTTTTTAAGAGAAATTTATAGGTTTGGGATCTTCGGCAGGACTTTGCTTCAAACTTTTTCATCTCTTAGTCTTTACAATTCACAAATGTTTGATGATTTCACTGTTCCATACACTGGCAGTCTGTGACAAAGACCCAGGTGCCCCTTCTCCTCATGAAGTGTACAGATCAGATGATTTCTTGCTTTGTGCCCCAGTGTTGGGAAGTGCTTTTTGCTCAGGAAACTGGAGTGCTCATGATGTGGGCTTGGTGACCATGAGAGTGCTGAAAGGCTGAAACTGGGTACAGGCTGCTTTTTGACATTGCTGTCATGGTTCACCAAACAGAAAGATTTCATGGGTGACAATCATGGGCTTCAGTTTAGAAATAAATTGTATTTGGGGAACCATTCTCTCTATTGACTCTAGACTCTGATTAGACCTAGCCAAACAGAGAAAGTGATAGTCAGAGATAGAGGAATGGCCAGAAAAGCCTCTACAAATTCATTCTGTAGAACTGAGGAGTAGGAGTTTTTACCTACTTTCCATAAATGAGAGACCACTTGTTCTGAATAGTTTATAAAGTAGAAGAAATCTTTTTTTTAAAAAAAAAGATTTATTTATTTATGCATACAAGCACTGGGGTACAGACCAGAGGTGTGGGGGTGGTGAGAGAATACACCAGACAGAGCAGGATGCAGAACAGGCAGATGGACAGAAACACACTGCTGAGGGGAGCAGCGGGCAAGGCAGGAGAGGTCTGCTACGCCATGTAGGTTCCCTCCCTGGGTGGCGGCAGGGATCGAACTCGCGCTGCAGTGGCTGCAGTTTGCTTCATAGTGCATTTCTTAACCACTGAGCCACCAGGGCAGGCCCTAAAGTAGAAGAAATCTTATACTGATATTTTGGGACTTAAGGGGCTTAAGCACATTTGGATTATGACAATGGGCTACAGAAGGCCTCACTGAACAACTGAATTATTTACATACAATATTATCTAATTTAAAATATTAGTTTCATTTCAGGCTCTTTTGCCATTGCACTGGAGAGAGGGGTCAGAGTGGTGGCTTATTGAATGAGCTTTGTGCACAGACCATGATTACCTTAGCTCATTTCTTCTCACCACAGTTTTATAAGGGAAGGATTATCCTCATTTTTGCTGATGAAATTAAGGTTCAGAGATAATGCAGAGTCAAAATCACTTGGCTAATAAGTGGTGATTTAAATTTAGGTCTTGGAATAGATTTTAATTACTTTTCTCTGCCATGCAAGGTGAGAATGGACAAATTACCAGCAGTAAGAAGTCTATTGATCCAGGAACGAGCTAAAGTCTAGAAAGACAGTTTGTATTTTTTAAATATAGTGATCATAAGAAATGTTTACCAAATCAAGGATTTCTAGTGCTCAAAATGAGTGTTTTATTTAGTAAAGGTGGGAAAAAAAGAATGTTTTCTCTAAGGCTTTCTGGAATAATCTGATTCATCAGTTCACATGGAAGCAAATGGAGTTATTGATCCAGTCAAGGTAATATACTGAAGACATTCATTCATTTAGTTATAGTTTATAACCCTAAGATCTGTCACGTTCTTTGCCTTCATTAAAGAGGTCAGAATGAAAAAGGACTTACTGAAAGAGGGGGTCTGCTCAGAAGTATGAGTTGCTGCTAAATGTGGTTTCTCCTACTTCAGATAATTACCCCTTTTGCTTTAACCCCTGACACTTATTGTCCAAATCCAGCCACTGTGTACAAGGAAGGATTTCATACCTGGCAGGCATCAAGAGATTGAAATTTCTAGGTCTTCACATGGCTCATTTAAATGGATCATTCTGAGCTGCTGCTCTGAAGTCAGCTACCACTTACTGTGTGACTTTGAGGGCAACTTTTCATAGCTTTACCTACCTAAAATTGTACCCATCTTACATAAAGGTTGTGAGAAACCAGTGTAGTAAGTGATATAAAATTCCTGCGAGGTGTGAAACACTGAGCTAGGAGCCCTAGTTATTTTAATAATGGTAGTGATGGTGATGGACCTGCTTTGTTCTATTCATATGCTACAGTCAGTGGCCAGAGATGAATGGAGTGGCCAGTTCAGTGGGTGCACAATCAGAACAGAGCTGGTCAATATCCTTCAAGATGTCAGAGTGCTGAGGGACACAGGGCAAAAGGGACTTGTCCTGCATCTGAATGTAAGAATCACTCAGAAATAGGATTTTGAGAATTGATTACATGGTCAACTTTTGCTATTTGTGGAGTTAATCTAGAAGGATATTTACGTTTTGGCAAATTTGGGATTAAAACTCCCTTACTTATCTTTGATTAATTATGGGTTGTATTGGTGTCTCAAAATTCCTATTTATTTTGGCTATCCAATGATACAGACTTTCCTTTCAAGCCAAAATATTTTCCTTTCCATCACTGTCAGGGAAAGTTTAAGGTAGAAGGAACTTTCCATAGGCTAGTACAGATAAATAGCAGTCTGAGCAGTGATAATCACAGTAATATCTGTCTGTGGGAAGAGAATGAATATATTACATTCAATTAATTACATTTTGTGTTTCAGAACCAGGATGATAATGCTAAAACATGAATTCAATTAAAAAAGAACAATGATCAATAATAGTGTTCTTGATGGTTGACGTATTGAAATTCAGTTTGATTATAATATTTTTCTAAGTTACGTACCTTAGAGCTTAGAAGAGAGGATATTGTTTTGACCTTTGAGAGCAAAGGTCTTCTCTTCATTCAGAAACCTAAAATAGTTCATGTAGACCACTCATGTTCAATACTTCATTGCAGCTGGTCAACCAGTATATAAGCTACCAATCACATCCTCAAGTATCTAAGGAAATTAACTTGTTGAATGACCTCGTTTAACTCAGTGGTCCTCAAAGTGTGGTTCTCGGCTTCACTTGGAAACTTGTTAGAAATGTGAAATCTTGGGCCCTAAAGAGATCTGCTAACTAAGAGACTTGGGATGTGGACATAGTAATCAATGTTTTCACAAAACCCCTAGATGACTCTGATGTATTCTTAAGTATGAGAAACATCAGCTTAATCATCTGGATGGGGAAAAAAAAGCCACAAATGACAATTTTGGCTTGTGGAAATCTATTTGTTCTTACGGATAGTAATAGATGAACAGGTTCATGTGCTTTTTGTGGCTACTTGTGGAATGTTATGAAAAGCTTTGTCATCATTTATATATGCTGATGTAGCTCTTTCTATTTTGCTGTGATAGAATTGTCCAGGTGTATAATAAAAGGATAGGACCTGATCTTTGAAATTCTAATTTGTTTTTTCAGGGTTTTTTTTTTTTATCAACTTTGATTTTCATAGTGGCTTGTGTGGTTTTTCCTTTAGAAATTGTCCTGTGAAGTTGAGATGACAGAAACTGAAACCAACCAGTTACTGACATGCAACTCAATATATTAAGTAAAAAAAAGATCGCAAAATCAAACAAGGTCAGACCATTGTAATCAAATTTGCTTTGCTGAACCTTGAAAATAATTGGTGCTCTTTTGTTTTCATTCTTAAGCTTCATTGTCATAGCTTTCATCTTAAGCTCACATAGTCTAGAATCAAAGGCCAGGATTCAAAGCCTGCTTCCTGGATTTGACATTTTTTAACATTGATCAAATTATTTAGTCACTCTAAACTTCAATTTCTTGATCTGTGAAATGAAATAACAATGAACATGCCTAGTTGTATAGGATTGTACGTGTGTGAAACAACAGTTTGATAATTATTAACTGTTAATATTATTATTACTACTGTTACTACCACTTCTCCTGTGGTTGACACTAGAGAACTTAGAATTGCATTTGTAACAAGTCCTAATTTGCACATGTTTTATCTCAACAGGGAAAAGGAAGATAAGGTTTTTCTGTCTTCCTTTGTTTTTAGTATCTCTGATATCATCCTATATTACCCTTACACACACATTTTGTTCTTTCTTTTGTTTATTGAGTAATTGATCGCCTATTGCTTGCCAGGCACCAGCCAGCATGTTCCTGCCCTCAGGGCCCTGACAGAATAGTGCTTTGTTTATTCAAATGTATGTCTTAATTAGCCTGGTCCTTTGCATACTGTAACCACTACCTTACCCAGGGACGCATACCCTGCTTTGAGTGACACCTGAGCTTGCATCCTAAGGAAGCACTAACCTATCTGTAGTAAACTGAACTTCCTTAATCTCCACTTCTGTTGTTAAAGTGGGAATAATACAGTCTAATATATGAGGAGGTTTGAGGATTAAGACAGTTTTATAAAGTACCTAGGGTAATGGCTGGTACTTAGTAGCTGCTCAATAAAGATAGTTCTGCTTGGCTACTAATCCATGGGCTACTTGGTGAAAACTGGCAATGGTGAGTTAAAATTAATACAATTTAATATTATTTTTACATAATATATTGTGTTTATTATATATGGTAATATAATTTAATAGTTCCTTTCACCTTTAATTTGAAATTAGGCTATCTTCCTTTAATGAATTAAGTTATTTATTTATTTATTTTGGGAAAAGCTTGTTGTTTTGCATCATATGTAGCCTAATGAAAAATGGTGTGACTGTCTTTTGAAGGGCTCATTTTCTTATTAAATTTGTCATTGACCTCCTACTTTTTTGTGGGCAAAAGGTGATGAAATTTTTGTTGTTCGTTTTCATTTATATTTTTGCATCATCATTATCATTTGAACTGTAAATCTTGGAAGAACACAGACTATTTTAGGCTATCAAGAAGTTAGAATACAAATGTATTTTGAGCTAGGACATTAGAGAACTAATCAAACTTTCCTTTTTGGACCAGAAAAGGAGGTCTGGAAGGCGAAAGTGCCCAAAGTTTTTTACAGTTACTTCATCTTGTGGGAAATAGATCATAAGCTATGGTATTTGACCCAGTTAGTAATCAAAAAATGCAACATGGAAGATTTAAGTATGGAAGTCAAAGTCCTCTGGATTTGACACTGGTTAGTGGATAGAAAAAACAGCATTGTTTGTGCTGTTCTTCCTCCTTGGATTTATGTATCTGTGTCTCTACCTTTCCACATACTACCTACACTTTACTTTCTTTTTAAATTGACTACTAAAATGGGTAGAAAAGATTAGTGAGGGAGTAAATCTAGAGTAAGATTTTTGTTGTTTGGAGTAAATTTTACACTTGATCTTAGCCAACAGACTCATGTCTGTTGTCTTCTTTCTGGGGTCCTCTCCACTCCACAAAAGCCTAACCTAAGAGAAGGCTGATAAAGAGGGAAACTGGACAATCTTCCTAGGTTGGGGTCTTTGGTTAGATCCATCTCTCTCTTTTTTACATGGCTGTCTGACCACTAGAACACCTCTGAGAACAGAATGTTTACTAGCAAAATATGTGACTTTTGAACTCTGAATTACCAAAACATCAAGGGAAAGAAAATGTTACACAATTCTAAGAGTTTATAACAATTATAATTGCTAATAAATGTTGGGTTGTATAAAGTATACATATTAGACCAGGATTGGCAAGAATGAGGTACTTGTGCAGCTGGGTCTCATACTTATGAACCCTCAGCAATTTGTTGAGAATCTGTTTCCCTCTGAATTTATACAGACTGAAAACCATCTCAGTACATTGTATCTAAGAGGCAATACCAGTTGATCAGAGATACTTGTCACCCCTGTATTAAATCATGACAAATTAAAGTTTAGTATAAAAGGGATAGAGAAGATGTTTTTGCTATTTTTTTTAATCTCACAAAAATGAGAAATTGTTATTACTTGGGATTTTGTTTTTAATGTTCTTCACAATTATAAGTCAGTGTTATGTTAGTTAAAAATGATGTTCCAGTCTACAGGGGAGGCGGGAGATATAAAATAATTCCAGTACCACGTTTAGAAATTTAAAGGTTAAAAAAGAGTCTTCTTCACTTACTGGAAATAGCCATTATAAAGCAAACCAAATGAAAAAGTTACAGGGCAACCCTAATATAAAATGGGTTTGCCTGACTGGGTTCTCACCCACATGCTCAAAAGGCACTTATAATGCCCCAACTGCAGGCATACACAACAAAGGTTAATAAAGGGTTTTATTTACAAGAGAAGGGGAACTAGCATAGTGAATAATACAAGGAGAAGAGAGGGATACAGATCTGTAAATGTCCTACCAGTTCCTGGGAGCTGGAACCCAACAGCATGCTGAGAGCTGGCTCCCAAGGAAAAAAGGGACCCCCCCCAAGGCCCACATGTCTGCTTTTATACTCAGCCTGGCTGCTTAACTCCACCCTCAAGTCCCAGTGATTCGCTCTTTGATAATGATCTTACGGGATTTGTAGTTCTTGGATATTGGAGGTGGAATGGGGGTCGAAGTCCATAACTTATTTGTGTAATCCATTCAGGAGGATCTTTCCCCCCTAACAAAAACACTGCAATGTTCTTTATCAATTGCTTCTCTTTAGTGCTCTTATTTAGTGATTGGCAAAATGGAAGTCCTGGAAATTCACAAGATTGCTGACTGTTTTAGTTGCATAAAAAAGAATAGTGGGCTGAGACACCCTCTACCCCATTACAGTTATGTTAGCAAAAGAAAATCCACAACTTTATAGCTGGAAAGGGAAAATATACAAACAAACAGTAATGTGTAAGAAAGTAGGAGACAAACATTAAACATTAAAAAATTGCTTGAAGGTATTGATTGATTGATTGATTGATTGATTTAGCAAACATTTGTATGCTTTCTACCTGCCAGGTCCGGTGTGAGGCACATGAAAGTGATAATATTAAAACAGAAATCATCTACTAAACAGAATCATCTACTGCCCACCAGGTCCTCTGGGCAGTCCTGTGGGCTGAAGAGATGAGTGTCTTGACACATTGTCACATATGGAGTTAGACATATGGAGAACATTTGATGTGAGGCATATACATATACCTGCTTGCGAAGCTGGCAGGCTGAGAACAGAGGCTAGTGAATGAGCACTGAGTATTATTGCCTCCAGACTGTTTTCTATTAGAGATAGAGGCAGTGGATGGCCCAGGTAGACTGAAGAAAAGGTGGATCCAGCCATTGTAGAATGTGATATGGAACTTTTTATTATTATTTTGTCAAGTAATATAAAGGAGATACAAAGGAAAGACTGTGTACCTTGATTTTTTTTTCAGCATCACATTTTATTATTTCTTCATTTTTTTCCCCCTCCAACAAACCACCTGTGCCCATACCTCATCTGCCTCCCTCCTCTACCCTTTCCATCATCTCCCTGGTACCCTCTGGTAGCCATTATCTTCTTTTTGCCGAGTTCAAGTTTTATTCCTACTATTCTTTGCATACAAATATTTTTGATTATTTTATATTCCACACATGATTGATATCAGTCTTTCATTTATTTCACCCAACATAGCCACCTTAAGTCATACCCATTTTGTCCCAAATGCCATTGTTTCGTCTTTTTCATAGCTGTGTAATATTCTGTTGACTGCATGTTCCATAATTTCTCTATGCAGGGATACTGTATCAACTTCTTTCTCAAATTATACCTCAAGTCACTTTGCTGCCAAGAGAATATAAGCTCAATAAAGGTTTTTACTTAATTCAGTGTTTGAGATGAGGAAGGATTTAAAACAAAGCTTTTTTTTTTCAAGTTCTGTTTTGTTAGAGCTATTTTGGGAGCTCTAGCCTTTAGAATTCTGGTTCTGGTCACATGTCCTTCTGCCTCTTTGTAGACCAGGTTGAGTAGATAAAGATGACAAGGGAAGAATCAGGAGGAAAAGTAGGAAAGATGTGCTGGGGTGAGAGCAGAATAGCATATTAAGGCACCTGCTCCCCATCACCATCTTCATCTTCAACTTCACCTTGGAAAAAAATCCGCCTCTTTCATACTACTTTGAATATTGAATTATATTAAAATATAACTGCCCTTGGACTTCTCAGGTAGCAGAGGTAGAAAAATTGGCATCATGAAATAAATTTCATTCCTTAAACATTACTGAGTATCTTTGTTGATGGGGTGGGGTCAGGGGGAGTTGTTCTTCCTTTGGGGAAATATAATAATAGTACAGGTTGAGTATGTTGTGGAAGGATAGAGAGAAAATGTCAGGTTGATAAAAAAAGTCCTCAAGTAGAGGATATGCTCTATCAACCTTAAGGTTCTAGGCGTTAACTAAGAGAGTGAAAAGTATATTTTTGTAGGGATAAAATTAAGTGGGCTATTTTTAAAAGCCAAAACTTTGAGTTAAAAGGCAGCATAAGAGGGCCTCCCTGATGGCACAGTGGGTTAAGCAACGCACTATGAAGCAAACTGCAGCCACTGCAGCAGGAGTTTGATCCCTACACCCAGCCAGGGAGGGGACCCACATGACGCAGCAGACCTCTCCTGCCTTGTCTGCTGCTCTCCTCAGCAGTGTACTTCTGTTGATCTGTCTGTTCTGCTCCCTGCTCTCTGTGGTGTATTCTCTCATTGCCCCCCCACACCTCTGGCCTGTACCCCAGTGCTTGTATGTATAAATAAATAAATCTTTAAAAATACATATATATAAAATAAAAGACAGCATAAGAAAAATATAACTGAAGAGAAGTTTCTAGGATCCTGCTGGTCAGATTTCCTTGGAAACCTCTTTTCCTTTAATACTGTAACTATGCTGTGTATATGCTTTTGTTCTTAAGGTAGAACAGAACTGTGTATGGCTGCTTCCTTTAAAGTTTAATTTTGAAATGTTTCATCTCCTGCTGTTCACTTATCAAGCTAAACTTATAAAATATCTATAGTACTTTTTATAGAGAAGAATCCCAGAGCAGTTGGGTCACTGTATCTTTTAAGATTGCACACCCACTCTTGAAATTAATTTTGTTAAACTGCGGTTTACATCATAGTGTCTTTTCTACCTTTTTTTCCCCTTGAATTTATTTCAATGGTAGAAAAATGAAGCCTAACTTTGCAAATTAAGTAGTAAATAAGAATCTAACTTTTTTCTTGTTGTTTTCTCAGCCAGATTCTAACTTTGATTAGTATCTTTTTATCTTATTTACCACAAATAATGGTAAATAATCTGTTATTTACCACAAACAATGGGTTGTTTAGGGACCTAATAACTTACCCAGTTAGGGGAAGGGGAAGATAAGGGGAAGATAACGTGCTTCAGTAGTTCTTGCTTGATGTTCTTATTCTTTTTCTTAGAGAAGGTTTAATAACAGCAGTGAAAGCAGTACTACTGTATGCCATTATTCCAAATTCATTTTTGTATAAATAAGAAGGAGATTCTAGCCAAAGTAGTGTGTGTGTGTGTGTGTGTATGGGTTGGGGGAGAGAGGAGAAGGGTGTCTTGTTGATTTTTTTATACGAGTTCTTATTTTAAAAATAAGTCATCAGAGATGGTGGATCAATATTCAAGGACAGCCTGGGTGATAAGGAGATGGCTGAATCAATCACGTTTTAACAATATTTTTTATTTAAAAATAAGAATAAAATTCATCTTGTGATTTCTTAGTGGTGTTTATTTTGAAATAATTTCCCACTTAGTGGCCTTACAGACAGTTGATGACTTTTTAAGATATTGGCTTATAGGAAAGTATAATTGGATTATACATATAGATGCAGTTTAGTGGGTAACTGCTGAAACAGGTTTGGGAAGCTCTGCTATATTGCTGTAATCTTAAATGACAGAAAAAGGGTCTAAATTTTATTTTTGTATTTATTTATTGTTCTTCATGTATGGAAATTAGTTTTCTTTTTGCTTAATTAGTAAAAGTAATGCTATTTTTTTAAAAAAAGGAATTATTAAAAATCTAATCGTGCTGAACTCTGGGAACACAAAGAGGGAGTAAAATTGTTACTTTTGATCTGTGCCCCATGGAATGCAGCTTTTTATCCTCCTTTAAATTTAAATGTTATTTTAAAATTGATTTGTGGCTCTTTGTTTACAGGATCGCCCCAGGACATTTGACATGCACTCACTGGAGAGTTCACTCATTGACATAATGAGAGCTGAGAATGATTCGATTAAAGGTAATTTTTAAATAGAAATGTATTTTGATTTTATTAAGTAAAATTTTGTATTACCCATGCAATCTGATGAGCAGTATGGAAAATATTATGGATTCATATTTTTAGTCAGCTCTATGCATTTTACACCTGTATCTTTTTGTTAAAAAATCAGACATATTTGATGGACATCCTCTGTAGGCTTTCATAATGCCAGTGAAGAGAACTATTAGAGTACTAATTGCCAAATGTGGGCCCCTTAACTGGAAAGACATAGGCCACACATCTCATTTTTATATATCTCAGGCAAAAACTGCACAGTCCTGAAACCTTAAATGTCTAGTCCTTCTATGACAGTGACTATTCATACTCTAGGAAGAGCTTAAATATTCATGAGGTTTTTTTGCACTAGTTTAACACTTAAAAAAAATGGCCAGTTGTTTTGAAGTTAAAATGAAATTTTGTATTCTTGAAATATTTCCTATGTATTATGTTTTAAAAAATGCTGTTCCTACTTGCACTCTAATCTTAATTCTATTACTGTGTTATTTTGAGTGAGACATCTCAATTTGATTATGCCTCATTTCTTCATCTTTGTATAAGGAAATCACAATCATTGTTATAATGAGGGACTTCTAAGGGGAAGCTTTAAAAATAAAATACAAATGCCTGGGCCTTATTCCAGGTGAGGATTGAGCTTGGTGTGTTATATTTTAATATCTCATGTAATGTTAATATGTCTTTAGGATTGAGAATTACCAGAGTGATGTTTTCTAAAGGATTTTTCAGCTCTAATTTTGTGAAAACTGTCACCCAGTTAATTTTTCTGTACAAAAATCTCAGTTTGATAGCCATTTTTAAAAAGAAATTTAGAATGTTTGGTGTTTTTGTTTATCCCACTTAAATTGTTCATTCGTATATATGTTCATTCATTCAGTGTTTCTAAGTCTTCAGGAATGGTTTTGCATTGGGGCAAAGGTTGCAAGGTAGTCTGCTGCTTCAAGTGGTAATCAGCCTGGCCTAGTTTTCCTTGAGTTTTATTTACATTATTACTGATGCAGTAAATCTATATTTTTCAACAGATAAAAAATTATACATTTTGCAATAAGGAAAGCTTTTGGAAGTCAAAAAAAGCTGCACACTCTGAAAATGTAGGGAAAGGATAAATTAGAATAAGGTCTGTGGTCTGTACCAGTGTCACTTTCCCACTTTCCAACTAAAGTTAGATGTTACCATTTGGGGACACTGGATAAAGGGCACATAGGATCTCTCTGTACTACTTTTTTTGCAACTTTCTGTGAACCTGTGATTATTTCGAATTAAAAGCTAAGTGCAGAAAGGAAGTTAAAAGCCATTTTTCACTCTTAACCTGTTTGCTTCCTTTTTTCTTTTTCTTTCCCTAATCCTCTTAATGAACCTAGATACTAGGGCAAGTAAATAATTAGAACTCACTTTCATTGTGAATGCCTATGTCTTTTATAAGAGAAAACACTGATAACAAAGAGCAACAAATCTAAATACATTATTACATAATGCTTCTAAGAACTCTTATGAGAGTTTGCACATACTGTTCTAATAGAATTAACTGTAGTGTTTCCTTGGTTTATCAGATATAGCCAGGACATCTTCTCAGGTTTATTTCTTCTTTCCTAATTTGCTAAATAGGTTATTAAGTAAGGTTCTGGCTTTATTTTGTATTCCCTTTTTAATTTCTACTTGCCAATTTTTATCTAAATTTTCTATAAACTTATCTGTAGGGATAATCACAAGTTAATATGATGATTTGCAAAACTGATTGACCTCACCTGAGAACATAAAGCTTTAGTAAAAATGTGATTTTACCAAAAAAAGTGTGGCAGAATGGAAGGACCATGGGTTTTGGAGTCAAATAGACCTGGATTTAAATTACTGTTGTATACTAGTGTGTGGCAGTTGTGAGGATTGAATGATATGATGCATCTGTAAAATCCAACAAACTGCCTAGTTGATGGAAACGTTAAATGAATGGTAGCGATTATTAACCAACATCTTTTAAGTCTGTTTTCATGCTTATGTAATGAGAAAGCCAGTTTCAGGTTTAGTGTCAAAGCAACTTGAGTATATTAAATAAACTTTGTGTATTTTTCCCATCAAAGAGCAATAAAGATGAGTGGATAGTCCTAAAATACCAGATGATAGGTAGGTGTGATTTTCTTTTAACCAGTATGATGAACTTTATATCTCTGTATCTATCACTATCAAAATGTAGTTTTGCTTAGAGGAATACCTTATTTCTTGTCAAACTCTCAAACTGTCTTGTCAAAATAGATAGCTATTTTAGACCAGTACTGTTGAAGTTTAACATTGACACTATTGTGAGGTTTTGTTTAAAGATCAGAATAAAAGTTGAATATCTTTAGAACAGTTATACATTGTCCTTTTAAAATAAGTGTATAAAACCTACCTATGCATTTTGAAAAATCTATGAGCTCTGGTTTCTTAGAAAAGAAAATGGACAATTCTGTGACATTGGAAGAGATTAATATACCTCTCATAAAAAAAATTGTAAAAATTCAGTTAAAGGAATTTGTTTCAAAAAGATTCCCCCATAAGAGAGGCACATTTTATGTTTGGATTCATTTTATCTGAAAATAATTTCATGAAATATATTACAAAGACCTCATTTATTTTTATATTTTATTTGCATTTCATCGTAGATATATGTATAGTGTATGTGTTTAAATAATAAATATAATTTATTTAAAATAAGATAATTTAAAATATAGACATTTATGTACTAAAGATAAATAATAAAACCTAAAATTGTTACCAGAGCTATAAATTGAATAACTTGTATGACTATATTATTTAAAGTTTTAAAAAATAAAAACTAATTTCTTTTCCTTTTGGAAAAAAAAAATCTCAATATAGTGTGATGTAAATGTTTTACTTTTGCCATCAATAGACAAGCTACTTAATGTGCCCAAGAATCTTCAAATATAATTTTGAATTTCTTTATGAATTGTTTCTGATTGCAACTGGCTTGTTAGAAACTTTTTTACCCTTTCTTGTTTTAAACAAACATGCAAAAGGCATTCCAATCTTCATTTCATGCTATGTGTTAGTTGTTTTAATAGTTTTTCTAAGAATTTTAAGGTTACGTGTTCAAAGGACTTGGGGGCTCTCTGGGAGGAAAAGCACACTCCCTCTGCCTTATCTGTACATCCCATCTCTGATTAGCTGGCATGTCTGTACATTATTTTTATCCACAAAATTGTGTATTGCTTTCTCCATACTCAATGCCAGAGACAATCCACTGAAGCTGTTCCCCTGAGACTTATTATTTCATTTTCTTTACTGCACTCCCAGTCTCATAAGCTAAGAGCCTGAGTTACAGACTGAATTTGAATTTTGATCTTCCAGGTGGCAACTTTGCATCACCACAGTATTATTAGACTTAGCAAGTATTTTCTTCACCTGGACAGAAAAACCTTTTACTATTGTAGATGCTCAGATGATTATTTGGGGACTGTTGTATCTTACCATTATTTGTGTTTTTTCTCGCTTGTGAAATTGGTATTTACTGTTTAGAAATGGGAGCAGCATGCAATAGATTAAAACCATGTGTGAGTGCATCTGTTTTCAGCCTTTGAAGCCTAGGTTACACACGGTGAAATAAAGATTCGTGACGCAGTATTATATTCAGTATATAATAGGAGAGACCTTTGGAAAATTAAGGGGTCTTTTTTCTTCCTGTGAATGGAAGGAATAAAAGAATATCAACATAATCCAACAAAAAGTAGTATATGGAATGGAAGCAGAGGGAGATAGCACTGGAATAAAGAGACAAAAAATAGTACTTGAAAATTATCAGATGTCAGACCTAGTAGAACAATCCACAGTTTCATAATAGTGGCTGAGTATTTTAAATCCTATATATGAAAACAATTTAATATCCAATTTGCTTCATTTCACTAGAAGCCAGATGAGACAGCAAAATTATTGAGAGAACAAAGGCAATCTGTTAATTGTCAAAACATTATAGTGTTCTTCAGATATTAATTAACTAAATTATGAGTCAGAATACCATCATATTTTTTTCCTTAGAATATTGTGAAATTAGAGTGATTTTTTTCTTCCTATTGTTTTGAATGTATCTTTTAATTTTTTGGAAAGGAGAGTATACTGTATTTACCCCATCCCTCTGAGTTTTGGGCCTGAGCCTTTTATATACTTAATTTGAATGTAAGCAATGTGATTATGAGAAGCCCAAGCTGCTTAAAGCACCAACCTTTTGCATGGCTTTTTGGTGCCCAGAAAACCCATTGCTTATATAGAGCAAATAGTTGGGGTATGTTACGATTAGACATTCCTGCCTCACTTGGTTCATGCCTTCACTTAGTAAGAATTTATAGCTGGATCCCCTCCAGAAGTGCTATGTATTTAATTCCTAACTACTGAAGGTGTGACCTTGCATTTTAAAACACTTTTAATATTTTTTTCTTTTATCTGTACATTAAATTTGAGGACCCTTCCCCCAATATTTTTCAGAGCTATGGATTTGTTTGAAATGAATGCTTAAAAGAGTGGGCAAGTGATGATTCCATATGTGCCTCCTTTCTTTGTTGCTAAGCAAAAGAATTTATAATAATCTCTCTAGGAGAAAATCATAAAACACAGGTGAAAATTTCATACACAAGCGTGTTTCATTAATTTTAGATTTTTTTATATGTCTCTAAGAGAGTGTTGGGGTAAGTGTAAATTATATATCTTTACAATGGGGACAGATAAAGTTCATTACTTTTAAAAAGCTACAGTAAATAATAACTAAGAAATTTAAAATTTTCCCTTCATACACATTTAATAGTCCCTTATTCCAAATTGCAGTCATGTAGTTCTCTTTTAAAGAACAGATGTTGGAAACTGATACAGATGTTTTAGAACAGATACTGTACACTGACTTTATATACACTGATATATCTCTAGAAGTCTTCTATGAGTTCCTGAAAATAAGAATAAATATCAATCAGTTATAAATTTGAATTTTGGAGTAAATAAAAAATTAAAAGAAATGCTTATAAAAATATCCGTTGCTATAGTACTAAAATAATGTGTTTTCATAAGTGGTGTGGGTTATCAATTTTTACAGTATTTCGTCTTTTTAGTTAAATCAGTTTGTCTGGGGGCAATTAGAAAACTACTGTGCACTAGTACATTTTCTGCAGCTTGTCACCTTTTTTCAAGGATTAGGTAGACATTTTCCTTTAAGGGATAGCTATTGCTATCCCTTTTGCTATAAAGAAGAAATGGGTAATGCAAACTAGCTAATTTTACTTTGGTTCATAGTCAAATATCTCCTTCCAAGTACGCTGCTGTAACATAGCATTGGATGTCTTCTGGTGAATTGGGAGATCTTTAAATATTACAAGTCCTGAAGATTCAAAGTGGATCTGGCAGCTGCCCCAAATGCAGGCAGGATGGAGCCTCCCTTAAGTCTGCTGGTTCTTTCTAGCTCTGTTTGGATGATACCAAGTAATTCAAAGCAGCAGAGCAGGGGAGCAGCTAAAGTCTCTGGAGAGGAGAAAATTGCCTTACTTCGAGAAGCCACATGAGAAGAGAGTAAGATCCATAGCAAGGAATGCAATTTAAGTCCAGTGACAATATGCTTTGTGTATGGCTGTTTAGCAGTGAAGTTGTTTCTTCTTCTTCTTCGCTCTCCCTTTCCTGACTACTGAAATGGAACATCCTAAACAGTCTTTCTCTTTTGCTTGGCTTGCTTGGGCGGCAGGATGGGACCTGGGCTTCTGTGTTGAGGTAACTTCCTTTGTGAGGAAGAAGAGGGCAGAGTAGTGGGGCATCGTTTTCTTTGTATTAATTCCTATAGGATATGTTTTTACTTTTGAACTTCCCTCTCCTTTCTGGTTTACTCTTGATCTAGATTTGTTAGATTCCTCCTAACCCTTTCTAGGCAAAGTTTACAAAAGTGTGGATTTTGAACAGTATAACTGTACTTTTACAGATTGGGGATTGCTGCTGTTTTGGTTGTTTTTCTTTCTTCTTTTAAGGGGAGGAGGGGAAAGGGAAATGCCTGGGAGAACAAAATGTGATGTTTGTCAACAGTGATATGCCTTGCATCCAAATCTTCCTTGTTCTAACTTCTGAACTGAAACCAACTTGGTTCATACTCCTTGTGCCTTGGTCAAATCTTCATTGGCCCAATTTATTTACTTATTATATACTGGTAAGTAGAAAGGAGTGATCCTGGTGCTCTCACCCCACCTCACACTGTGGTAGACTATTTGACGCTTGCTTGCTTTTATTTGTTCTGAAAATTATAGAAGTAGTTGTTACAAAGGGGGTATTTGTCTTCTGTCACCCTAATGTAGGACCATATTTACTTAAGCAATTCCTTATCTTAGTTCTGAACATTGAAAACAAAGCAGTCTTATTTTGAGTCCATGAAATCGAGTAATTGTCTTAAAACACTATTGCAACTCTGATTTTCTCCAGATAAGAAGGGAGGGCAAAGGGGATCAAGAGGAAAATCACAGTAACTTTTTGTTATTAGAGAAGGTTTAAGGTGCTGAATGCTGAAAAATTCTTTTAATTCATGAACTTCTTTCTTTACAATTGTATTTGAAGGCTGTTGTCACTTATTTTGTTTGACACATGTTCAGGCAGGGATAAACTATATGTGACATTTAAACACTTAGAGATAACAAATCAGAAAACAAGCAGCAATCAGGGTAGCAAATAGACAAGTGCTTTTCTGCAATGTTTTTTACATTTTTATGTTAAGTACTATATATGTCTTAATAAGTAAAGGTTTACCAATTGGTCAGACATTATTATTCTCTATGAAGGAACAAAATATGAATGACCTTTAAAGGAATAAGATTTTCAAACTTTTCAACTGTTTATCAATAATAAATATTAGTAACCTCCCTACAGAATGAAAAAGTAGAAGGATGGTGGGAAATAGAGACCACAATTGATGTCAAATATATATAAATAAAGGGGGAAAAAAGTAGAAGGAGATCTAGAACATTCATAGAAACCCATTTTGCTCATTTTCCACATCCAAATTAACACCAGTATATTCTGTACCTTTTAATAGTGTCACTTGTTTTTCTGGATTTTTCCTCCTCTGTTACAAAAATCTACAGAAAGCGGACTTGCCATCTGATTTCCTGACAGCTACCAGAACAGCCCTCTGTCCTAATTCCTGCATCCTGAAAGCACCTTTGATTATAGAGTAATACAATAGGGAGTTGTCTATGAAAGTCCCCTTGATCGTGTTATATAATTTTGGAATATGTTGTTTGCTGTCTTTGAAGGAAGGGAAGCAACACCACCTGATTCATAGCTGTCACAAAATTATCCAAGACTTTTTGCATTCAGTTTAGCAACAGGAAGGATAGAAGAGTTACACAATTGTGTCACAAAATTATTTCTTCCTGATATGCATGGAATTTCTGCTTGAATATTGTACGCAGTTGATTCGTTTGTCAGCTGTTTGTTTGATTTGTGATTTTCTCTAAGGACTGCTCCTTATTCTCCCCCACCAACTTCATTTTGCCATTTTTCTCCCTGCCAAGTTCAAAGAGAGAAAACCCAGTGAACTTGTTGCCATTCAGCAGTAAAAAATTGCAAAAGGAATACTTTTTAAGTAGTTTTAAACTAGTTACTACTTTTTGAATCAGATATTGAGATGGCCAGGCTGCCTCTTGGCTTCATTATTTTGTCTAATTGACTGGTTGTGAATTCAGCTCCACACCAATATACTTCATTCTAAAAGCAAGGCTTTGTTTTATTCTGGGTATTACCTGGTAACCAGTCAATTAAGAACATTAGTGGAACTCTGAAGGGAAAGAAGTTCTATAATCTCTCTGGAATCCAATTGGACTGGTGCCAGTTATTATATCTTGGGAAAGAAAAGGAGGAATCAACCAATTAGAGAACAATTTAGAATTCTTGAGAAATCAACAGTAAAGTACAAATCTTTATTCTGAAGAGCAGCTATGATTAATTGAAGGATAAAGAACCTAAAAGAAAAGTGTGACTTTGACTGGCTCTCATATTCTAAACAATAAATGTCTAGAGCATCATTAATTAAATAGAGATATTGAAAGCAGGTACTTGATCTCTGTATTATAAATGATCAAAGTTATTTATAACAGACTTTCTCAAATTGTAAATAACACAAAAAAGGCTTTTAGGATTTTGTTCAAACATGGCTCTGCCATTAGGAATTATATAACTTAATAATAACACACATTTCTCTTAAAACCTTTTTTTTTTCCCACACCGGTAATTGGGGGCACTTAATGATCTCTAAATTGACATTGCTAATTTCCTATAGTCACTCTGGTGTGCTATTCCTAAATAAATAATAACTCCTAAATAAAGTTGAAAGTCTTTACAGTGTAATGACAGACTAGCATGAATATGGTGATTTTGGGTGTATGAGCATTTAATACTGAGTTGCTGTAGAAGAGGTGTAAACAGATATCAATAAAATTTAGTCAATTGAGTGAACATTTGGTTTCTGGATACATCTTTTCTCTTTGAGGGGGTCTAAGATGTTATGATTACAAAGTAGCTGTTTAAATCTGGTTTCATGAAATAGTTCTGTTAACAATTTGTGGACCATAGTCTCCAGGCAGTGGAGTTATTTGATAGGACCTCTAAGTCCATTAGGACTGAGCATTCTAGCTGACCATGTCATTTACATATACATGATTCTCTTCCAAAAGCACGTAGATGCTGGTGCAGTTAAAATACATTCAAAGGTGTGGAATTCTTAGTAGCTTTCTATTAAGCTACTGTTCTTTACTTACTGTAGTTGCCTGAGAAGAGGTGAAGGGCTTTGGTTCTTACAGTGCAGAGCCTTTATGAATTTTTTTTTAAAGATTTATTTATTTATGCATACAAGAGCTGGGGTACAGATCAGAGGTGTGGGCAGTGAGAGCACCCACCAGAGACAGAGTAGGGAGAAGAACAGGCAGATTGACTGAAACAGATTGACTGAGGAGTGGGCGAGGCAGGAAAGGTCTGCTGCGCCATGTGGGTCCCCTCCCTGGCCAGCAGCAGGGAATGAACTCATGCTGTAGTGGCCGTGGTTTGCTTCACAGTGCATTGCTTAATCCACTGCACCACCAGGGAGGATCCTTTATGAAGTTTTTTGATCAAACTAGGTCTTAATAATTAATAAAATTTATGAAACATTGCTGTAGAGAACTTCTCTAATTGTTCTGCTTTTTTATTTTTTAAAAAAATTTATTCACTTATGCATACAAGAACTGGGGTACAGGCCAGAGGTGCTGGGGGTGGGAGTGAGAGGATTCACCCGACACAGAGTAGGGAGCAGAACAAGCTGATCTATTGAAATACACTGCTGATAGGAGCAGGGACCTCCCTGGTGGGTGCAAGGGGTTAAGTCGCAGAACTATGAGGCTGTCCACAGCCACTACAGCAGGAATTTGATACCTGACCAGGAAGTGACCCACGTGGCATAACAGACCTCTCCTGTCTAACTGTTCTGTTTTAAACTCCTGCCATTAGAATGTTTATTATTACCTAAAAGAACATAACAAAAAAAGTGAATTTTTCAGGGTAAATGGAGAGGAGGGCAGAGAGAAGTGAGGTCAGTGAGAAGATCCCTTACTGAATCCCAGATTATTGTCTCTACCAAGTAGCATTTTCCTTTTCCTTTGACTCCATTCACACATAAGTTCCACCCCAACTCCTGCTTCTGGCAAGTACACATCTGTTCCCTATATCCATGAGCTTGTTTTTTGTTGTTGATGTGGGTTGTTCTTTAAGATTCTGCATATGAGCGAGACAGATCATACAGTATTTGTCTTTATCTGTCTGGTTTATTTTACCTAGCATAATGCTCCTAAACTATGTGTTGTTACAAATGGCAAGATTTCCCTTTTTATGCCTGAATAATATTCCATTGCACATGTATATATACATGAAATTATATATATGTGTGTGTCTCTATATGTAGTTATGTGTGTGTATTTGTAACTGTGTGTGTGTATAGTTACACACACAATTTCTTTATCCATCAATAGAAACTCAGGTTGTTTTTGTATCTTGGCTGGTATAAATAATGCTGTATTGAACATGTGATATATATGTCTCCAAGTTAGTATTTTCATTTTCTTTAGATAAATACTCAGCTGTGGAGTTATTGGACATATGGTAAATCTATTTTTAATTTTTTTGAGGAACCTTCATATTGTTTTCTGTACCAGTTTACATTGGTGCACCAGTGGCTGCACCAATTTACATTTCCACCAACAGTGCACAAAGATTCTTTTTTCTCCTCTTCTTCCCCAACACTTATTTCTTATCTTTTTGATAATAGCCATTCTAATAGGTATGAGGTAGTATTTTATTGTCGTTTGACTTGTATTTCCCTGATAACTAGTGATGCTGAACATCTTTTCATGTATCTACCAGCCATCTGTATGTCTTTGTATGAAAATATCTATTCAGATCTTCTCTTCATTTTTCATATTTTTTTTTGCTGGTGAATATATGAGTTCCTCATTTATTAATGCCTTATTAGAAAAATGATTTACAGATATTTCCTTTGGTTGCCTTTTCATTTTGTTGATGATTTCCTTTGCTGTGTAGCCAAAATACAAGTGTGGAATTTTGTCTCTACCATTTGAAGCCATTGGAGGCAGGGCTAGGAATGGGGACTGCTAGGCAACACTGCACAAAGCCAGGGGACAGGGGAAGCCATGACAAGATGGGTGCACCCTAAAGTTGGGACACACAGCAGCCCTTCTTTCAGCCATGTGGTTGGAAATAGCTTACATTTTAATTTCTGCTTATATTTCAGCTCCACAAACATTTGAGCATATTCCATATACCAGGTAGTATCAGATAAAAGAACACATTTGATTCTGGTCTATATTCTTCTTGTTAGAGGTACACCTAGACATTAGGTGTAGACAGCAGTATTAACACCAATTCCAAGTGAAAGGGCACTCACTTACTTGTGATACCAATTCTGTGACTTTTATTCTGCTTCCCTCCTGTAAGTTATTTCTAACTTAAGTCCTTTCATATGAATTTTGTGACTTTACTTTTACAATTGAGAAAGTTATGTTAGGAGATATGCAATAGCTTTACCTTTTAAGTCCCTCAGCTGCTACCTAGTAGACCAGGATAGCTGTGGCTGTGACTGCTGGTTCAGTAGCTTAGGTATTCATTATGTCGCATTAAGAGGGTGACAAAAAAATAAATAACAAAATGTACACATATTTGTCTTAGTGTGCTTAGGTAGAGAGTAGGCATTAACATTTCTTTATTTAGGAGACTAGGAACAGAACTTAAGGTATGTATTTTATCATAATCTACTGTAAAAGACTGAGCTCTCACACTTGCTGCTGGTTTCTTATGAAAAGGTGCCTTCTTGGGAGTGGTGATCCAAATGGAATCCCTGAGGGAACTTTTCCAAACTGGCTTGTTCTTTTCCTTGACTCTGATTCATCAGGTCTGTCATGGCACTTAAGCATGTGTAGTCCCAGGGTGATTCAGATGAATAGCTCTCCCTCCTTACCCCCAATTTCAATCCACTGTGAGCCCCACTTTGGAGAGAAATCATATTTAAATTCTAAGCTATTGGAAGCCATTTACATGGCAAGTTCCTATCAAGCATCTGCTATGGCACTATTTTGGGCAGTTGGAAAACACCTGGGAATAAAATCAAAGACAACTGGCCTCATGCAGCTCATTCTCAAATAATTACCAGACATCTTTGAATGCCTGTTTATTATTTTATTTTGAAGGATGATAATTCAGAAGAAGATTCAGTGCCCTAAATATTAACAGGAGAAAATAGGATCTGAACCTTTTGAGAAATAATCAAGGTGACATTAAATTAGAGTGCATTCTTTATTAGGGCTCAATAAAGTCATCAGAATTTATGTAAATATGTGATTATAGTTGATGATAGGTATGTGTGCTTGGATTTTGGGTGTTTGGATTTTGTAAACAGTTTTTAAGAGTGACTTGTCTCTTGGATTTTCAATCATTTACTCACAATTTAGCTTATGATCCCTAGGGATTTCATAAACTTGTCTTGATCTTTTGTGTTCATGCCAGTGGAGAGCAACTTCTCAAACTCATTTTTTACTTTGGGGCCAGACCTCTGATTCTTTATGTTTATTCACTGTTTTTTAAAAAAAATATGCTTCCTGAAACATTTCTTTTAATCAAAAATTTTTTGTAGGGTAGATGAATTTTAATTTACACTCTTGGGCTTTTTTCTAGATTACTTAGAATCTTTCTTCCATCTGTCAGTCTGTTTTTCCACTTTTCTTTCCATTTTGCTACCCTTTTTTTTTTTTTTTAACCAACTTTGGACAGTTTCATTTGGACAAAAACTATGCCTACTTTTTTAAAACTTAAAAAACTGCCATTAATCAGCAGTATCATAACATCCTCTTAAGGCAAGTTATCTTGTTGCTCTGTCCTCTAAATAAATGCAGCATCCAGAGTCAGAGGCCTCTGGCAGGATAAAAATAGCCTTCCTGCTCACCAGTTTCTTGTTAGGTTTACTGGCAGTAGGAAATCTTTTGAATTCCTTAATTGGGTCAGCAATTTGCTGGTTTCTCTCTAGACATTTCCCTCTGCTTGATTTCTGCAAGATCTAATTTTTTTAGATCTTGCAAATTTGTACCTGCCCAGAGTTAAAATAAGACCAGTCCTTCTTCTGATGAAACCTTAAATGATCTGTAGAGACATAGTCCTGTCACTTGACTTATCTGATAACTTTTTTTTTTTTTTTTTGCTGGTATTACAGTTTGTTTCAATCACAATTGAAAAACTAAATTTGAATTGTTGGTTACAAAAAGAAAATCCTTTCTGGCTTTATTAAAAGGAAGAAAATTTAAAGTTGAATTTTCAATTTTTATTTCCTAAAATGCTTCTGCTACTTTGCCATTTTAGCTGTTACAAAAATAGTTAGATTTTTTTTTTCTCTATTCTCCCTCAGAAAAAAATTAATCTCCCTTTTTCTAACCAACACTAGCAAACTCATTTTCCTGAAGTTGAAAAATCCCCCAGATGGCCACTCCCTTCTCCAACATTCTAGTCTGGGTCTTATTTGGCTCAAAGGAATCCTTCCTCTTTTTTGTTTTTCCCCTCTGACAAGAGGAAAATTGTTGATTATCTCTGGATTAGAGTTGAGGAAGGGAAAGGAATTAATATGAATTGAATACCTTCTGTATACTCAGGAACTTTTCTGGCATTCTGCAAAAAGTATCTTATGATTTTCTCACAAAAGCTGAGGTTCAAAGAAGCTAACTCGGCCTAGGTCACAAGATGGAAATGGTCTGACTCTACCCTTTTCGTTGCATATTCTATGGTAGAGAGGTCACCAAGTGCTGGTTCTGTATCATCTGTTCTTTCAGCTTTTATTAGTTAATTGAGCATCTTTTCTGCTTTGAATTCTGGGATGCAGGATCCCAAATCTCTCTAAAGATCTTGCCCTAGAGAAAGATATAGTTTTGAAACAGGTAATTAAAATGTACTAATAAGTATTAGGGTGTTGTAGGTGGCATGTAGGGTTATCTGAACCAGAGACACAGTGGCTTTTAACAGGAGAACTTCCCTGAATGTGATGCCTAAGAGAGGAGCTACCTAGGCAACAGGGTGGAGACTTGAGTGGTGAGTCTTTGGGGACAGACCCAAAAGTAAAAGTTAATGGACTAGTAGAGGTCTTGAATGTTCAGTGCACCTAAAGGGCAACAGAAAGAGATGAACCTGGAGAGATGAGCAGGGGGATGAATTCAAGTATGTTTATAAGTCTTGGTTTTTAAACTGAAAACTGAATCTACCTCAGATACATATATATATGTATAGGATACATATATATAATAAATTATTTAAAATTAATATATTTTAATCACTACATGGTAGCGCACATTGAGCCAATTTTTACTACTTCATATTGATATGTGTTCAGCATTTGTATAAACATGAAGTTGGTATTACAAAACGGACTCATTTACACATTTCTTAAGCTTTGCCATGTGTAGTCCAGGTCCCCACAGCGCCATCTTGCTGCAAGTCTCAGGCAGTGTTGGTGAAACAGCCGATGAGGAAAGGCAGGTGGAACATCTCCTCTTTTGCAGGAGAGCTTTGATTTATACTTAGCTGTGAACCAAATAAAATGAGCAGGAGCAGAGGTAGGAGGAGCATCTCTAGTTAAACAGCAACAAGTGTATGTGTATGTGTATGTGTATGTGTATGTATGTTTGAGCTAATTAGAAATAGACCTAAGCCTATACTTACCTATACCTATTATAAATTTTTAATGGTATTTATTAGATAAGCCTCTTTTTTTTTTTAGTTTTTATAGTGTGAATTAGTCAAAAAAGTTAACTCAGAATTTCATACTGATTGTCACTTTATAGGACTACATGGTTATATTATGGACAACCTTCCAGGCTTATCTCCTTATTAGTCCTTGGCCTACTTCATGTGACCAGCAATGCTGGCATAACTGAAAAGAAGAAGGTCATAATATGAAATCTAATAGCACTGTTAAACATTTGATATTTTTCAGTGTTTGTATGTATTTTAAGTGGCAACGTTTATTTTATCATTTCCTACTGAATCATTAGTACCAATATCTGAGTTACTTTTTAGATAATACCTTTTATTTCATCTAATTTTGAAAGTTTATATATATATATATACACATACACACATACACAGGTAACACAGTGCGTTGTTTCTTTTTAGTCTTTTCTCTTGCCATGTTGATTAGATTACTTTAGTTAGAATCTTCTAAAAAAATGATGACATACAGGGGCCTCCCTGGTGGCGCAGTGGGTTGAGCAACGCACTATTAAGCAAACCGCAGTCACTGCAGCACGAGTTCGATCCCTGCTGCCGGCCAGAGAGGGGACCCACATGGTGCAGCAGACCTCTCCTGCTGTGCCCGCTGCT
>JAGFMF010011606.1:1138457-1185734 GCA_019455555.1 Galemys pyrenaicus | reverse complement strand
CCCCGCTCTGTCTGTGGTGAATCCTCTCACCCCCCCACACCTCTGACCTGTACCCCAGTGCTTGTATGCATAAATAAATAAATCTTTAAAAAAAAAATGATGACATACAGTTCTTTTGAGTACCTCCTTCACCAACAACTCTTAGTCATTCTGATTGGTAGATATTGGTTCTCTCTACCTCACAAATACCTGGCATTGAATTTCCTTGTTGGAGTATGAACTTTCCTAGGCTATAAAATTTGGTGGTGTAGTTCGGCAGTTACACTGTATCAGTTGCCTATATTTGGCTAGGTTGAGTCATGTCACCAAATATAGTCTATGCCTTCTGCAAGATGTATGCCAGACTTCTGGCTCCAAATGCCACAGCTGGCCTCCAGAGACTACTACTTTTCTTGTCATAATGTCCCTTCAGATTAGTGACAGCTGATCAGGCAGTATTTCTTTACAATACAGTCAATTCTGAGAACCCCAAAAGACTGAATTTTTTCCCACCAAATAGGTTCTGTTCTGAAATCCTAATGTCCTAATTGTCCTCCTCCTCTGAGAAATTTTCAGTTTTCAATGTGTCAGATCCTGGCATGTGTTTATAGATAGATGAGTTAACAAAAAACAACCACACACACAAACACACACACACACACGCCACCTTACATTCACATTGGATACCTCAGCCTTTTAAATTTGACTTCGTTCTATTTATTTGTGAAATGCTGGTGTTTTAAGTTCAGAATGAGCATATTGAATACTTAACTGAAAGACTCAGGTTAACTTTGTTTAAAAAAACAAAAACAAAAACCAGCAACTCTGGTTTCTAAAGGGGGAATTATGTATAACTAATAAGAATGTTAGCTAGAAGCTGACATGATTATATAAGAAGGTTGTCTGTTTTGACATAGTTAGAAATAAAATTAGGGGAATTAATCTAAAAGGATTTCCTTTTTGGGTGAGGTGCCCTAAGAAAAGGTGACTCTGAAACAAACAAAAATTTGGAAACTGTCTTCCACTGGAAACAGAGAGGAGAGACACTTTCTCAGACAAGAGGGTTGGGGTGTTATCAGTAATTCTAACCATGGAATAGAAAATTCAGAAATGCCAGTGTAAATAGGTGTTCGTACAGCAGCGAGGATAGTAATGCAGAAATGACAGGAGAATGCAGACACTGAAAGGATTTTAAGTGACTTTAAAGTCCCATGACATTTATAATAGGAACTTCTGGAAGATTTCCAGAAAGGAAATGATATGTGTGATCCATAAAAGATGTCATGAATGGATGACTCTAAATATTTTAATAATAGAAAGAATTACAGAAGGATAGGAAAGACAGGTTAGAGAAGTGTTATGAAAGGTTTTTCAAAGGTTATTTTTAATGTCATTGCTTCAATTTGAAAATTTGAAGTAGAAAGTATTGATTGCTTAACAAAGTCACAGGTATATTTGCTACTCAGAGTTCAAAATGATTCCAGCCTGGCAGGAATTATATAACAAGAGCAGGTCAAAAATTAAAAACAAGTATCACTTTCAGAGTTAAATGATGAAGTTTAGCTTGCCAGTGATGCTTCAGTGTTCTATTATGCTAGCTGAAGGATAGAATTTCTGTGTTTAGAAGTCTAAGGAGCAAAGAAATTGTCAAAGGTTACATACCTTGGGAGTGGAGAGTGGGATTTCCTTAGGTATGCTTTGAGGCAAACTCTGAGAACAGAGTTAAGGGACATTTTTGTCCCTATCAAGTTGAAATATTCTTATCTCTCTCTCCTTTAAAGGTACCCAAGGTGGGTTTCTGATAAGGTGAACTTCATTTGTTAAACGGGACCAGCCAGGTTGGCAGTTTGTCATTCTCATTGTTCGTTATCCTTCCTTGGTATCAAGTAAGAAGTGTTATAATTCATGTTTGGAACAGGCAGAGTTTTTATTTGTTAACATTAAAATATCTTCTTAGAAATAACAAAGCATTTCCTCCTAGCTTCAGTTAATACAGTTAAATATTTTTGTTTCTGTGTTGCCTTATATCATCTTAAAACAAGTTTTAAGGTATATAAACATGGCACATGGGTAGCTCTGTTAGTCTTTATAAGAGGGTTTCACAGCTACAAATGTATACATGTGTTCTATTGCAGATTGTACTATTTTGCAATACTATTGCAGCTACTGCTTTGAGTTTACTGATAGGAAACAGTATTCACTCCCTCCTAATTTTTAACAGTTAAGGTCATGTTCTTAGTCTAGCATCCCGAGTCTATGTTAAAAAAATGTACTTGTGACAGGCCATGTGTTCTGGGCTAATAATGAAAACAGTTCAGGGGGAATTCACTGAATTTGGATACTAGGTTTGTGTACATTAGCATCAAATAATGAAACTAATGTTTAGAAAGAAGTTGTGATATCATTAAGTTTTAGTTCCTACTTCATCTCCATATTTACTTCTACTCCATAAATAGGAATAAGCTGTATTTTTAAGTGGGATAATTAGCACATTAATAATTTTAAAAATCCTTGTATTTGGTTTCTAATTGTAGGATTAGATTTTGTTTCTAATCAGATTAGAGTCTTATTAGATCAGAATTTGTTTCATATTTAACTCTAGTTTTGGATATGGATTAATTGAAGCTATTAGCAATTGAGAACTCAATGCCCTGAGTTCTTTTCTGTGGAGACTATTTCACAGAAGGATTTTAAGAGAGTGAAGGACTAGTGTCCCTCTTGTAAATATGTGGCCATTGGTTTCATAGGACCGCATATTGGCTAGTTCTGGTTCCTGTATTGTTCGGTGGAACTAAAAGCTAGTCTTCTTGACATCTTAGGAGGCTTGCCCCAGTTTCACGGCATAGAAGAACCTCTGCTTTGGAGAATATGTTGTGTGTCTGTGGGGTGAGATGTTAGATTGTTATTTCCTAATGCAGTGTTTGTAAATCATAAGTCAATTTTAAATTTTCATATTACTCCTGATATACATAGTGCTGCATTGCATAGATATTATTTTTTTAAGATTTATTTATTTATGCATACAAGAGCTGGGGTACAGGCCAGAGGTGTGGGGGGTGAGAGGATTCACCAGAGACAGAGTGGGGAGCAGAATAGGCAGACTGACTGAAACACACTGCTGAAGGGAGCAGTGGGTGAGGCAAGGAGAAGTCTGCCATGCCATGTGGTTCCCCTCCCTGGCTGCCAGCAGGTATCGAGCTCGTGCTGCAGTGGCTGCGGTCTGCTTCATAGTGTGTTGCTTAACCCATTGTGCCACCAGGGAGGCCTCTGCATAGATATTAATGACCATGTTCCTTTGTCCCCCTTTCCTTAGATTACTAAGACATGTTGAGGGGCTCTACCATTTTTACAAAGGTGGTTGTAGTGAGCATGTGGAATAGGAGAGGCTTAAAGTATGTTGCCATCATGACTTTTATAATTTATAGCACAGAATTAGGTACATAGTAAACACTCAGTAAGTATTTGTGGTTCAGATACCTCACTTAACATGTACAAAACTAAATGTAGTATCTTATAATAGAGATATTCCACTGCCATTTCTCCCATTTATTTGTCATTTCCACTTTGGAAGATGACACATCCTCCAAAAATTTTAGTGTCATCACAGATTCTTTTGATTGACATTTTGAGTGCCAATTTTAGGTTCAAAACAAAGCAAATGCCTTCAAAACCCCAGCATTTATTGAGTGCTTCTTAAATGCTCTGGGCATTGTGCTGCTTATGTGCGTTGATATTTTCTGTCATGTATAAGTAATACATGCTTTTCTTTGCTGTCTCTACTGATTTGCCACAATTTGAATTTAAACCCATAAACGTGTCTAAACGTATAGGTCTAAGGCTAGCACTGTTTTTTGAGTCACAGAGAAAACTATTACTGCTAATTATATAGCCTAAAAAGCACCAAAAACCTATGCATATGAAAAAAATTCCATTTATGGAGCACAGAATATGAATATGGTTATTCTGAGTTGGTATTAGAACAAAATGCTATAAAGAAAATAACTTTGGATGGGGATTGAAAATTAGAATGATCCAATAGTTAAATATAAGAGTTATTTTATTTTTCCACTTTCCAACTTCTTTTTTGAATGTGAACATGCTGATTGTTGTGTCCTCTGACTCGTTGTGTCATTAGCACAGCAAAATTTTTCCCATAGTCTAACTTTTTAAATACCTTACCTATTAAAGTGACTAATTCAACTCTATTATTGAATACATTTAAACCTTCTATGAAGAAAATAAACTTAGTAACGGCCTTCTTTTACCTTCAGGTCGTCTAAACTATTCATACCCAGGATCCGATAGCTCTCTGCTTATTAATGGTAAGTGATGATTAATTTACCCCAGACTAGCAAGTTAGTACTAGGTGAAAGAATATTGTAGTTATGCTTCAACAAGTGGAGAAATGGCACTAATTTGTTCTGTAATGATAATTGCAAGTCACTACTGATCTCAGCTGTTTTATGAATAATTATTTTTTCCTCCAAACTGTAGTAGGAACTGTTTTTAACTTTGAGAGCCAACTGATTCTCTGTCTTAAAATTGGTGACAAAGAGAATAAATGAGTAAACCAAACCATTATGGTACAAAATGATGACTTTATCTAACATTACCTTATGTAGAGTGACCTTTGAAATGTCAACATAAAAACCATTTCCAGGTAGTCAGAAAATGTTCCAGGGCAGAGGGAAGGGTAATCGGAGATCTAAGACCAAAAAAAGCAGCCCCAAACCACAGTGCTTAATATTGTAAAGGACAAGGTCATTCACTGTTTGCTGTCTAATGAAAACAAGAAAAAGAAGTTTTACTGGCCCTTATAGTATCTTCAGTAGATTCTTCTTCCCTATTCTAAATATTATCAATGTGCTATTGAGTTCTCTTTTTAAAGTCCATATGCTGAAGAAAACTAAATTTTCCAGGCAAAGAGGAGACATTTACTCAGAGAGCAATTAAAGAATTAAAACCTGTCTGTTTTGGGCCTCCCTGGTGGCGCAGTGGGTTAAGCAATGCACGATGAAGCAAACCACAGCCACTGCAGCATGAGTTCGATCCCTGCTGCCGGCCAGGGAGGGGATCCACGTGGTGAGGCAGACCTCTCCTGCCTCGCCCACTGCTGCCCTCAGCAGTGTGTTTCAGTCAGTCTGCCTGTTCTGCTCCCCACTCTTGTCTGGTGAACCCTCTCACCTTCCACAATTCTGGCCTGTACCCCAGCTCTGTGTGCATAAATAAATAAACCTTAAAAAAAAAAAAACCTGTCTGTTTTATAGTACTATAGTTTAAAATAATTGGGTGGGATAGAGAGATCTTGTTTACTTTTCTTCTCATTTACTATTTAACATGAGTTTCAAGTTTGTGTCTTTATAATGCATACATTACTTCTTTTCTGAAATTCGTTGAGAGTCTCATTACCTCTAAGAAATATTCTTGACTAAATAGCTACATTCTCATCTTTCCAAAAGCAAAATCAAACAAACAAAAAAACCCTTCTGGTATTTTTTGTTATACCCCCAAGATATACCATACCTTGTCTATGGTATATTGTGAATGTGTAACAGGGCGATCACCAGGAAAGGGGGAAGTTCCAGAATCCAGGTTCCACCCTAAGTGGGTGGAGCTGAGCAGGGATAAGAAGATGTTGGAGAGAGGAGATAGGAGGACAGAAGGAAGGGAGGAACACAGAAGGAAGCAGGATGGAGAGCAGCAAGGAGGCGTGGAGGAGGCACATGGAGCAGAGGGGCATGTGAAGAAATTGCACTTGCTTTTTGGTCTTGGACTGGTTGAAACAGATGTGGGTGAGAGACCCATGGGAAGGTTAACAATGACAGCTTTCATCTTGATTTTGATTTTGCTTTTTTCCTCCCAGATTTGTCTGACTCTTTCTGACCCTTTTCTGTGGGTCTCCACTGAAAGAACTTTTAGACTTGTGGCAGGCTTTGGGGCCTTGCTTTGGGCCAATCCTATTTGGCTGGACTTTTAAAAACCTCAAGGAGATGGGTAACTTTGGATGCTTAACTTAGTCACTATGTTCTTTGTCCTTTCTGTATTGTACCCTAATTGTATAAAGTTCCTTTCCACTAAAGGCCTTATATGTTTGTCTTGATGCAGCAGATGGCAGAACCCATTTAGAGAGAGCAGGTTTTGGGGGTCCCTGCCCTGTAAAAAATGGAAATTTTAAAATTATTTTTGTGACTATATCTTTATGGTAATGTTTGACATCTGTGTTCTTGTTGAACACATGATTGTTGAGACAGGAAAAGTTGGAAGGATATTTGATTTGTGTGAATTATAGGGTGCGTCAGATCCTCTGGAGACTGCACAGTCTGTAAAAACCTCACTTGTTCATTAGGCTTCATGCTACAGCTGCCAGAAATAATGCTGAAATATAATATTTCAGCATAAATATGTGTAGACTGAAAACCAAAGCCTGTGGTGACAATGGCATCAGGATAAGGTGGAGTAATACAAGGGTTGCTGTTGTTGCAGGATTTTAGCTTTTCCTGTGGAACAGGTTCTAGAATCAGGTCCCTGTGCTGGACTTAACAGCGAACCAATATTTGAGATACTGCTCTGTGGTCTTAAGCAAAGTGATCAACTCTTCTTTGTCACAATTTTCTCATTCAGTTGCTAAATTAAATTAGATCAGTTGCCCCTGGAGTCCATCTTTGTTGAAGTGAGAAAAATAAACACTCTACAGTAGGTTTTCCTTAAAGATTAAGTTCACTTAATTTTTTTGAAGTCTATTATTATTGATTGTTTACTCCTCCCCTCCCCCTGTTAATATTCTTTGTTTTATGAATACTTTTTAATGACATACAGTTGGTAAAAATATAAAGGTAACTTCCCCCCAGTGATGTATATTTTGAAACTTTACTGGTTTGTAGACACTAGCAAGGGACTAAATGGTTTTTACTTTGCATACATGTAAATTTAGTTTGTTAGTAAAATACACTGTCTGAGGTTAATGTTATCTCAGACTGAAAGATAGGAAGATAAAGAAACAAAGAAATGTCAAAGAGGTCAAAACTGGGGTTCCTGAGTCAAGACCCTAGAGCTTGGGGTTTTGACTGCCATGATCTCAGATCTGATATTAAGCTTTGAAAAACCCCAGAACTTGATATTGTCAGATTTGATCAAGTATTAGTTCTTAATAACTAGCCAGCAAGGGCAAGATGCCAATGAATGCATTTATAATGATGACTAAAACTTCTAGATAAGACAAGATTCTAGAGTTGATTAATAACCATTTTCTCTCCAAAGCCAAATCCATATTCCAACATAAGGTTGCTTTAAAGTCAAATTAAAGCAAGGTGGAGAGATGTTGAGATCACTCATTCACATTGCTCTAGGTATAGTTATTGTCCGTTTTCTTTTTTTAAAGATTTATTTATTTATGCATACAAGCACTGGGGTACAGGCCAGAGGCGTGTTGGGGGTGAGAGGATTCACCACAGAGAGCAGGGAGCAGAACAGGCAGATCAACTGAAGTACACTGCTGAGGGGAGCAGCAGGCACAGCAGGAGCGGTCTGCTGGGCCATGTGGGTCCCCTGCCTGGCCGGCAACAGGGATCGAACTCGTGCTGCAGTGGCTGCAGTTTGCTTCATAGTGCTCCACTGCGTCACCAGGGAGGCCCTATTGTCCATTTTCTTAAGTCATGTTTATGAAACATCTTCTGTGAAGAATTGTTTAAATTTGGTAAGTTTCTCTCCTTCATGTATTGCTTCTTAATCTTAATCTTAATTTTATTTTCACTTGAACACAGGTTTTAGGGATAGCCCTGTTTCAAATATAATATGAGTTCATTGTGCTTGATGAAGATAAATTAGGAGTCACAAATACTATCAACTGGGGATTGTGGTAAAGACTAAATACATGTAAATCACCTAGCGTAGCACCTGACACATAATCAAATGGAAATAGTAAAAGTGTGTGTTTTTTAAATTAAAACTATTAGTATTGAAGATATATAAGGAAAAGGAATTAAGATGGTTTGTAAAAGTTGCCAGTGTTTGAACATGCTGTTTTAGTCTATTATTAAAATAGGTAACCTAAAATGTTCACTTTTCACTACAGCCCCCTTGCATTTTGTACAACCTTTTCTTAAAGCAGAAAATAAAAGCCTACTACATTGTGTTGCTTTATATTCATTATTCAATTTTTAGACTTTAAGGAAAACTAATGAAAAGCTGTTCCCTGTCCATCATAAATAGTCTATTTAGGTTTTTAAAAAGCTTTAAAAAAGTGATTATTTAGTCACTCTGCTTTCTTTCAGCTCTGACTTTCTGAGCTTTTTATTTCAAGTCTCCTTTGAGGTGAAAGCCCTTTCTCAGTCTATAAAAATATGGAAGAACTATTTACTCTCTCACATGAATATTTTAATTTTGACTATGATTTTTATTATATAACTTGTTTTGAAATTTTGAAGCAATCGCAAAACTTTTTGGAAAGAATCTGAGTTTAAATCCTAAGTAAATAAAAAGAAAGAAGATTCAACATAGTCTACCAGTTCAGCAGTTTTTATTGGAATACTGTTGGAATTTGCATGTATAAAAAGATAAAAGGGGCTTACTCATCCAGCAGATCAAATTACTTTTTACTTTTTTTTATTTTTGGGCTATGCTCAATCATCAGTTTTCCTACTAGGCAGTGACCTTTCAGTACCACTCACAACTTTAAATGTTGCTGGTACAATTCAACCAATAATAATTGATAACTGTGCTAACAGCCTCATAGTGCACATTAAGGAATTTTTCAATTTATTGCTGTATTGTTGTAACGATTTTGTTAAGAGGTATTTTGGGGGAAAATCCTTGGATTTAAATGTATTAAAAACCCCTAAATTTTCTAGCTACCTATGGGATGCTATCTGATTTTGCTAGGGTTGCTATACCAAATACCACAGACTGGGTGGCTTAAACAGAAACTTATTTCTAGTCTCGGAGACTGGAAATCTGAGATCAAGGTGTCAGCAGAATTGATTTCTCCTGAAATCTCTGCCCTTGGCTTACATGGCTGTCTCTTTTCTGTCTTCATATGATTTTTTTCATGGAAGCATGTGTGTGTGTTCCTAATCCCTTCTTGAAAGGATAACAGTCATATTGAATAAGAGCCTCCCCAGTGACCTCATTTAACTTTAATTATCTTTTTAAACACCCTGTTTCCAAATATAGTCACATTCTGAGATTCTGAGGGTTAAGGCTTCAGCATATGAAATTTGAGGAAAGGATATAGTTCATCCCATAGTAGAGACCTTTTGCTAAAAAACCTAATGTAATAGGTATATAGTTAGAGAAATTACGTTTTATGATTATGAAAAACAAAGACTGATACTTACTCAGTTTCTCAGCTAACTTAGAAAAGAGTGCTGAACATAGGTTCTTTTTACCTCATATTCCTTTGGTGTGTCTTGGTTTAACTCTGAGATGAACGTCATATTAAAACATTACTTTCCCTTTTCCCCACCTTGAAACTTTACCTAGAAAAATTAACATGCAGCCATCATGCCATGTATGAAAGTACTTGGGCATTGTCCTTTTTTCCCCAACCTCTCCATATCCCTGCGTTAGCCCTTAGTATTGATGCTTCAAAATGTTAAAAAATAAACATTGTGATAAGGAAAATTACAGAACCTCAAAATATATTAGGTTTTTTTTTTTAAAGACTTATTTATTTATGCATACAAGAGCTGGGGTATAGGCCAGAGTCCAGGGAGGTGAGAGGATTCACCAGAGACAGTGGGGAGCAGAAGAGGAAGACTGTCAAACACACTGCTGAGGGGAGCAGCGGGCAAGGCTGGAGAAGTCTGCTGCACCATGTGGGTGCAGGGGAAGGAATTGACCCTGTCCGGTAGCAGGAATCCAAATTGTGCCGCAGTGGCTGCAGTTTGCTTCATAGTGCATTGCTTAACCCACTGTGCCACCAGGGAGGCCCAAAATATATTATTAGGTCTTAACAAACTCATGTATGTATTTTCTCTTGTGTGTAGATGTCTCTCTTTTAGAAGCATCATCTACAATATTTGCTTGTGCCACAGGAGGAGATTAGTAAGAAATCTTCTAAAGATTAGCATAGAACAACATCTCTTAATTGTAGTTCTTTGGGATGAAAGGAGTAAGATTGTTTGCTTAAAGCTGGGGTTTGGGGACACATCTGTGAAAAGGGAGGGTATAATTTACCAAAGAGAAATGTAAGTTGTAGCCACTTAATTTGTAAATGTATAGAACATGTCACTAAGTTGCTGCAATAGGAGTTTGTTGAAAGATTCCTTTGTGAAAAAGATAGTATGAAAATATACTGTAAATTCTAGAGTGCTGTACAGTTGTTGGCTTTAGTTATGGCAAACTGAGAGTAGTTGTTGCAGATCAACCTCAGACTGTATAGATGAATTAACTTTTGAGAAAGGGGTAGTTATTGAGCATCTGACTGAGAATTATATCTACATAAAGATACATATATCTATATATATCTTGTTATTTTCTCCTCAGCTCTATTTTTATAAATAAGAAACTGAGGACTAGGGATATATAGAAACTTGAGTTATAGTCTGTTCTCTTCTCTAAGATTACTCTTTATACACAAAGTCTCATATTTTTTTTTATATCTTACCAGTATTCTTTGTTGTACCTACAAGCTAATCAAAACAAGCCAGGGTGTTTAGAAATTCTATTAAGCATATATCTAAAATAATTTTGTGACAATGACCCTATTAAGTTAGGGGTTGATTTATTTAAAAAAAAAAAAGTTTTTTTGCATCTTTGTTGAATCGTATGTGAAAACTTTGTCTTTGTGAAAACTATCTTCTTTTTGATTCTAACATCTTTACTTTTTTAACTCTCATCCTTTGACTTGTATCTTTTTAGTGAATTTACTAGTTTGACTAATTTTCCCACATACAAACTTTTCGTCCTACTGGAAGAATCAGTCATTTGATGACATCATTTTGTCAAGCCCTCTCCCCTTTCCCCTTTTCAATATGGATGCCATACGAGGTAGATGAAGAGCTTGAGGTAGCCAAAGTAGCCACAGTAGGATCAGTTCTTTCACTGCTTGCTAAAACCTAGTAATATTTTCTCTCTCATAGCCTAAAGTTCAATTCTTTACAGAATTGATTTGATGCTCTCACGCAGTGAAGATGCTTTTCTTTAATAGATCAGTTGTTTGCTTTAATGGAAGTATCCAGAGGAAAGCTAGAAAGGATCCATTAATAACTATAGTAATATTGTGTACACATTAACATGGCCTCCCTGGTGGTGCAAGGGGTTGAGCATCTCACTATGAAGCACCCACAGCCACTGCAGCACCAGTTCGATCCCTGGCCAGGGAGGTGACCTGCATGGCGCAGTAGACCTCTCCTGCCTTACCCACTGCTCCCCTCAGCAGTGTACTGTAGTCAGCCTACCTGTTCTGTTCTCCACTCTCTCTGGTGAATCCTCTCACTCCCACATCTCTGGCCTATTTATTTAAAATAAATCTTTTAAAAATATATATAGTATACACATAACAGTAAAAATTTTAAATGATGAAGAAAAAGGATAAAAAAAGAAGTGAAAACCTTCTTTTCCCCATCCCAGTTCCTCTCCCTAGAGATTCTTTGTTTCTAGAAAAAAAAGTTGATGCATATTCCCATAAATCAATTTAAGTTGTCTTTGAAATTTGCACGATAAGAATCATATGGTACACATCTAGGCACCTCATGCCAGCTACCCCTTACAGAACTTGAGCTGTCAGCACATGGATAGGTGCCACTTTTTAAAATAACTGTATTTCATCTTATAAAAGAAGTGCTTTTATGGATACCATGTTTGTTTCTTTTTACAACTATAAATGTTACAACAAATGAGAAAAAAGATAAATATTTTTGTTGTTATGGTGACATTACATTCGCACATGCATACATGCACACACATATACAATGTATATTGAAAGTCCTCACAAGTGTTTTTGCAGCTTCTTTGCAGTCTAGCATCCTAAACTAGTGGAATGTTTTCCTGGAGAGAATTTAATAATCATGGCAGGGTATTTGTAAGCTATCCTATAAAGACATTTTGTAAATAAAGTATCAATAGCTTTAATAACAGCATGCATCCAGCAGTTTTAAAAAAATTATAGCCATGTAGTGTTTTTAGGCTATAACACATTCTTGATCACATTAGTATGGGTATTGAGTACTTCATAAATCAAAATCAAAATAAAAAATGATAAACATAAATAGTATTCATTTTAGCTCTCATGGGGACTAGAAGATTTTTATTCACTGATAATAGCATTGAAAATTTTTGAACAGTGTATTCTTTATTAATTAAAGGAATATGCTGAGCAGACTGTATTTCAGTTGACTTAGAAGTTTTCCAAAATGGAGATTTTTTAAAACATAATTAAAGTGGGTTTGTTTTTTACTTGCTACTTCCTCAATTTTGGGAAGCATCAGATAATATATAGCTCTTGATCACTGTGAGGCTGGAAGTCTGTCTGACATTTTCCTCAAGAAAGTAGTGAGGATCTGTGTTATAAGTATTTCATCGTAATAATGGTGCCAAGTATAATTTGAAATTGGTGAGAAAAGTATATTTAGTTCTCACATATTTAGGTACATCCGTGTTGTATCTTTTCCTCTGTGTATATGTGTGTACATATATACACACACATACACATGTGCATACATATATCATGTCAAAATCTCATGAAAAATAAGGTATACTATTAACCATTATATAATAGATAGAAATAAAAATTTGCGCATTCACATTTACTGGAATCTAGATGTCAGTGTTTTTATTTTTATGCTACTAATTTATACTAATTTCCCCCATTTGACTGGACAGTTTTTATAGTAATAACCATTGCACACCTATAACCTATTTTCCCTTAATGTGGGAAAATGTCCAAATAGTTCAACCATGAATTCTTTTATATTAAGCACCTTAATTTTGTAGTATGAAATCAAGGTTTGAGAATACACATTGAGAACACTGAGCTTATTTGATTTTTTATTTTGATCTGTATAGCCTTTATTATTCCTGAAATTATATTTAACTTTGAAATAATGAAAGCTGTAGTTTTTTTGTTAATTGAAAAACCCACTCTTTCAATTTTTTTCTCATAAATTCGAGCAATATTAATGAATTTTTTAAAGTAGACCAATCCAAGATTTTCAAATCTTTATTTCTGCAATTCCCTTACCTTTGAAATAGTTGTATGAATGTTCTTAAACAAACATCTGCTTTTGTAATATCATTTGTCTTCCTAACATCTGTCAGACTAAGTGAACAAATTACTTCTCCCCTTGAATATAAGATGTATGAAAGTGAACATTTAACTGCTGAGTGAGATTTTGTGGTTTTAGTCCATTTGCTTGAGTACTTTTGTTGAAATCCAATGTTATCTAATAATGGTAAAGATGTATTTTGGTATGAGACATAATTTCATTTTGGAAAATATGCACATAGTACTTCTAAGTTAAAATTATACTTGGCATTTATCTAAAGGATTAAGAATTAAACCCTGACCAGTTTATGTAATGACTTCTTAAAGGTGCTACAACCTTTTAACGTTGAAAACCCATCCTAGCTTCCTGTTTAAACTTCATATATCCAGCCAAGTACCCGTTTATCCCTGGGCTCTTTTCCCTGGACATTACAGCACCCCTATCTGTGGCATTGCCAGGCATACAACGCCCTTTCTCTGTTTTTCTTAATGGTTCATCTTAAATGCCACACCCCAGTCTCTGTGATCTTTTAATTAGACCAGTTGCTTTTCCTCCTTTGTTCCTGTTGTACCTAACACATCACTATTATTATAGTAGAAATTATATTACATTCTCATTATTTGCTTGTGTGACTGTCTGGCATTCATGGTTGCTAGTTTCCTGTAGTCAGGGCCCTGTGCTATTTATCCATACTGCCTTGCAGATCAGGCATCCAAGAAATGTTTGTTGAATAGAATTGAGCTATTTGGACAAATTAGACTAATAAGTGCTGATTGTTTTCAGGAAAGACATTTTCTTAAAAATTTTTCAATTTAAAGTTTATAGCATCATTTCCAAAGTATTCTGTTGTGTGCACATAGGTATATTAGATACTTTTCAGCTGTTTAAAAGTAAACCTACTTGTTTATAAAATTCTAAAATGACTACTTTTCTGCATTTTGAACATGGTGTAGAAGATTTGATTAAGGATAAGAAACCTTTAGCTGAAAGAAAGTTTATATATTGCCTAAATATTTCATTTCTTATGACTTTATTAAGGATTGATCATAAAATTGCTACTTATTCTGAAGTGATGAAAAAGTCACAAATTAAAAATTGAAATATTTAACTAAATTGCTAGTTATCCAGAATTCTGAGGGAAAATAAGAGTAATATGGTAGTAGGGGCATAGGTCATGTTTCATACTCCTTTAGTTTCATATTATGTTTGACTTTGGGTGATGATTATAACAAAAGTTGTCTTTACTTAAGACACATAAAGTTCAATACAGCTTAATAGTGTACATGAAGAACGCTAAAAAAAAAATACAGTAAATTGACCTTGCACCATCCAAATTCCTTGTTTCTGAGACAAAATTATGCAGTCATTTTTTTTTTTCACTTTCAAAAGCTGTAGGTGAAATCACAGTTGATTCTTTTGACAATGTTTGAAAGGTTGTTTTTTTTTTTTTTTTCTCATTTGACATGCAGCAAGGACATATGGGCGAAGGAGAGGTAACATTACTGTTTCTAACTTTTGACTGTCTCAGTTGTAATTTGGAGAGGATCCAAAATTGGCTCAATTTTTACCCTTGGGGGGAAGGGAGAATAAAAGATAGTTTTGATCCATCCATATTTTATGTGTTATAGTTAACATTATAGGTAATTCTAATTTGAAGGCATCAATGAGCTCTAGAGAAATTGTCAGAACAGTATGATTTGGATTTGAATAAAAACAATTTGCATATGTTATATTATAAAATCAACTAATTTATAGCTGAAGATTTTCTTCCTTTTTTTCTTTCTGAAAGAAATTTCTTAGAAAAAATAATAATCTTGGAAAATATAGTCTGATTAGTCTCAAATGTGATTATATTGGAAGCTTGAGTTTACCTGAATCACATAAAGCATAATAAATGAGATTTGGCTTAAGATGAGATTAGCTAAATAAATGAATATAAGTTACAAAGATTGGGGCAGGGGAACTCTTGAAATTTTACAGTCCACTTTTCTAGATGTGCCTAAGTAAATCTTATTTTTGCTGCCTGTAATGCTTTTGTCTTTTCACAAGTAGTAAATTTGTTAAATAGCTCAGTTTAAAAATGTCAGCGATTTTTGAATCAGGAAATAACCTCCAATTTTATAGGTTTTTTGTCTTCATTATATAAATCTTTTGAGCTGTAGTATTATAATATACACTTCTAACACTTGTACCATTATTATTTGTGTTTAGTAATGAAAGTTGAAAGGAAAGCAAGTGTGGCAACAAAAGGACAATCTAATATTTCTATAGAAGGGGAACACTGAAGATATATTCATGTATTTCATAAACAAATTCTTTATGTAGCATCTAAAAGTGAATGGGCAGCCTGAAAAGTAACAAAATAGTGCTTGAGCGATCCTGCAGATGTTTGTGACTTTGTTTTTCTTATGACTTAAAAGTTCATATTTTGCTGTCAGGTAAATATGGGAATAATATTAACCACATTAGCATCTCTGGTCTTTCTGCTTAAATATTCGGTATGATAGGGTTTTCAGACACTGAGCTTAATGGCTAGTTTTTCAAATTAATAACAACATGTATAGCAACCAATAATTATTCAACTAAAAGAAAATTTTTATCTTTAGTACACCTAAAAATCTCAAATTCTGTAATGAATTGACATTATAGAACTCATTCTGTATTGTCAGTGTCTTCATTATAGACAATGAAGTTGTCTAATAGCTTAAGTGGTTTTTTACTATATCCCATTAGTTAATGTAAAACTAAGATGAGTGCTCATTTTAAAAATCAACTTGTTCATCTTAATACCTCCTTAGAGGGAATTGTACAGGCTTTATTAAATTTTTTTTAAGTTTAAATGATCTAGCATCTGATAGTCAAGTTTACTGCTCAGTTGACTTGTCTAGGCTGCCAGTAGCCATGGGCCTGCCAAGGCTGTGCAGTGGGCTGCTCACTGCTTTCAAAAGACCTGCTCTCACCTGCTATATATTCATTTCATGTCACTGAAGCTTTTGGATCCCAATGGGATAATTGAGCATCCCTCTATTTAACCATGAACTTTTTTTTAATCACCCAACGGTGACTCTTAAGTTGATGGGAATGCACGAGCATATCTGTGGATCCTATGTATTAGTAAGAAAATAAAGCAGCAGCTTTGAGCTGTGTTTTCCTTGAGTTTTGTTTAAGGTAATCACTACCAAGGACAGTTTCTGTTAGTTTTGTTTTCCTGCTTTCTATTGCAGGTCAGTCTTCACTGTTTCCAATGGAAGATGGATTTTTGGATGATGGCCGTGGGGATCAACCTCTTCATAGTGGCCTGGGTTCACCTCACTGCTTCACTCACCAGAATGGAGAAAGAGTGGAAAGATACTCTCGCAAGGTGTTTGTGGGTGGATTACCTCCTGACATCGATGAAGGTATGCTCAAACTGGCATGTAGTAGGTAACTGATACATAGTGGTTGCTGTAATTGTCATAATCATTTTATTTGAATTAAGGTTTTTGTTATGATTATGTTCTTTTGCTGTGTATTCCTGTCATAAGATTAGTTCATAGGAGTATGGGAAGTAGGACTTTAGAAACCAGCTGAAATAAGTGATTGGAAGAAATGAAAATAAATAAAGGTCATTGGGAAAATTTCTCAAGAATTCTGTTGTGAACAAACTTAAATGCTAATTATGTTTTTGCCCATGTTTATGCTGTGCTGGCTGAATTCAATGATGTATTTTTCTGTTTTTTCCCTACCTTTTATGAGTATACCATAAGTATATATAGTTAATTGCTTAAAAGTTTAAATTAGATGAAGGATGAACTTTTGCAAAATGCAGCTAATAGTTGTTACAAGAAAAGGGACCTTAAGGGAGTCATATTCTGTGAATATTTTTTCACTTGTCAAATATTTACATGCTTTCTAAAATACCATGAACTCTTCTTAGGCTTGTTTATAGTAGTAACCAAGATAGAAAATTGCTGCTTGCATAGAGTTTACATTCTAATGGGGGAAGGCAAATAACAAATGTGTAAATATGTAAGAAAATATCACAGAATAAGTGTTGAAAATAAAGCAGAGTAATGTGATATGGTAGGACATAATGTGATGCAGGGAATCTTCTTTGATTGGGTGGTTAAGAAAATCCTCTTTCAGGGCCCGCCCTGGTGGCGCAGTGGGTTAAGCAATGCACTATGAAGCAAACTGCAACCACTGCAGCACTAGTTCTATCCCTGCTACCAGCCGGGAGGTGACCCACATGGTGCAGCAGACCTCTCCTGCTGTGCCTGCTGCTCCCCTCAGCAGTGTACTTCAGTCAGTCTGCCTGTTCTGTTCCCCACTCTGTCTCTGGTGGATCCTCTCACCTTCTGCACTTCTGGTCTGTACCCCAGCTCATGTATGAATGAAGAAATAAATCTTAAAAAAAAAAAAAAAGAAAATCCTCTTCCAGGAAGTGATATTTGAGCTGAGACTTGAATAAGAATAGAGTCATGTATATATCTGTGGTTGCTATTTTCCTTATTTATTTTCTCTTAGTTTCCTGACTAGAAATGAAAATAATTAATTTTATAGAAAAATGGAAGAGTTTGCTCTGAAAATCTATAAGGTCTAACAATAAAGTTTAATAATATTCCATGTAGACAGAGATCAAATGACTTGAGCCATTTGGTTTTCCCTAAGATGATCAATCTTTTGGAGGGTTGAGACAAAAACAGTTTCAGAAAGTCCAAGATTGAAATAAAGAGTGTTTTGTGGTCTACAGTGAAATGCCTTGCGGAAGCAGGCTGAAATTTCAGGTAGACAGAATCAGCCCCAAAGGTCAGGGTGTGTTCAGAATGTTTGTCCTGGGCTCACCATCTGGTCACAATAGTGGCTGATCTTATTGAGTTCCTGGGTGTGTCCTTCTCTATTTTTTTCACTGAGTTCTTATTTTCTTCACTATGTGGATGTTTATATCTTTTGACTCTCTAGGGTAAAAGCTTTCACTCTCCTGAGCCCCAGATGGCCTATAATGAGAGAATCCTATGCTTATATCCAAAAGAATGAATTTTAACTGACCTTGCTTAGTACTACTCCTTCTCTGGCCTAGATAGTCTATATCTTTTTTGAAAATTATTGAGCAATCTGAAATGTACAGATTCACAGTAAATCTGAGAAGTTTGCTAAAAGAGATGGTTTACAATGGAATAGATTAGAAAGCCCAGAAACAAACCCACAAGCTTATGAACAACTAATCTTTGACAAAGGAGCAAAGAATATGCAATGGAATAAAGACAGCTTGTTCTGGGCAAACTGGACTGCTATATGCGAAAGAATGAAACTAGAATACTGCCTTTCACCATGCACAAAAATCAACTCAAAATAGATTAAGGAATTAGATATAAGATCTGAAACCATAAAATATATTGAAGAAAAAGTAGGCAAAACTCTACATGACATACACATCAATATCTTTAGAGATACAACACCTAAAGCAAAGATAGTGAAGGAAAAGATAAACAGCTGGGACTACATCAAACTTAAAAGCTTCTATACAGCAAAAGACACGCTAACCAAAACAAAGCAACAACCCACCAACTGGGAGAAAAATCTTTGCACACAGTATTACTGACAAGGGACTTATCACACAGATCCACAAAGAACTAACCAGACTAAACAAAAACAAAATAAACAATCTAGTCCAAAAATGGACAAAAGAGCTAAAAAGGCAATTCTCCAAAGAGGAAATGCAAATGGCCAACAGGCACATGAAAAAATGCTCAACTTCTCTTGTCATCAGAGAAATGCAAATCAAAACCACTATGAGATACCACCTTACACCAGTGAGAATGGCACATATCAAAAAAATTAACAACAAATGTTGGCAAGGATGTGGAGGAAAAGGAACTCTCTTACACTGCTGGTGGGAATGCAAGCTGGTCCAGCCACTATGGAAAGCAGTATGGTGGTTCCTCAATCTACTAAGAATGGAACTTCCATAGAATCTGGCAATCCCACTCCTAGGAATATACCCAAAAGACACAAAAACACTGATTCAAAAGAATACCTGCACCCCTGTGTTTATAGCAGCACTCTTTACAATAGTTAAGACCTGGAAACAACCTAAATGCCCAAAAACAGATGATTGGATCAGGAAACTGGGGTACATATGCATGATAGAATACTATTCAGCAATCAAAAAAGATAAACTAGACTCATTCATAGGAACATGGATGGAGCGGAAAGGGATTATGCTCAGCGAAATAAGTCAGAAGGCAAAAGAAAAATACTGGATGGTTTCCCCCCCCCCGAGGAGGAATATAAGGGAACCAAATAAGGATCAAGGAAAAGAATAATAACAACAATAATAATAATAAAAACACAACAAAAACAAAAAGACAAGGACAAATTGGGGACACTTGGTGGGGAGGGGGGAGGGAGAAGGTTGAGGGCACAAGGGACTGAGGTGATGGTGCACTGGTGAAATGGTGGTGGGGAATCCATGGGGATTACAATTGATGTTAAATATATATAAAAAAAGAAAAAAGAAAATGATGGTGCCACCACTTCATTAGCATCTTTTCTATTGCGTCCCTTCATACCTAGTTAGGAAAATTAAAAATTTAAGTATTAATATGTATTATCTCTCAGAATGAAAATCTGACCTTTCTCAAGTCACCAGTCCTTTGTAACTCAGAATAAAAGAAACGCTTCTTGCAAGAATAACTTTCTTTAAAAAAATAAAATAAAAAATAAAAGAGGTGGTTTAAATTGAACAAAATTAATGGGAATCATGATACTCATCTTGCTTTATATGTAAAGTCAGGTATGTTAAGTTAGTAGCAATTTAGGTAGACAGATCTTTCTACTGTAATATGACTTGTGTTTCTAGAGAATACTGTGTGCCGCGGGGTTGAACAGAGTAAAAAGTTACAGGGTTTATATGGGCAAAATAGGGTTAGAGGGAGGTCAGTTAAAACCTAATGAACTTTATAATGGAAGCTCTGGCAAAACAAGAATTAATAGCTTGGAGATAACTTGAACAATTCAATTAAGTACCTCAGCTTGCTTAGAAGCTGCCTCAAGGCAAAAAACCAATACAGAAGACATGCTTATTTAAAGCTGAGATACAGTGGAGGTGAAAATGGACCTCTGAGCACCCAAGAAAGTGCAAACTGAGGACAGAAGAGCTTCAGGGTTGTTGGGGATACATCTCTCCGAAGGGAGAATGCTGGTTGCCATGTTCATTTTCAGTTTTTTTGTAAAGACTCTGAAAGAGCTCCTGCCTACACATCAACTGAGCAGGGGCCTTTTCCTCTCCTGGTGAAAGTTATATAATTCTGCTTTCATTCTGCTAGTTCACCTTGCCTAGGAAAAATCATTTGTGAACTAGTACAACTTCCAGGTTACACTGACACCATTCCCCACAATCTCACCTGAGCTAAATGTTACCATAGAAACAGGTGTTGTAGCAGAATAGAATGTACTGTTTAACAATTTGGAGATGAAAGTCGTTCTACCACACTAGAATTTGAACATATTTCCAACTCTTTTATGTTACTCTGTTCTTATAGATAAGACTTGCAGGTCTTACCTATACATGCTTATATACTCTTTTCAGAACTTCCTTGGAAATTTATTTTCCTATAATCTATTCCTTAGTTGTCCTACTATATTGTACAGTGTAACTTGCATCATTTAAAGGAGTAGTAAACTGTGATCAGGTCTTTGCTACTCATCCTTTCCCATCCCTTCCTCACAAGATTCAGCAGCTTTGTTGTCCAAGAAAGTGGGTTGGCAAGGGAGGCGAGAGTGCCAGGTGGAGGGAGTGTGTGTGGTATGTCTACGGAGGGGGCCTGTTCAAAGCTCTCAGCAGCAGTGTACATGGTAACCAAATCTTAGTTTCTAAATACCTTTTGTTGATGAAAGGAAACAACTTCTTGGGGCGAGGGAAAGACTGAATTTAGGGCTTAGGCTTAGAAAGAAGTACCTTCTTGGGTCAGAAAGTATAGAAGTACTTAAAGAATAATAGGGATATGTCAAAAATGATGGGACTAGGGACTCCCACTGGCCAAATCAGTAATAACATTGGGGGTAAATTAGGTATCAGAATAAATGAGAATCATTTTATGACTCATTGAACAATAGACCCATATGGAGCTAGAGAGAGAGAGAGAGAGAGAGAGAGATACAGGCAGGAGTTTTCAATGGATGCCAAGGGTGATGAGGGAGTAGGATATTGATGCATAGCACAATCCCCCCCTCCACACACACACACACACACACACACACAAACAAGGGAATGGTGTACTTTAGTGACATACCCACCTGACCAGGTAGTGACAATTAGCATGCCTCATGTGGGGCAGGGCGACACATCGTCACAGTGACTTTCCTGTTATGTGAGTCTGGCCCTGAGGACACAGAGTACAGAACTAGATTGAGAGTCATGCTGCAGAATGAATGGCCTGTGTAGTTTAAAACTGTAAAAGACAGGAAACAATGAAAAGCTGTTCCAAACTGAACTTTTCCAACTGAAAAGTACTGGTGCAAAAAGACATAACAACTAAATGCAGCATGTTTTTGATAGGGTTGTGGATTAGAAAAAAAAAAAAGATATGTTGCATTAGTTTGACATTTGGATGGCGTCTGTGAACTCGGGAGACAGTGTTGACTTCCTGATTGGAAGGATTTTATGAAGGTGTGTGAGGTAGTGGCCTTTTTTGAGTAGTTGCATTTTGGGGTTATCAAGTCAGAGAAAGATTGATGGATTGTTTGATTCATGTGCACATACAGACAGAAGGAGGAAAGAGGAAATAGAGAAGGAAGGTAGAGATGGCGCATGTGTAAAAATATTAACAGCTGTGATGGGCATGCAGTTCTTTGTACTGTCCTTATAAATAATAGGTTTAAAACTGCTTTTTTCTAAACTACTGTCCCAAAATGGTCCCAGAAATATTTAAATCTTTTTTTTTTTTTTCGCTTTGTCATTCATTAGATGAGATCACAGCCAGTTTCCGTCGCTTTGGTCCTTTGATTGTGGATTGGCCTCATAAAGCAGAGAGCAAATCCTATTTTCCTCCTAAAGGTAATTGTCAAGATTCGGTATAGATATACAGTTTACCTAATATTGTTTAATAAACACTAAAATTTTCCATTGCTAAACCTGCATTTTCCAAATATGCTTTAAAATTTCTACCTAATATACATTTTCAATTTAAATTTAATTTTACTCTAAAAGATGTTTTAAGGTAATACCAAATTGATCTTAATGTTGATATTATCTAACTTTGGGTAGGAATATTTAGGTTTAATTTTCTTCATCTTTTCTATTTTTCCTCTTCCTTAGTTTTATTCTTCCTTTGCCTTGAAGAATCACAAAACCCTAAGGAAACATATAAACCTTTTTTCCCTTTTTTTGACAGGCTATGCATTCCTGCTGTTTCAAGATGAAAGCTCTGTGCAGGCTCTCATTGATGCGTGTATTGAAGAAGATGGAAAACTCTACCTGTGTGTATCAAGTCCCACCATCAAAGATAAGCCAGTAAGTACAGTCTAGCATGAAAATAGCTTCTTGATTTTGCTTCCATTCATCAGCTCTGAAACCCACAGACATCTTGATGTGTCTATTAATTGACACATTTGGAAGAAGAATCAAAATTAAAATTTTATTATTGTCAAGCTCCTAATAGCACTCTATTTGTGCTTATTATTTTGTCACTGAATTGTTTAATTAAAATATTGATAAATCTTTACTGTTAAAAGATTTTACTTAATAATGCATTTGAAAAGATAGCTGAATTTCCTCTGAATAGTAGAACTCAAGTTACAAGTGTATGGTATGTGTATCTTTTTCTTTCCTCTTTTTCATCGAGAAATCACCCAGTACTGTCCTTAACTTTTTGCCTATGGTGCTCTTCCAGAAAAAATGAATTATGTGTATATATATATGTACATTGGTGGTTGTTTGGTTTTTTTTTTTTCATTTTGGAGGTTTTTGTTTATCATAGAATTGAATTTAGGAATAGTAGCATCTGGCTTGTTTTGACTAATGGGATGAATACAATTGTCAGTGAGCTCAGCTCAAGCAAAAATTTGGGTTTTTTTGCTCCTCTTAGTGTCTTGGGTCTGTCCCAGAGTTTCTGTGGCCTAGATTCTTTCTACTTATGTTCCCTCCCAGTCCTTAGGATTTTCTTGGTGTGTATGTTGGGCATACCCCAAAACAACCCAGAGCCTTTAGTGTGGGCATTTGTAACAATTAATAAATGCAAACAATTAAAATGGGGTAAATAGTTCTTGGTTGACTGAGCTAATGGACACATGGAAGTGTTTTATCATTAATATTTTTACTTTGAACTGCTTTTTGTAATACAGCATATTTACTAGTGTACTCATCAACATCAAATATGATATTAAATTTAAATTTTGTGTATATTGGAGGACTGGGTAGAATAAAGGCTCAAGTAAGCTTGCAAACAGCTAATTAACTTATGGATAATTAGAGACTTACGAAGTTACTTGGTGTATAATAAGCAATTAAATTGAACTCTGCACCTTGGTTCAGTTTGCACTTAAATGTGAAATGAAGGGTGAGGACACACTATTTCTAAGTCTTTTGTAGCTTTACAGCTTTGCTTATTTATAGTGATATGGATTATTGCTTTTAAAAATAAAATATTCTGCAATAATTTAAATGCTTTCCCCCCATAATTTTCTAAATTGAGAATAAAACATTTGTTTGCCTTCACCTTAGGTACAGATTCGACCTTGGAATCTCAGTGATAGTGACTTTGTGATGGATGGCTCACAGCCTCTTGACCCACGAAAAACCATATTTGTTGGTGGGGTTCCTCGACCATTACGAGCTGGTATGATTTAAAAAACTAAAAATCCTCTTTATCCTTTATTATCCTTGCATTAATGCCTAAGAATGAGAGTTGTAGAATCAGAATGTCTGGGTTTGAATTCCTGTGCTCTGCTCCCAGTCAATAGTTGAGTTGCTGAATTTCTTTAATTCTCAGTGTTCTCATCTCATCCATCAAGTGGAGTAATAAGTGTATCCACTTTAAATAGAATTGTTTTGAATATTGAATGAGACAACAAACACAGAATGCTTACTACAGTGCTCACGAAGCTCATAGTCTCCAGTATATACTCATCATCCCTTCAGGAGTAGATTAATGTGTTGTGAGATTGCATGTTTGCTTCTCACATCCTCATGTGCTCATCAGCTGTTTACTGAGCTCTGAAATACAATAGGATTCTCAGCAGTATAGTGTATTTTAGAGTGGTGTACCAAAGAAGTTACATCCTCCACCTTAAGTAATTTAAAGTATAAGAGAGATAAAAGCAGATGATAAGGACAAATGTGGTTTCACAATTGTAATATTTCATGGGGAAGAAAGTACCTTCGTTACTTAAGTTTTTCTTAAGAAAAATTAGCAAATAACCAGACTGTAGGGGTGTTCGTGGAGGTAAGCTTAGAATGACCCCAAACAAAGAATCTACTAATCAGTTTTCAGTGGTTCAGGATGATTATTTCATATAACAATACATTGCTAACTAGTAAATATATGGCAGCAGCATACTATCAAGGAGACAGGTCAGTGTGCCACCCAGCCCTGTCATCACTTAACCATTTGTGACCTCGGGTAAATTGATCATCCTTCCCATCTATGCCTGAGTTTCCCAGGGAAGTTAAGAGGGTTGTTACAAAGAGAACACATATAGAATATCCAGCAGAGCCTCTGTTCGCAGTTAAAAGACAAAAGATGATGGATTGTAATAACAACTTTGATTTTAGTAATGACACACACTCAGAATACAGATGAACTGTTTTTCATGAAACCTTTGGTGAACCAGATGAATTTTCCTGATTTCACATAACCTCTTTGCTTCTTTCTATTTTAGTGGAGCTTGCCATGATAATGGATCGGCTGTATGGAGGTGTGTGCTACGCTGGGATTGATACCGACCCTGAGCTGAAATACCCAAAAGGAGCTGGGCGAGTTGCATTCTCTAATCAGCAGAGTTACATAGCTGCTATTAGTGCCCGCTTTGTTCAGCTGCAGCATGGAGAGATAGATAAACGGGTAAGTCCTAGACCACACTCTGGAAATTTCTGTATTCTGGAAATAGAAGTAACTTCTATTTCTGGAAATAGAAGTAACCCTCTAAAATATGTTATCACCAAGATTAGAAATTCTATATGACAATAAATTGACACAGTTGTACCTATGAGACCAAAGCAATGTATGTTCTGTAATACAACTAAGAAATACCTATGAATTTCCTTTCTCTCTTAGTTTTTTGGAAGCCTAACCAGAATACTCACTGTAACCAATTTACTTGGTTAATTTAATTTCCTGAACTGTCACCTCCATTTACTCGTAGATTCAGCTAGTCAATCATTCGGTAAATATTTACCAAACCTTTTGTATTATATCAAGTATACAAACATGAATGCCCTTGAGAGCTCCTGATTTTTTTTCCTTAGCAAGCCCTATTTTCCACTGCACTAGGTAAAAAAATAATTGAATAAATTCACTTCTAGGATTGAATGTCTTAGAAATATTTCATTGTAAGAGATGAAGTAGAAGAAATCATAATCTTTTCAAAAGAAGTCTATTCCACCACCTAAAATTAGGATCTAATTAGTGTTATTTCCAGCACTTTTAAAAATTCTCCTTTGTTGGGTTTATCCTCTGAATCAAAAGGCTGGAGAAAACCTCAGAGAGCTACCTCCTCTGTTGTATTTGAAACTCTGTATTCCATTATGTGTCTCTTATTTCTTTGCATTCACAGATTTCTTATCGTTGTGTTTCATGCACACAACAGATGTTTTAATGCCCAGGACAAGAAGTTCCTGTGCTCATGAGTTTATGTTCCGGTAGCTCGAATGCTATCTGATATCAGTACTACTCCAAGCATGGCCTATGAACTGGCTGCCACTTGGCAAATTGTTACTCGTTTGTGGTAAAATAGGAATTTACACCAGAATATGAATCAGCTCCATTAGCAAGCATGATGGTTAGTTCAGCTGACATTTTTTTTTTTTGATAGAAAAACTTTGGTGATGGAAGCAGTGTTTTGATTTATATGCCAGTGTGAGTTCCTTTCAGGCAGACTGGCACTTTCATCAGAACTGACTTAGCTGTCCACCACTCTAGGCACTATGCTCAAAGAAGCTTTTATTGATGGACTGTAATGTGGTAGTCACAAGGCAAAGGCTATCCAGTCCCTTGCTCATATTTCCTATCACGTATATGCTGCTTCAGTGGCAGTGGTCATCTTGCCACACTGTGAATGTATTAAAGAGAACGGTACAGCTTTGATTATAAGTAGAGGAAACAGGTGGGAGTAATTGCAGTATATGTTAACATGGCTACTTCATTTTTATTCCTACTAAAAAGGCTCCATATCTGAGTAAACTAGTCCCTCTTGCCTCATTGCTTCATTCCCGCATAGACTTCAAGAGTTGTACAGTTAGTCATTAGAAATTCTGGCTTAATTTGTCTTCTGCTATGATCAAAGTCTTTGACCGGTGTTCTTGTCACTCTGAATGTCATGGAATGGCCTTCAGGGCCAGAAGTTCTGTCTGCTCTCCCTGCCACTCTTCTTTTGTTCATGGCTAACCTTTGTCAGGATTACTTGTCAGAACTGGATGGCCCCAGTGATGGTAATACCCTGACTTAAGGGAGTTTCAACCATGAATCTCTCCAAGACTAAAATAAGCAACTCTGCTAGTCGGTGAATTAATAATAACCATGTTATTTTTAATGCTCGAGAGGCTCAAATGACAGGTCCGTGTATTGAACACTAGAACAGGCCCAGTTTAATAAATTCACCTCTAACTGTTGAAAGACATACGATTCTTAGTGATCAAGAGCAAAGCAGTTTTAGATTGTGAGTAATATGCTGCAGAGCTGGTTTTCCCAGAGTTCCAGGTTTGTGATTATCACCCAAACTGTGTGCACTGGAAATAGAAACCATGAACCAGGCTTGATTACAACTCAGAAGCTTGTGACTCAGAAGTCAGGCATGTTCCCTCTTATTTGAATATTGAAGTGCTATTTTGTGGAACTTGGAAGCTCTTTGTTGGTTTTGTTTAAATTATAATTCCACATATGACAAAAATTCAGATCCACTAATTAAAATGGTGGTTTGCGTCTCTGAAAACTCCTGTGGGCTTGGTCTCATAATGTCCTAGTCTAAACAGTTGGCTTTACATTATTGTTTCTGGTGGAATCCTGTCATCCTGTGAAGTGTTTATTTATGTAAAATGATAGGCATAAAAACCTTACCAGGTTCTTGGACTGTCTTTGCTTTGGGAAAGGGATTTTTGACCCTTTCCTTTGGGCACCGTGGCATAGTGGGTGAAGTATCCTCAGGGTAAGAGTCGCCAGGTCCATTCACTGAAAAATGTAAACTCTTTTCTCTTATGTTTGATTGCAGGTGGAAGTTAAGCCATATGTCTTGGATGATCAGCTGTGTGATGAATGTCAGGGGGCCCGTTGTGGGGGAAAATTTGCTCCATTTTTCTGTGCTAATGTTACCTGTCTGCAGTATTACTGTGAATATTGCTGGGCTGCTATTCATTCTCGGGCTGGCAGGGAGTTCCACAAGCCCCTGGTGAAGGAAGGCGGTGACCGTCCTCGACATATTTCATTCCGCTGGAACTAAAGGATAACTACAGTGCTCATTTTCAGGCCTCAGAATAAGTGCACTCTTCTGTTAATTCTGACCCCTTCCTCAACCTCTTCACGCTGGCATGTCCTTTTGTAGCTGTCTGTAACTTAACAGTAGTATAATGAAAAGAATGGCCTATAATATAGGTGTTTTGTAGATTCTCGTGTCACTGAAAACAATATGTATGAAACTCCTTTTTCATATTGTCATCATGTTGTATGGAAGTTTTCTACTCTTGATCTGGAGACCAAGGGGATCCAAACTTCCTGCAACATTTTCTTAGAGGAGAGAGAGAAATATTAAAAGAGAAATGAAACAATAGAATATTTTGGGTTTTTAATTAAATTATTGTTAATAATATAACATATAAGAATACTTTTATTAAAATAACCATGCAACAAGAACACTATCGATCTATCCTGACAGAAATTTCCCCAGGGAAGTGCTTTTGCCTTTTTCTTTCTTTTCTTTCATCTTTTGGCCTCTCTCTTTTCTCCATCCCCTTTTTATTCTTTTACAGCAATGGAGGAAGTTAACCATTATTAACAGGAAAGAGCATGTTAAAGCAAACGCAAATGCATGAGCGAGATTGAAGCAGCATTTATAACAAATTTTAAGGGTTTTGAGGCAGAATACTATTTCATTATGCCTCAAAGTTACTACCACATCAGAAAAAAAATAGTAAAGTAGGCAGAGCTAGGTTTATTTTCTTTTAAACAATTTTTAAAATTCAGAATGTAAAAATTGGGCAAATTTACTACTGAGGGGAGTGCACTTATTTATTTTTGAACGTACTTATCTGGTCACAGCCCCTACCAAAGCTAGAATTAATGACAACTGGTGGGAAAACTAGCATTTCCTCTCCTGAAGAACAAATGTATAAATTTTATTTTTGATGTTATATATAAACTCTATATCCTAATTTCCTAACACTCATCAGGTGTCAGCCTTTGCTCTCCATTTTGACGTTAAAAAAGAAGAAATAAACCAGATCTAGAGATACCTCAAGGAAATCATTTTTGATTTTGTGTTACAGTACACACTTGTAGCCCAAATCAGAAGACAAAACCAACATACAAATTGGCCGCTGATTGGCTTACTTTTAGATTTAAAGTTACTTTGGGTATCCTGTAATTTAGTTGTAACATAGAAAATGAAAAAAAAAAAAAGTTAAGTAGTTGCAAAGTGTTTTGCACTGTTGAACTAAGTAACTGTGTAAATCTGTGCAAAGGTACGTATGTTTATCTTACTCTTCCTATAAAATAAAATAACATTACAGTTTCAGAACTTAGCATGGGACATAGTCAGTGTTTGAAGTGCCAACTTCATCAAGTAATGCATGCTTTATTATAAATAAAATTCTAGCTTTGAAAGGCGTTATTGTGTTGAACAGTATGCTTCAGGGGTAAATTTAAAATAGTCTCTTGAAGCCCTGGTTATGGAAGTAACTTTTGTTTTAATTGACATTCTCTTATTAAATGCCCTATCCACATTGAAAGGATTATTCTCAGTGTGCAAAACATTAAAAAAAACCCCACAAAAACCCAATGGCAATCTTGCTAGTTGTGCTACCTAGCAGTACCATCTTGGATCCTTCAAAACCAAAGACTTGCCCCAGCACTAGGGTGGAACCACCTGGCTGATGACCCCTACTGATTCTCTTTAGGAAAAGCAGTTCTTTATTTTTAACACAGGCTTTAATGAACTATATACCTGTTAAGTTCCAAAGGTCAAAATGGAGGCATTTGCTGTCTAATAGTCAAACCGAAAGGGAGCTGCTTTTAAAGAATTCCCTGCAAATATTGAAAGCAGTCATGCGGATGGAGGGTGCTCTTGTGTAGCTGGTCAGGGACTTTTTTTCTTTTCTCCTGAACTACATAATTCTAATCGGAATGTTCATTTGCCTCTTTTTATTCTTTTCATTGCTTGTAGGTGGCTTGGGGTGTGCTATTGTGCTGTTCCTACTCAGTAAACAGGTGTGATGAGTTAACAAGAAATAACACTGTTTGAGAACTAGCTTTGAATAATAATTTTTCCCTTTGTACATGACCTGCTGAATTTCGGTACAGTGTTTTTGTAGCTAACTTATTTTGTCATGCACATAATGTATATTTGTTATGCACTACTTTTGTATATCTTGTTTTTCCAACAGTGAACATTTTTAGGCACACTTTTCACTGACGGGATATCTCTTTATGCAATACCTCAATTTTTCATATTGCAAAGAGTAGCTTTTTGTACTTTTATTACTGAGAGATCTTCATATACTTCATTTTTTAATATAAATAATTTTAATAAATTTTATTTTCTTATATTCTGCTTTTTATACATTTCAGTGCTCTGCATACATTTTAAATTATGAATGTTGTGCACTGGCAATGCTATTTTAGAGTCTGCAGAGAAGAGAAAGCATGTTGCTTAAACATCCTTCCCCAGCACCAGCTATTGGTGTACCTATAATTTAAGAAATAGTCTATGTAAAGTCACAAATTAATGAAAAAAATTCGCATGAAAATGACAGATAACACTGTAGTTCCTAAAAAAAAAAAATTAAATGCATAAGCCTAGGGTAGAAATTTAAAATAACAAAATTGTCTACAGCTTCTTACTAAGTTTTTAAAATTATTCATAACGCAGACATTTTTGGTGAATGTTTAGCCATTTTTAATATTAATAAATTGATGTTAAGTGTTTGATTCAGAGATGTCTGCTCTTTTAAATTATATATAAAGAAAAAAAATAGCCTGCCGTGAGACAGGTGTGTAATGTTAGTATGCATGACTAATGTAAGAAATTGTTATTCTACTAATATTTACTTGTGATTGTGTGACAAGCGTGTTTACAGATTATTTGGTTACACTTCAATTTACAGGGCATAAACAATTATTATCTATTACTCTGAACTTTATTGATTACATGTCCTTCAGATTACATGGGATTGTAGTTGGGAGTTACCATGTAACTCAAAACATAATTAACATGTAATTAGTTTACAGATTTTAGGGTATCACTTCAATTTACCAAGCATGTAGTTCTAGCGCACTAGCATGGCACCAGCCATGTACTTACAATGTAGTTACAGAGTAATTACATGGTTATTTTTGCAATGTAAAATAAAGTGTTTCTGATTATTTTCTATGTAAAGGAACCCTCTCCCTGCCCCCTTCTGGTCCCCACGCTTTGGTATAATATATCTACTTCTCCATACACAGACCTCTGCAGAATGCAAAATAAAACTTGCAGTGAATGAATTTAGCATTTTATGAGAGTGCTGTTGGAAAGACTTGATAATTCACCCCTTTTGTTTTGAAGAGTTGAATCTTCTGTTCAAAGGTGATTTAAAACTTGAATGTGATGAATTGTGGCAAGTTAACTTCAAGTTATGTGCAATACTTATTTCAAACTTTTGAAAGATCTTTGCAGTGTAATTCTTTGTTTTTAATCGCAGACATTTAAAAATGTCATTTTCTACTGTTAAGAGTAATCCTCTTTCTTGCTGGTGTTTCTAAAGAAAAGAATCAGAAATCAATCTTTCTACTAATGTAAATTTGAGATTATTTTTAAAAATGGAATAAAAGAGGTTTTGGTCATTTGCTTTATTTTATTATCTTATTTTAAAGCTACTGTGATTGATAGCATTGTAAGAATTGGGACAATATTGTATTCAACTGTTTTATTTTTTATATTTTTAAAATTTAAAGTATAATTAGTTTTTATAATTTTCATCAGATTTTTGTTATATTTTTTGGAAGTGAAACTTTTAGCAAGTGGGTGTCTAGTTTTTACTAATCCCTAATGTTTTTTTCCCAGTGTATTGCTCATATTATTAGAAGGAAAAGTTATTTAAGTATGTCAGTTCATTGTACTACTTGGCTGAATTTCCATATAGTTTTTACTGTGTATGGGGAGGTTGTAGTATTTATTATAGCATTTTAAATAAGGGTAATTCATTTTTTATTAAAGTCATTTTCACGTTAAGTTCCTATTTTTGTATGTTCTACTCTTAAGTTATATAACACAGTTCCTTTTTAAAAAGAGTTCATTTGTTGAAGTGCTAGTGGAAAATTAATGTTATTAAATAGTTTGCAAATGACTATTTATACCAGTATGCATATAATTTTTAAATATTTGTAATGTGAGATGTTGAATGAATAAAACTTTTAACTCAGCTTTCTTTTAATATACTGATTTATTTTTAATATAAGTGAACTATGCTTTCCATGGTTGGGAATACAGTGTATAAAAAGTATTTCGAATATAGCTCAGGGCCAAGGCAGAACAAAAAAATAGTATGAAAGGTAGCCAGTCACATAAGTACCAGTGACAAGTGTGCATTGCTGGCATGGCCCCTGTGCTGTTAGTTGCCCTGCAGAAGTCTTTTTATTTATAGACTTCAGTGTACTTGCAGGGGCTGTACTCAGGATCTAAGCCTTTATTCACCTGCTTAAGGCCAAATGTGCAATAAAGTAAGGAAACCTGTGTTTGTTTTATAAGGAAAGTCAGTTTCTGGGAGGTTTCTTTGTGAGTCTTTGTCAGTGAAGGACCTCGATTTCTGGCCACTGTACAAGAGGATCTTGGTTGATCAGTCTGTTTGGACTTTCAACTCCCAGTTCCTCCCTAACATCTTATGAATTATAGTCCTCTCTGACCTCTGGGATTATAATCCCTATAGTGTGAATTGAAAATCTTGGCTTTGATTTGGTTCCCCAATCATGAGTACACTGGAGTACTGTAATGTGTTAGTATTTATACTCACTGAGTTTTCAGGCTTTTAACTTCATAAGACTATCCCATTTTGTCAAATTTAATTAATTTCTGCTCTTTCTTATCTTGAGTATAGTATTCTTAAGACCAGAAGCAGCAGTTCTAGTCCTGAGACAAACGAATTATGGAAACCTCAATTATCTAAATTGCTTTTAGATCATCTTTCCCAATATGTAACTTCTTACTGTAGGGGTTCTGAACCCCCAGGAGTACCAGGTCACAGAAGCTTTGGCTCACCACAGTCAAATCCTATCTGGCAATAAATACCCAGAACTCCAGTGCTCGGGAAGGTCCCCTGAGGGACCGGGGACATGGGAGATGTGGGTGGCAAATAATGTAAGCTGCCACCTTTATATATTCTGAGGCATTCTGGGGTGGTATTGGCACTTTAAAAGAGGGATAAACAAGACAAGAATAGATTTAGTTTATTTTAGGAGGTATTTCCTTGAAGCAAGTGACAGGTCAACTCTAAGTGATGTAACAAGTCTATTTTGAACTACTAGGATGGTGACCCTGGGCAGGTTGTGAGAGGCTGTCAGGGCTGCATTTTCTTTTTTACTGGTAGTTCCCCTAAACCCACTCGTTCTTAACCATAACAGTTGAGCTATTTTAATAACCTCGCTTGGTGGTTATTGGGCTTGTAGCCACATCCAGTTCAAAAGGCAAATAAGTATTTTTGGAATTTGAGAAAGTCTGATCCAAAGTCACGGAGAAAGTAAATTCCTGATTTAAAAAGGGGACATGGAAGATGTCAGTGATGTGATATCTAATTTTTTCATGAAATATGTAGTGCCAGAATAGTAAGTGATCTTCAGAGCACTCATAGGCCTCACCACAGAAAAGGACAAACAACAAAAAGTTTTGTCATCAAATAAACTTAGGAGATTAGGTACCCTGTTTCTTGGGGAGGTAAATATACACAATTAGCTTACTAAACCTTTTAGAAGTCCTATAGTGAAGAAAATTGATTTCCTTTATTTAAAACACACCTCCCCAATTCCTTAGACCACAGACTGTTCACAGATAACACAGGATCCTTCATACTTGGGACACATGCTCTACATGTTAATGTTTTCTGGTGTTCTTGGCACTGTCCCTCCTTTGTCGTATCTAGAGCTGTCTCCTTGGTCCACATTTAACTTTATTGGGGTTCTACCCATGTGCCCAGATTCTAACCATATTTCATTTCCAAGCCAGCTTTTTCATTTCCTCCTCTCTTTTTCTCCCACCCCAGAATTAAAAAAAAATAAAAAAGTGGTTCTGCAGAAAGCCATCACCTAGCAAAGCTAATTTTGATTCTACTGCTCATTAGCTCAGACCAGTCCTTCTCACGAGTGCTACAAACACTTCTTCACATTAGCAAATAAGCTTCCAGTCAGCTATTCTATTATATGCATCTGCCTTTCTCATAATTCAGATCATTTCCCTCCTTCAAAAATGTTTCTTGATGAAGTTCCCCCAGCACAGCCACCCCCATCTCACATTCTGAGAATAAGGATCACAAGCCTTGAATAAACTCTTAAGAATTCATAAAACAAACATGTGTCCCTACTACCAGCACTTTATCTAGCAATACCAATTCAGCCTCTTGGGAGAGAACATTTTGTTTTGGCATGCCTGAGTCTTGAGATATTTTAAGTTCGCATCATCTTCTAGTCAAATTGGGTGTCGTTGGCTCGGTGGGAAAAGTGTCTTATTGTAATTCAGTGTGGTGACCAGAGTTTGCCTCCAGGAAGTTAAAAATGAACAGCTGCCTCCAAATCTAGGGTGCTCACAAGCCACCCATGTTTTCAGTTGCATGGATTCTGATGGTGTGTGAGCAAAGAACGACTTGTGCGTAGGTGGGAGGGTGGGGTGGAGGGGGTGAATCAGGGTACACAAATGCCAAATGTTAAGCCCAAGCTTGCTTTATCCTTTTCATGGGTGTGTTATTTCAGCAAGCAGGGTTTTGGTACCATAAAAATGTCAATATGATTGAGCAAATACCATGATTTCAAACTCTTTTCCCAGCCCCCTCCAATACTAACAGAGAAGAAAAGAAGCACCCATACTCAGGAACAACTCCACCCCTCTCCCCAAAAACCCACTAGCAGCCATAAGGCATTTTAAACTTGTTCTGAAATGTTACCCAGGAAGAGAACTGGTGATAGCACAGATCTTTGGAGCTGCCTGCAAGGTTATAGGCATAAACTAAAGAACTGAGCCTCCTTGATTGAACAACTGGAGTCAAAACTCACATATCTGAGGGAAAGTGAGGCAGCCCCCTTAAGTGTGTGGAGGCGGAGGGGGCAGGACGTGGAGTGGCCTAGTGCACTCCTTGTCTTTCTGGTCATCTGACTCTGCAACAAAAACTAGTAACTGCCGATCACCTGAGGTGTGTCAGCACTCCCACACGTGAACCTGGTTAACACCCACCCCACCCTGCGCCTCACCGTAGGGTGTTACCCTGAACAGAATGTAAAACCATCTCATGGTAAAGCTGGCTAACTTGCAAAGTGACACAGCTAGTATGTGAAGCCTGTATTCCAACCCTATCTACCAAATCCTCAATTCTCCCCTTATAAATTTCTCTGCCACTAGAGTGCCAAGGGATAGGATTGTTTTTATTAGGTTAGGTCTATGTCCTTAAAACCAAAGCTTCATTTCTAAACCTAATCTGGATGCAAGTACCTGAAAGTATATAGGATGGTAAAAACAAGAGTTGCAAGAGAGAATACGAGTTTTGGTAGAGTCTTGAAATGTGGTCATGTGTCCCCTAAGTACCAACTCTGGTTTCAAGTTGTACAGTTGAGTGGTAGAGGTCAGGTGGAAGCTCTCAGCCTGGCAAGCCTCAGTGACTCAGGTCTACCTCTCTAGTTCTTGGCCTTATTTGATCTCTCTTAAACCCGTACCTGTGGTTCAGTGGCCAGACGGGTGTAGGCCAGGTAGCTGAATATGTCATTGCTATTCACTCTGAGGAACTGCAGACTACAATGGCTTAAGAAATTGTCGAGGAGTTATACTGAAATGATACTATTTTCAAACCAACCGAAAAATCATTTGCCTTTGTTTTGTTTCACAATAATGTTGTTAGCAGTAACAGTGACAAACTATTCTTTGTGATAGTTATGTTGTCTCCCAAATTGCGAGGGGATTAAGAGGCATATACATTATACATCAAATCTTATTTTAGATTAAAGGAAAATCTCATCAAATAGAAAGGTTTAACTGCTTTCTGTAGAACTATAATTAAACAACACATTCTATACAGAAATTGAGCCTCTTCTCACGCATCTCATCCTTTGAGACACTGCATGGTCTCTGTAATCTCACAAAAATAGCTCTGAAATCCAAAGGAACCAGGGACAGGCTTCTTTCCTGGTGTGTCCTGTGAATTTTAAAACAGCACTGGAATATTTTGCTTCTGGACTGAGATGTCAGAATCATTAAAATAGATTAAAATTCTCTTCTGCAGAGAATTTATATTCCTGATTTTGTATGCATATTTAAAGAAAAAAAGAGAGAGAAGAAGCATTTGCCATTTTTAGAGCACCGGAGCCCTGGAATGCTCAGCTTTGATCTTTGAGGCAGCCTGAACAGCTGTTCCTGAACAGATGTGATGCTGTACAGCCGGGAAGAACCAACTTGCAATTGTTTGAACGCAGATTTGCAGCAAAACGTCCTTCTGTGGAAGACATTAAGGCCATCACCAAATACAATTATCAGCAACTTCCTTTTATTTTGCTACCCAAAGAATTCAAATCTGAACAAAGACCAAACGCAAATTCTAAAATTGGAAGGGGTGCAAATGGAGAAGCAGATGTAGTCTCCTAAGGTATCGTACTTAAAGTCAGTACCAGCTCCCTCCCCAGGGGGTGGGGCAGGGAAGAGGGTGGATTATAGTAGAGAGTAGAGGAGTGGGAGGGGCAGGAAGAGAAGGGAAGTAGGATTCAATTATGAAATGCAATTTTTATCCAGAGGCTAATTGTATTTCCCTCCACACACAGTGCCCCTCAAAGTGGGGACACCTTCTACCCTCATGCTCACAGTTTCATCTCTCTTCCAGGGCCAGGCAATTTTGCAGTGATAGCCTAGAGGAGAAGCTGGAATATTTCTTGGATTTCCTTATTCCCACTTTATATTTATTTGTTTGAATTACATATGAAGAGTTGGAGTGCATACAGTTCATTACATGTGTCTTTTTTTCCCACTGTTTCCTTTTTTGATAAATTTGACATGAGAACATTACTTGTACATTTAAACATATTATTTTGATATATTTGTCAATATATGTTGTCATGAATGATTGCCACGGAAGCAGTATTTCTCACATTACATCATGATAGTACAATATGACCGCCTCTCTCATTATTGTACTCTGCTTCCTCTGTTACTGAGAGCAGCTTGTGCATCTCTAGCACAAAGTACTCAATATACAGTTAATTGTGATTAGTAGCATCACAATTATCCTTGTTGCTATCATTATCTATGCACTTACAAAGTGCCAGGCCCTCTGCTGACTTAGAGGCAGGAGTGGGCAACGGGACTCACTGTTCTAACTGTGCTGTTAGAACTCCTAATGCAGCTTTCCCACATCACATTCCTCTGCAGTATTCTCATGGCTCCGCCCCATCCAGGCCCCGCCCCCCCAAGCCCCGCCCCATCCAGGCTTCGCCACATCCTATCCACTCCCCATGGGACCTACCAGGGAAAGCATGGAGACTCCAGGTTCAGTGCTGCAGTCCCCTGTCCTAATTATCTTTTTTTTTTTTTTTTTAAGATTTATTTATTTATGTCTACAAGAACTAGGGGACAGGGCAGAGGTGTGGAGAGTGAGATGATTCACCAGAGACAGAGTGGGGAACAGAACAGGCAGGCTGACTGAAGTACACTGCTGAGGGGAGCAGCGGGAGAGGAAGGAAAGGTCTGCTGTGCCATGTGGGTCACCTCCCTGGCCATAGATTGAACTTGTGCTGCAGTGGCTGTAGATGCTTCATAGTGTGGTGCTTAACCTGTTGTGCTACCAGGAAGGCCCCCTAGTTATCTTTCTTTCCATCTTAGAAGTAGCATTCCTCCCACAGTGGGGAATCATACACTCCAGCAGAGTCTGTGTTACCAATTTGAACATAAACTCCAAGGGACTATATCCTGGGCCCCTGATTTTCAGGAGACTCTCAGGGAAAGAAGCAGGTAAAGGGGGGTGGGATGGTGGGAGCTGGAAATTAGCTTTGTGTCCCTCTGCTGACAATTCAACTACACTGCCTTTGAGAAAATGGTATTTTCTCTATCATTTCTCCTCTGCCTTTAAAAACTGGAAATGTAGACAAAGGTGGCCTTAGACAGCATGGAAAGTAAGTCTTGGGTTTTGAAGGAATTGCTCCAGGTCATGGCTCCAGGGTGAGACCACCCAGGTTTCTCTCTTTTGCCATGACTCGTGACTGTGGCTATGCTAGGTAATCTTGAGGATCGGGTTTTCTCATTACATCTGTACCATCGGGCTTAGGTAGTATTAAATGAGGCAGCCACAGAAAAAGCATTTAAATAGTAAACATTAGATGCTCTCGTTATCATTACTGTTATTGTCCCAGATCTGGCAGTTGCAGACTGCAGCCACCTTGGGGAAGTTCCTTTACCTCTTTGATATTTTTACATATACCCTCCAACGGCACCCCGCCATTTCTGTACAGAGGGGACAGTGACACTCAGGACTGTGGTGACCATGAGATTGGGTGAATGCCTAGTACCTGCTGGGCTGAGAGGAGCTTCCTTGCCTGCACCTCCCTACTGCCACACTTACCTTTTTTTTTTTATTATTACCTCCAGCCCTCCGCCTCCTTGTGAAGGCTAGGAATGAAAATTCCAAGGTTCTAATAACAGGTTGGTTTTTCCTTGACTAGGCCATGCTGGGGTTTATAATATAGGAGCCTGTCAAGAACCACTTTCTTCAAACAAAGAAGTTCCTTCTTATCACCCAAGAAAACCCAGAGGACTTAGCAGATCTATGTCAGGAGCTGGGTACAAAGACCAAATGCTAGAACAAATGGTGGTCCCTGGCTCCCATCACTCAGGCAATAGCTTGAGGGCCATCACTTATGAACTCGGACCAAATACTTCATTTTTCCCATCCCAATTTCTTCATTTCATGTTGGCCCTGTCATATATGAAACACTCAAAAAGACAGGGTTTCCCTCCTTACCCCTGCAGTATCCCTCCATGGGGGTCCTCGCCTCTGCCCATACAGTCAGACCATGGTCCTTTAGAATCAGTGAAGTTCCAGGTATGTGATCTGTGATAGTAGACAATAAGTCAGCATTATTATTTTATATGTTTGCTGCCGGGATCATGCAATTCATCTATCCACAAACCTGTGGAATCTATCCACAAAGTGGAATTGGTTCCACTGCAAATTCACCACCTTAGACCAAAACCCGCCATCCATACTTTGTGATCCTATGCATGGGTAGTCAAGCATTCTGGGAAAAATCCTAGTGCCTTGTAGAGCAGCCCCAGAGGTGATGCCACACTCACCTTTTAGCAATTCCTTCCTCCTCTCCCACAGCTAGCTTGCAAGAGAAATCTGGCATTACTGTTGTCTTGCTAAAACCCTCCAACAGCTTCCCACTTCCCTGGAGATGAAATCCATATGCTCTTAGGCCGTGCATCATCTGGCCCTGATCTCCACCCTAACCTCCTCTATTACTTCAGTCGCATTTACTTGCTCTAGACAGTGTGACACTCTCTGTTCCACTAATGCAAACTCTCTTTTCTGGGGTAGGTCTTCTTACTGCTGATATCCTTGGGAGAAATTATCTGCCAGCCCTATTCACCTTCTCCCCTACCTCAACTCAGAATAGAGCTGGCTTCTCATTTATTCTTCATGTTAGTTTAGAAGACACTAAAGGATAGAACTCCCCAAGATGCTCTGCTAGGCTTCTCCGAGTTGTGGCAATTTCAATGTGGATTATTTCAAATTTAAGCCCCATGTGACCAAGGGGCACCCTGGGACTCCTAAATTTGTATGCTTCAAAATGATCCAGCTATCCTGCAAAGGAGACTCAATGTGAAATATCTTTAATAGAATTAGTGTTCATAGAGAGAGAAGAAAGGATGTTATCCCAATAAATATGATCCCCTCAGGCAAATGCCTGGCCAAACATCCTTGGGCCAAAGTAGGGCTGCTGAGGCCTAAAAGCTTGCTACAAGTCCTCCTGGGAGGGAACTATAGGACAGGGTTCTGAAGCAGGCCCCAGAAAGCTGGATATACCATCCTCACCATGTTCTCTCCCAAGTATCTCATATAGGCTCTCCTCCTTCCCAGCAACACCAGTCAGGCTGCAGAAGCAAGACTGCTTCTCTTCCTTTGCTTTTCCAGATCCCAGGCGCCCTCTGTGGTATAGCTTCACCTGGCCGCTCAGCCCTGACCCTTAAATCCCAGAAGCGAGTCCAAGGCAGCTGCATCTAAGGGAGAGCAGGGACAAGGCACCTCCGCCTTTCATGGAGCTGATCTGTAACACCAGGAAAGGTCCTGAAGGCTCATGAGAAACTTTTGCCCTTAACTACTCCAAAGGATTAAAATTGGGGGCTTTATCAGAATTAGAACTTTTTACCAGAAATGGCCTTATTGTCAGAGAACTCTATCTATATGGCAAGACGAACATTGAATTACAGAGCTTCTGGCCCCCTTCACGTGTCCCCTCCTCACACTGTGCCCCTCTCTTCTCTCCTGGAAGTCCCAGGCCTCTCATCCATTCCTTAGCTCAGGACACATACCTGGATTTTGCCTCATTGTCTTTGGATGCCATGTGTTTATGCAGATTTCTATACATGAGTAAATAAATTATTCTTTTCTCCTACTAACTTGTCTGATGTTAATTTGATTATTCAACCAGTCTAAGAAGAACCCAGAGGTAGGTGGAAATTTCGTCTTTTTCCCACCAACACCTTTGAGAGAAATTTCTGGATCATTTTAACCGCCTCCCTTCTAACTAGCACTTATTACAACATGTAATTGTCACTATGTATATAATTTGTTTACCTAGTTATTTTGTTTGAGGGCCTAGACAAATGCTGTCTTATTCAGATTTGTGTCCCCAGGGCTGTCACGTGCCTCACACTGCTTGAGAGTTTATTAAATATTTGCTGAATGAGTGACTCACAGGATCCCAACATGAGCTTTCTTTCCCAGACCAGCTCTTAAAATTGCCAGTAAGAGGATCATTGTGCTTGAGGAGAAGGACCTGACAGCTGAAGGGGCCCCAAGACTGAAGTATTTCACAAGTCAAATGAAGATTGGAATGCCTGATAAGGACAACTCAGCGCACTAGAAAACCTACATGTTGGGCACCTCTGGAGTCCGAGAATCTGCATTTGTAGCAAGCTTCCCAGTGAACTTGATGTTGCTATTTCCTATACCACACCAGAGGAGCAGGAACTTCAGCCCTGAAAAACCCTACCTTTTCCAACCCTGAAGTCAAGGAAAAGTGGGGGAGCCTGGCTGGGTTGTAGATGCACCTCTAAAGTTGGAAGCTGCTCTGGACCCAGACCTGGGTGTATGAAGAAGGAGCAGAACAAAGGAAGAGCTGGTGTCTCCCTTTGCCCCAGCACAGCTGCTACACCAAGTAAAAGGCTGGAATTTGCTATTTTTAGACTCTGCCTTAGTCCCAGAGAGAAAATTCTATTCAGGAGTTTGTGCATTTATTTCTTCAACAAATATTTGCACATTGTTAGGCTCTGAGGATACTATGAGGACTAGGTAGGCAAAATCCAACCTCTTGGCATTTATCATGGAGGCAAAGACTTAGGAAGCAACTGTGCGTCTGTGACATTGGGATTTGGGTGAGTCATTTCAGCTCTCTGAGCCCTAGTGAAATGAGGTACCCATACCCAACCCTGGGAGTTGTTGGCTTGTTGGGAGAGTGTCAGGAGAGAATGCCCTCTGAAGATGAGGCATTAGTATTATTCACAGAGTCACTTGTAGGAATTCTGAACTTGCTGCCTATTAGCCAAAGGTGGTAATCTGCAAAGGGAGATTACATCAAGGAGTTTCTTTTATTCATTCAATCACTTATCCAGAACAGTGTCAGGTTTCTTAGGCTCTTGGGAGATTGTGGGGGCATAGCAGAAAGGCCCTGTCCTTTGGGCATTGACATACTGGAAGAGAAAGTCAGCTAACTGACAAACACATAGATAAACAAGAAAACATTAGTACTAAGAGAAAAATAAAGTCATGAAAGGGTGAAGATGGGTGGGGGAGGGAGGGTGCTACTAATTGGGACATGATAAAAGGCATCTTTGATAAGGAGGATTTAAGTGGAGATCTCAATTACAAGGGAGAAAAAAAATAAGGCATGCTGAAAGTTGGCTTGCTGGGAAATGTCAGGAGACAATGCCCTCTGAAGATGGGGCATTAGTATTATTCATGGAGTCACTTAGGAATTTTGAACTTGCTGCCTATTAGCCATTCATTCCAGCAGAGGAACAGAACTTGGGGAAGTCTTGAGGCCAGGCTGCTCAGGGGAGAGCAGTGTGGCTGCGCATGGCAAGGAGGGGGTTGTGAGGTGAGCTCAGAGAGGTGGAGGGACCAGACAAGACAGAACCTTGTTCGCCAAGGAGGAGACTTAGCATTTTATTGTATTTATTTGGAGATGGAGAATAGTGACTGGGAGGAACCAGATCTGGTCACATCCTTTGGTCATACTGGCAAACATGTGGAAGATAGACAGCAAGGGGAGGAAGAGCGGGGCAGAAAAACCCTGCAGGAGGCAACAGCAGTGATGCAGGTGAGCTGTGGCAGTAGACGCAGCGGTTTGGAGCAGGAAGATGGCTGCAGAATGCAGAGAATGAGCACGTTCACGCTGCATGGCTAGGGGGACCATGCGGAATGAGAAAGGTGCATGCAGATGACCTCATTTTTGGCGAAATCCCACTTGCCTACTGCTTTTGGAGGTAACACCGTTCACCACACAGTCACTGTGTAGTACTTGTTCCACTCCCTTAGAACTCCTCAGCAAAGGCAAAACCTTCATGAACCCAGAAGGAAAACAGGTCTGAACTAATCCTACCTAGACACACAAGGAAACTTCAAAAGGAGGGTATTGGTTACACAGATTTTTAGTTTTTGGTGAGTATTATGAATACTGCCACCCCTTGTATGTTTGAGGGCTATGGATTTACACTTCTACAAATGGATGTTATTGCACCATACCCCCAACCAAAACCCCAATAATCCTCTATCACTGTCCATTGGGTCCTTTCCCCCAGTACAGGGAGATGTTAACCCAGAATTCTCCCTGTCTTTGTTGTCACATCACAATATTTTGCTTGTTTGAAAGGGCAGGAGAGATTCTACTTTAACTAGCATTATTCTCATTTGGAAAAGCTGATGGAAGGCGATGAGCTAGAAGGATGATGCAAAGAGCCCAATGAATCTGAGCGATCAGGCTCAAAAACCAGGAGTGTGTGTGTGTGTGTGTGTGTGTGTGTAGTTTAAAGGCAAGGCATACTCAACTTACCTGTTGCCAGGTCTAGAGACTGCTCTCTTCCTTTCCCATAGGGCGGAGACCTCCTATCCATTCAATCTGAGCAAACTGGGCTTTGGGGCTGGTCCCCTGAGGCATAAGGTCCTCTCATTCACAAAAGCAAGAAAATGGGGACATTGGCATTAGCTGGAGGTTAAACAATGGCCATTGAGTTCCACTGATTGGTGTAATGAAACTTCATGCACCCTTAAACTTGGGATCATTATCCTACCCTCTGCCTGTAACACATGGAGGCGCCTGTCTTTAAAAAGAACTCATGTAATTTCTTGAGAAAAGCTAATTCTGTAATGTTGTGTTTTGCAGGTTAACAGCCTTTATTTGTTTAATATAAGCATTTTAAATATATCACAGTGTCTTCATTTTAAAAAATACCTCTTTCTTCCTTATCCGCCCCCTACGGCCCAGCCTCCCAGTCCCCCATGAGTTGGCCTGAACCAGTTACTGGGGCTAGCTTTTTGAAAGCTGGGGTCTGTTTAGCAACGAGGAACCCCCCTGTACCAGTCTCTTGGACTTAGTCCCCTTTCCACTGTTAGGAACACAGTGGAAGCCGCCAGAAGCATGTGGCAGAACCAGTGGAGGGTGAAGGCACAGAATTTCAGGCGCAGATGAGGTGGGAAGGCCCTTTTCTGACAGTCGTCTGTGGCTGCCTCCTCAGGGGGCCATATGTCCCCATGCCTGCTGCTGGCTAAATGGAATTCATGACCAGGAATCCGAATCCCTTGGTTTTCCTCTCAGCCCTGGCAGTTGTCTGAAGAGGGGAGGGGGAGGGAGGAGCAAATCCTCTCTTTTGTGGGCTGAAAGGACCTCTCACACAATTGCTTTGGTCTTCTCAGGCAGGGGCACCACCCCAGCTTGCCCTGCCAGGGCCACTAACCCACTGTGCAGAGGAATCGAAAACACAATTTCCCCAAGTGCCATTTTCAAAAAGCTTAACTGAAAGCATCGTGGTTTGAATGCAAGCTTCTCACTCTTTGATAAAAATAAAAATTGAGTTGTTTCTTTCTTAAGGGAGATTGGGTTGGGGAGGATCGGCAGAAACGATTTTATCTGGGAGCTGTGACTGCCATCTGGTGGATGATATCAGCAAAGCAACTAAAAAAGATCCTTTCCTGAGTTCATTCATTCATTTGTTTGTTCGTTCATTCATTCATTTCTTCAGTCTTCTGTTCAATTGTTTTATCCTGGAACAGCTCTGTGGAGGGGAGAGGAGGGGCAACTACCATAGTGTGAGCTGTGAGCAGTTGTGATAGGGCCAGTGTGGCAGGGGTTAAGGGCATGGATGCTGGAGCCACACTAGATCTAGGACTCCCTGCTGTGTATCTTGTTGAGCTGTTAAACCTCTCCTGTACCTTTACTGCTTTATTTGTAAAACGGGGCTGAGAGCAGTCCCTGTCTCATAGGGTGACTGTGAGAATGAACCCACACTTCACATTGGAGCTTAGCACAGACTGGGCTCACGGAAAGGGTTCAGTAAAAGTTGTTTGGTGGCAGGGAGGCAACATAGGGTTGGTGGCAACTCCGGGCACACTAAGTGCTGGTCCTGCTATTGGGGCATTAGGGTCATTATGGTGATCAGAACTATCACCTTTGATTTCCTCGAGTTCACTGGTGAGGACCTGGATGTGAAAAGTGACATCAATGGAAATGTAACTGGGGGCTAAAGGGCAAGACTGGAGTCAAAGGCGGTTACAGGTGCTCCCTATGGGGGTCACAGCTGAGGATGAACAGGGCCAGGTGGAATATGCGGGAATCTGGACTCTGATATGGAGCATAAGTGCAGGAGCAGCCCCTGGGGTCAACCATTCCAGCCCCCATCACACAATCTTTCAGACTACTGATATGGGCTTCCAGAGGATGTGGAGAGGCTTCTAGTAGCCAACCTTGGAGGAGAAAAATCAAGAAGTTTTGCAGGTAGCCAGGCAGCTGAAACCATTCCCAGCTTTGCTGCCATTAGAGACCAGAGGGGCAAGTAAGGGCCCGGAGCTCCGCAACTTGATGAGCTGTGGGAACATGGGCCATTTGTTGCTGCTGCTTCCTGTGTTGCTTGTCTGAAACTGTCTGCTGTTGCCTTGGGTGCATCTCGGTGACTCCAGTGTCTCCTGCTGCCTTTACAAGTTGGACCAAGCCTGTTGTGTCTGGTTGCCACATGCTCGAGGCCCTCAGTGGTGGGAAGACATCATCTTGACCCTTTTTGCTTAGATTATGTGTTCTATCCAGGTCTTCAGTGGCAGGAAGATGCCCTCTTAGACACTATTTAGTTTAGGACTTCTAAACACTGGACACTATTTGGGGTGAGTTAACTGGCTACTGTGGTCTCAGTGATTCTTTGTTTTTCCTTGTTTATTAAATAAATCCCGTTACTGTTTTTCCATGAACCTAAGTGGTCTTGCAGTTGTGTATGCAGGTGAGGAACTCAGACAATGACCAGTAAACTAGTTGGGCACTGTCCTTGGCCAGTTTTAGTGCCCTTTACTATCTGGCAATACTTCTGCCCACCAGTCTCTCCTGCCATCCTGATGGTCATCCCATCAGCAGCCATCCATGCTGACTTCCAGGAAGGCACAGGGAAGTATCCAGGTACAAGGGCAGGAAGATCGAGCTCTGTGATTATTCTGTGTGGGTAGGCCAAACCAGGCTTATGAAGGATAGTGGCTTTCTGCTTCTAGGTACCCTACATTTGTTCCATCCCTGTCCCAGCCAGAGGAAACTAATTTGTGTCATATGTCTTGTTTCTCCCATGAAATAAAAAACAAACAAACACTGAAAAAGGGGGGAAAGTCTGCTCAAAAACAACAACCGACTAGAGAACTATTATAGACATAAACATAAGAACTTGAAGGGCCAAGATTCCAGGGATGACTGAGATGACTCAAGATTTGGCATAGCTTTCCTTCCTCCAGAGACTGAATGGTTTGTAGGTGGCAGCCAAGAGGCTGTAGAACAGAACTTTAGGCTATCTCGTGGGGTAGAAGAAACAAAACCTGAAGTTCAGAGTCAGCCAGGGAGAATTTTGGTAAACACTTTAGATTTTAAAAGTTGGGGCACCTGAAGAATGCACCCTAAGGAGTAAGACCAAACAAGAAACACTGATCTTTATCAAAACTGAACCCAAGGGGCCTCCCTAGTGGTGCAAGGGGTGAAGCAACACACTATGAAGAAAGCTGCAGCCATTGCAGCACAAGTTTGATCCTTGCCTCTGACTACAGAGGTGACCTACACGGTACAGCAGACCTCTCCTGCCTTGCCCTCGCCTGCTGCTCCCTACGCAGTGTATTTCAGTTAATCTGCCTGTTCTGTTTCCCAGTGTCTCTGGTGGATCCTCTCACCACCCCCCCCCCACACCTCTGGCCTGTACCCCAGTGCTTGTATGCATAAATAAGTAAATCTTAAAAAAAAAAAAAAGACTGAAGCCAAACTATAAAGCACCTCAACCCCTTGATAGGATTAAGATTAATGCACTCTACTTTAACTGCCTACAATAAACAAAAGTAAATTCCCTGGAATAATCTTTGCAATTTTAATGATATAATATCTGGTTTCTGATTAAAAAAAAGAATACCCCAGGACATTAGGATTCAAAAATCAAATAACAAGACAGTAAAATACCTAAAGAGAAAAAAGTTGCTACAGTTATCATAATGGGATTGAAAATAACTGATGATATGCTTCAGAAAACCTTCTGAAGAAGAAAAGTCATCGCCATGGAAATGACGAGAATAACTGGAAGTTACAACTCAATAAGAAGTTTAATGATTGATTAAATAACACTGAAGAAAGTATTAGTCAACTGGTACACAGATCAGTAGAAAATAACTAAACAGACTCACCAAGAGAAACAAGGATGAAAACTGCAGGAAACAGCAAAAGTGATAAATGAAGAAGAGTAATATGATTTACTATAAGCAGTGGAGTCTCCAGAGAGAAAGGAAGGAATAGAACCAGAAGCAATAACTAAAGAAATAATGGCCCAGGATTTACCAAAACTGATAAATGACTTCAAACCACACATTTAAGAGGGATGAAAACTAAGATAAGTGCAAAGAAATATCAAACTTATATGATAAGACCATAAGAACCTGTGAAGGGCCTCCCCTGGTGGCGCAGTGGGTTAAGCAACGCACTACGAAGCAAATCGCAGCCACTGCAGCACGAGTTCGATCCCTGCTGCCGGCCAGGGG